>CM028348.1:40744504-41350504 GCA_016618105.1 Dendrobium huoshanense | reverse complement strand
GTACATGTCAGAAATAGATTCATTTGGTTTCATGCGAAACAACTCATATTCATGTAACAAAATATTGAGTCTTGATTGCTTAACCTCATTAGTCCCTTCATAAGTTATACAAAGTCTATCTCATATGTCCTTTGCACTTTTGTAAGTGGAAACTCGCATGTAGTCTTCAGATTTTAAAGCACAAAAGAAGCTATTTAAATATTTGGCATTTAGTTGAGCTAAGTCACATTCTTCTATAGTCCAATCTGCAAAAGGTGTTTCTATTATGACTCCATCAACTAATCTAGTTAGTTTTGTATAACCTTCCTAGACTAGAATCCACATACGATAATCAAGTGACTGTAAGAAAGTAGGCATGCGTGTTTTCCAAAAATCAAAAGGTATATTGTCAAACAGTGGAGGTCTAGTAATAGAGTAACCCTCAGGTGTATTTCGATTTCTGAATGTAGCCATCTACGTTAATCAAAAAGTAGTTTAAACTTATGATTTTGAAACAAAGCTCTGATACCACTTATTGAGTCTAGTGAATAGGTTGTTAGACCTAAGTTAATGTCCCAAGGCTACCAAGAGGGGGGTGAATTGGTATTTTTAAAACTTAACCCTCTTTGAAGTTTTGTTGAACAGAAATAAAATTTTTTAATGAAATTTTTATAGAAAGGTTTTTCAACCACAGAGTTTTTTTAAATAAAAGTAAAATGCAGAAAATAAAAACAGTAAAGTAAAAGACACAAGATTTATAGTGGTTCGGTCTAAACCAGACCTACATCCACTCCTCAGAGGCACCCTCTGAGTATTGCACTAATACCAATAGTGTATCTCCTTTTGCACTCACAGCAAGGCGAAAAAGCCTTTACAAGCACTCTTTTAACCAATACCCGGTGCGACAGAGAACCGTCGTCCTTTTACATAATCCACAGTGTTGGCAGAGAATCGTCCATCCTTTTACACTCTCCTAGTGTGGGAAGAGAACCCTTCGGCTGTTCACACTCTCCAAGTGTCGGCAGCGAACCGGATCTCCTTGACAGATCTTCTCACAAGAAATCTAGAAGGAAGAAAGAAAAGAGTGAAGTAATCCAAATTCACAAGTAGAGATTCTTACCTTAAAACTCCAAGTGAAGCCTTTACGCTCCAGTGGTAGGAATCCTCCTTTGAATGCTCTCTCACACTCTCTCCTTGCCTTTTCTCTCCATAGGCACGAAGATCAAATGGCAAAAAGATTTGTTGGCAGTATAATTTGGACAATTTATACAAAAGACAAGAAAACTGCCCAAAAACTGTAAGTTTTCAATTCTGTACGCAGTGGATCGTCCCGTACGATTGTGGATCGTCCTGGACGATATTACTTAAAAGCCTTGAGACGAACCTGTTTGTATATGTGTATGAAATGTTTTCGTACAAGCTGATCGTCCCGTACGAACCAAGTTCGTCCGGTACGAACGATTATAACAAGGTTGGTTCAAAAAACTGCATAATGAATACAGAAAAACCATCCTAAGTCGGTTATATGGTCTGGATGAAAATATGTTCGTCCGAACAAAAATCTTACAGAGACCAAATCATCCCTGACGATAATTAATTTCGTCTGGACGAAATTCTTACAGAGACCAAATCGTCCCTGACGATAATTAATTTCGTCTGGACGAAATTCTTACAAAGAGAAATCATCCCGGATGATAATTAAATTTGTCCCGGACGAATAGAACTTAGAAAATTTTTCTAGTCAGTTCCTATTCGTTCCATGTGATCTTAATAGGAGATAACTGTCTGATCGTCCCGTACGATCAGTATAAATTTTATATGATCTCCTTATGTGTGTGTGTGTGTGTGTGTATGTTTTTATTCACTCAATTACAATCACTCCCTCTTAATTAAAATGATAATTTTAAGCTTCAAAAACTAAAAGTATTTCTTGCTGAATTTTATTTGAAGACTTCGTGTTTGAGAGTTTGATTCACCTGAAATGTTAGTACACACAAGAACAAATACAAATCTTCTAAAATTGTTAGGAGATAAATAAACATCTAAACAATAATATTTGGAATCATCAAAACTATACAAGTTGCAAAAATGTAAAACATGCAAATAGAAACTATCTGAACACTACCTAATGAAGTAATTATAAGTGTGGATGAACAGGAGACCCCTACTTAGGAGTTCTACTTTGATGGTTAGTCATCCGTTAAAGCATTACATTTAAATGAAACTCTCACATATAGTGTAGGTTTCGGCCTTATTTTTATATCCCTTGAAGGCCACACTCTTAGATTCTCCTACAGTCTTTCAAAATCTCATACTAATAATGAAGCTGATTATGAAGCTCTAATTTTGGGACTAGAGTTAGCCATTAGATGAAAATTATGCAGGAGAAGATCTTTGGAGACTCACAATTAATTCCCTTTGATTTACTTTCTTATTTTTCATCCATCCTATGTTTTTCACCTTATCGCTTTGAATTTCAGTAATAGTTTCATAAGATAGTGAGGTGATTGATCTCCCAGAGTTATTGCAAATTAGTTCAATCTTATCTTCATTTTCCTCATTTTCAAAAGAAATATGTTGTATCATCTTACCCATTTTTTCTGAAAAATAAATGTTCAACTTCTCCTTGTTCCAATTTCCATCATATTTGATTAATAAAGAAACCTTCTCACCATTCAATTTGTTTACATTACAGCTAGCCGGCCAAGAGTTAAGTCTTCTGTCAAGTATCCAAGTGTCTCTTGTAATGTTAATTTTTTCTACATTCTTAACTCTCGATCTTATTATTGGTTTCAAATATTTTGCTCCTTCCTTCATCCCAAATGCCTCCACCTTACTTGTATTTTAATACTCTATTTAAGATTGAAACTTGATCTTGGAAGAAGTTCCATGCTAGTCTTGCTCTCAGTGGGCCTTATCTTTTCATGCTCTTAGTATACCAAAACCTCTTGCTTTGATAAACAAGCATAATGTATCCCAAGCTATGTAATACAGTCCTTGTCTCCCATCTTCCTTATGCCATAAAAAATTCTTACTTAACTTATCAATTATCATCAAAATACTTCTTGGTATTAATGAATGCACCACCTGGTATGAGAACATGGAAGAAAAAGCTGATTTGATTAATAACATTCTTCCTACCATGGATATCCATCGAGCTCCCTATGAATTCCATCTATCCATTACTTTCTTAATTACGTATATGAAATATAGTGCTTTCGATCTTCTTAATGCAAATTTTATTCCCAAGTATTTAAATTCCTTGACTTCTTTTATTTCCTTCTTCTCCTCTTTGATACTTGCTTTCCGTAGAGCACAAGGGACTTTTGAGAGTTGATTTTCTGACCTGTCCAGCCACAAAATTCTTTGAAGATTTGTTTCAAAGTTGTAACATTCCTTCTATAAGCTTCAACAACCACTAGCACATCATCATCAAACAGTAAATGCGTTATTCTCTCAACTTTAGGAGTTAATCATATGCCCAATAGATCAGACTTTGCTTGAAAAGCCTTGGATAGTAATTCAGAGCACAAAAAGAATAAATTAGGAGATAGTGGACATCCCTGTATGATGTTGCAGTGTGCATTTATCCATCCCATCCTTCTACCATTTATATTGATTGCATATTTCAGATTGCTAACACATTGCATTATCAGCTGTAACAACCTCTCAGGAAATCCCAATTTCATCATGACTTAATTTAATGTTCCTCAACACATGCTATCATAAGCTTGTTCCATATCAAGCTTTAGTAACATGCATCTCAGTATTGCAACCGAGAACCTCATCTTGTTAACTATCCCTTGAGCTAAAAGGCAATTGTCTGATATACTTCTTCCCAGAACAAAGGCACCTTGGTACTCAGAAATTACCTTAGGGAGACACAATTTAAGTTTGCTGATGATCATACCTGCTGCCATTTTGTAAATGGTTTGGCATAGACATATAGGTCTGAATTTAGAGCATTCATTAGCATTTGGAACTTTAGGAATTAATACCACTAGTGTCTCTTTCCAATACTCTGGCATTTTCCCCAAAAACTTGGGAACATCTCTTTAGGTCATTTCTAACCTTTTGGGGTAATTCCAAGCAATTTGAAGCTGATTTGGATCAAAACCCGTAAGACACCCTTTAATTAAAAAATTTTAATAATTCATTAATTATCATAAATTTAAAAATTCATAACTAATTCTAGAAATATTTAAATTAGGCAAACTAAAAGGAATTCAACTCTAATTAAAATATAATATTTATTAAAAATATTAACTTTCCATAAATTAACTCAAATTAAAAAGTCAACTCTTCGGTCAATTGTAATTCGATAATTAGGGTCAGAAACTTCTAAAATTTATAACTTGCCTAAAAAAATTCAAATCCAGCAAACTCAAAGTTTAATTACTCCTTGTAAGATCTAATATTTAATTAAAATGATAGAACACTTAAATCTTATGTATTTCTAAAAGTGACCTTTTGGACCTCTTAACTTAACAAGTAGGATGCCCTGAACCCTTTAAAATCCATTAATTCAACTTAAACACTACCCTAAACATTAAAACTAACCAATCAATTTAATTAATTAAAATGGACCCGAATGCATTAATTTTTAAACCTTAACTAAATTTCCCAGTTTGGCCTCCAACAAACCCGAACACCAAAACAACTTGAACTAACTATCCGACATAAGACATATTGAAAGCCACACAGCCTACTACACACTCCTAGAAATATTTGTTAGGACACCAATTCTAACTCTAGAATAAGCCGGTGATTTACTTTTTTACTTTTGTGATGGCTCTTGCATGTGGCACGTATTCTAGTTGACTTGATTTATTATGATTGTTTATTTTATTACTGTACTTCCTTTATTTGTGATGTGATTTGCGTGATAGATTATCCATAGATTAGGGGCAATCTTGATACTGATGATATTTCTTATAGGTGGTCATGCTCATACAGCGCTAATAAAAGGGGGGTAAAATGATAAATCATAATTATATAATTACTTGTGATAGGTTCTCTAGATGGTTAGCCCCCAAAATAAATAAGAGTGTGGCCAAGTGTGTTTACTTTTTTGTGCATATATAAATTGCTTGGGTTATTTTTCTTTAACTATATAGGATAACCATGCATGAGAGTCCAAATTTTTCTCTTTTAAAGATATAATTTGTAATTTGTAATGTATCAATTTGTGAAAATCTTCTAAAAGTAGGCATTTAAAACACTAAGTACCCAAAAGGAAAAAGAAAGGCCATTCATAGAAAATTTCTTATTCATTTGAGTACTCTTTTGAAGGACAAACCTTACGTAAACAAAATGAAGTCCATCCAAAGGAAGACGATCCATATAAAGACATGAAGACAAAAACTTGAAGAAGAAATGCCTTGCTTTTAAAACTTGCGTCATTCAATATAGAATTAGAATCTAGGTTGTTGTCGGTGGGGCCTGACCACCATTACTTTTTTGTAGACCCTAGGTTGTACTATATATGACACTTGTCATGGACTTTTCTTTTTACTATACTAGTTTTTTTTATTTATATTGATGTTTTTATTATTATTTGCACCATAGAAATTATCTGCTTTTTTTAATTTCTTTCTTACTTGTGTGTAACCTAATTTTGCTAGGCTCTCTAAAGACTAAAAAAATGTTTACTCATAATTAAAATTTAATATTTCAGGAATTAAATAATATAGAAAGTTAATGATATAGAGAATAGCTAGAATCATTCGAGGTCCATGCATATTAATATCTTTTCTCTCTCCTTCTTTAAGACACTTTCTCGTCTGTGGATATAGTCCAGATAATCTGACCTATGAGAATGAGGTGCTACATGTGGGGAAGTTTAGTTTTTCTAAAAAAATTATTTTAAAGACTTTTTAACTTTCAAGCATATCTGATTTGGAGATTTTTTAACTAGCATGTATTGCATTAGAAATTAATTAAATCAAGAATTTAATTGCTTTTACTCTAAAAACATTCACCCTACATAAGTCCAAGGCCACTTAGGAACCACTCTAGACGTCGGTCTTACTTCTAAAAACTGAGCTACCCACCCATCTTTCATAAAAACTAGATAGCGTGAATTTTATATACTTAGGGGGTTAGCTGACATTCCTTCTCAAGAAGGATATAAGTCTAGAAAGCATTAGTTATGACATAGGTGTTAGTATTGTGTAGAACACTAAACCCACTTTAGATTTAGGGATCAAGACTACTAAATTCGGTGTCTTGTAATATGCATTATCGGTGCGTAAGTCTCCTATTCATCAGGGGTTATAAATCCTACTTATCCACATCATACGGATGACACCACCTCCATCCTTCTCTCTTGTATGCTTTGAGTGTACTATTTATTTTTAATTTCTCTAGTTTCTTCTCACTACCCAAGTCTCTTTGGGTGTTAGTGTGAACCGTGTATGTTGACTAAGCCTAGTTGAATCTTTCTTTCCCTTTAAGTAGGAACTTCCTAGTCTCCTCCTTATGTACCAATCTTATTTAGGAGGGTAATATAGGATCCTTAATTAAGAGTGTTCTTAGGCCTCGACTTGAGATATAATTAACTATGGGGGCTTGCACACGCGGGAAACTAAATTCCACCATTAAATAAACCCTACTCTAGCTGATGTATTGAGTGGGTCAAACCCAATATTTTGATCAAGTTGTATATATTATTACCGATCAGGGTGTGTTGGCAAAAGCTGTTATCCTCAATGGTTAATCATATGTACGATCTAATCTACCCTTTCATTAGATCGCTTATAAAGAGCACGAAGGCCTGGTATCATATCGTCCTTCAGGGTGGTGCGGTTGTATACCCTTCGCACTATGTCCCCTACTAAGTGATACCCTTTCAGAGGTCCATATTGGCTTTATAGGAATATTTCATGAAGGTCCTAAAGCCTGACATACAAGCAGACCTTTGATTGTTGAGGCCAAATGAGTTAAAAGATATGATGGACCTAGCATAGATAGCAGAGGAATAGATATAGATAGAGAGTAGTAAGAGAGGGATTGTGGGAGGCTCTTACAGAAGTACCTCAGCTTCATTGGCATCGAGAACCTAGGTGGTATCATTTTAGCATAAGGAACCAAGGAAAAAGGGTGGGGGTTTATCACGGGACCAACTTCAATCACCTCATAGAGGTGGAGGTGTAAGACAATAGAAAGAAAGGTCTGTGCTTTCATTGTAATGAGAAGAATGCACTAAGGCATTAGTGCAAGGACCGCACACTCTAAGTCCTTTTGGTTTAAGAGGAGGAAGAGATTGATAGTGAGTACCTGATAGAGGAAGCAAAAGAAGGAAGTGAGCACCTATAAATTAACATGGTAGAGGTATCCCTAAATTCTATGGTGGGATTTATTCCACATCACACCATGAAAGTGAGGGGATAGATCAAGGAGCAACCAAAGGTGGTCTTGGTGGATAGCGGGCTACTCATAACTTTATCTCCAACTGGGTCGTGGACCAATTAGCATTGAAGTTAGTGGATACATGGACCTTTGGAGTCATGATGGGAACACGAAAGGTAGAGATGAGTAGGGAGATTTGTAGGAGAATTGTGTTGTCACTCCAGGGCATAAATATAGTGGAGGATTTTCTTCCCTTAGATTTGAGGATCACTAATGTGATCTTAATGAAGCAATTATAATAGATTGGGAAGACCAAAGTTGATTGGAATTCTTGATCATGGAGATTCATGTGGAGGGGAAGAAGGTGGTGCCACAAGGGGATGCCACCCTATAGAGAACTATGGTTTCACTCAATGGTCAAGGAATTACATGGAGCAGAGCTTGGATACTTGGTAGAGCTATAGAGTTTGGAAGGGATTCAAGATGTAGATGCAAGCAAGGTTCCGGAGTGTGTACATCAGCTTCTATAGCAATTCCATGGGGTTTTTCATAGCTTAGTAGATTACCGCATACCCTAGGAGCACGAGTACACTATTACCTTGAAGGATGAAGCTTCTCCTACTAGTGTCTGACCTTAATGGCACCCACATATTCAAAATGATGAGATAGAGTGATTCATCAGGGAGATGCTGGAGTAAGCGATTATTAAGCCCATTTTGAGTCCCTTTTCTAGTCCAACTTTACTAGTTAAAAAAGGATGACAGTTGGAGATTTTGCATGGATTACAGAGCCCTGAATAAGGAAATGGTTTTGGATATGTTTCTCATCCATATAATCCATGAGCTCTTATATGAGTTTTTTGGGGCGATTATTTTCTCAAAGATTAACCTCAAATTAGAATGCCTCCAAATCATAATGAAGCTGGGGATATACACTAAACAACTTTCAGGACTCAAGAGGGTCACTACGAGTTTTTAATGATGCCTTAGGCCTTGAAAAAGCCCCAACCCCTTATCAATCCCTAACAAACTTGGTTTTCCAACCCTACCTTAGAAAGCTTTTCTTGGTATATTTTGATGACATCTTGATTTGTAGTCGTATGGAGGCATGTGGGTCATGTGATGATTGTAATGGAGACTTTAAGAAAGAACCAGCCTTATACTAACATGAAGAAATGTTCTTTTGTACCACCATAGGTGGAGTACTTAAGGCATGTGGTGAGCTGAACAAGAGTAACAATAGATCTGTCTAAGATTAAGGCTATGTTGGACATGCCTTTAACTAATAACCTAAAGGCATGGGGTTCTATGACCTCATCAGATACTATTAAAAGTTTGTGCAAGGGTATGGCATGATAGTATGGCCATTTTTGGAGCAACTAAAGAAGGACAATTTTAATTGAGGGAAGCAGCGACATAGGCCTTCGAGCATTTAAAGAAGGCCATGGCCAATGTTAGGGCTGCAAGCAAACCAAACGTTCGATGACTCATTATTCGGTTCAATTAAAGATCATTTGTGATCATTTAATTAATTAAACAAACAAACTTGAATAAGATTTTAAATACTTGATCCTTAAATAAACAAGCATGAACACTAATGTGTTCGACTCATTTATGTTCGTCAACATCATTATTTAAAGCTCGTGAATAAGCTTAACATTAGGCTCAATAAGAAGCTCGATAAAAGCTTGATTCATTTTCAATTAATATACAAGAGACATTTCATATTTGTTCATGTTTGCTTGATTGTTTGTTTAAAATATTCATGAATAAATATAAGATGAATCATAGATCACTTATTCTTGAATGAGCTCATTTGGTAGCTCAAAAAACTAGTTATATATGTTAGTGAACTTGCTCAATTGATAGCTCAAGATACTCGTTAAATATGTTCACGAATATGCTTGTTTGATATTTTAAAAAAAATTCACTAAATATGTTCGTGAACATGCTCGATGTAATTATTTGTTAGGAGGCTTGATAAAGCTCATTTGTTAGGTTAATGAACATCTAGAAGTAGAGCTCATTTAAAGTTCTTTAAGGTTTGTTTGTTTAAAGCTCGATAAGCACTAAAATAATTGAACATGAAATAAATATGAACACTCATTAATTTAAACAAACCATACATGAACACAAACAATAAAACTTGAATCAAATATGAATCAAACTTGAATAAGTTGATAATAAATGAACACAAACATGAACACTCACATAATCGGCTTGGCTCAGTTCATTTATAGCCCTAGCCAATGTGCTAGTGCTAGCACTTCCAAACTTCAGCAGACCATTTGTGGTAGAGATAGAAGTATAAGAATATAGACTAGGGGGTGGTACTCATGCAACATGATCGACCCATTGCTTATTTCAATCAGGTGCTCACTACAAGGGCAAGGCTCAAGTATGTATATGAGTGATAATTAATGGAGATTATCTTGTCCATCCAAAAGTAGCGACCTTATTTGTTGGGTGACATTTTACCATTAGGACAAACCATAGAAATCTGAAGTTAAAAAAAAAATAGAAATATGAAGTTTCTACTAGAGTAGAGGACGGTGGCTAAGGAATATTAGAGGTAGTTTTCTAAGTTGTTAGGATATGATTTTGACATTCAGTATTGCTTAGGATTGGAGAACACATCTGCAGATACACTATCATGGAAGATGGATGATCCACAGTTGACAGCTTTATAAGTACCTATGGTCCTAGATTGGGAAGCCCTGAGATAAGAGAGTGAATAAGATGAGGGTATGAGGAAGATTATAGCTGATTTGTTGCAGCACCCGACCAGTCATCCCGGTTACACACAAAGGGGCACCCAATTGCTAAATCAAGGGAAACTCATTTTTCAGAGGTGGTCATGATACATCCCTAAGCTATTAGGGGAGTTCATGGTAGTGCAGTGCGAGGTCATTCAGAAGCTCAGAAAACCAACCGTTGGTTATCAGCAAAACTATATTGGGTGGGGATGCACCACGACGTGCAGGACTGGGTAGCGAAAAGTGATGTGTGCCAGAGCTACAAATAATTAGCCGTGATGCTAGCAGGGTTACTACAACCTCTAGCTCTGCCAGAAAGGGTGTGGGAATACGTAACGATGGATTTAATCAAAGGGTTGTCTCATTTGGAGGGTTTTTGATTATACTGGTAGTAGTGGATCATCTGAGCAAATATGCTCACTTCATTCCTCTAAAGCATCCTTACACCTCGATCTTTGTGACTATTTCTTTTATACGAGATGTGGCGCACTTAAATAAATTTTTAGAATCCATTGTGTCAGACAAAGACAAGATGTTTCTTAGCCATTTCAGGAAGAAATTGTTTTGTTTACAGGGGACAGTCCTGAAGAGAAGTTCGACATACCATCCTTGAACGGAGCCAGACAGAGGTAGTCAACAGAAGTGTAGAGATCTATTTGAGATTTTGCATCAGATATGCCAGAGTTTGGCAAAGTGAATTATTTGAGAAGAATATTGGTACAACACCACATGCCATTTCGTAGCACTTACCACTTCCTTCAAGATTCTTTATGGGAGAGACCCATCTCATTTAATTCATTATAGACACAACACTGCACCAGTATCCGGTGTAGACCAATACCTAGATGAATGGGAAATAGTATTATCTGAGCTCAAGAAATATTTGTTAAGAGCCTAACAAATAATGAAAGGAAAGGCAGATGAGCATAGGAGAGAAGTACACTTTCAGCCAGGAGACAAGGTTTATTTAAAGTTGAGGCCCTAAAGGTAAAAGACACTAGCAAGGAGGACAAATGAAAAAATTGTCCTCACTATACTTCAAACCTTATGAGATTGTGGAGTGCATTGAAGCAGTGGTTGATCGATTGAGGCTACCACCTTCATCAGCATTGCATCTCATCTTTTATGTATTGCAACTAAGGAAGGCGATAGGAGATAACACACTATCTTCACTACCCTGACTTTGATAGAAGACATAGAGGTCATTTTGGAACCTCTAGGAGTAGAAGGTGTGCGCGGAGAAGAAACAGGGGCACATTAAGTATTAATAAATTGAAAGGATTTTTTGGAGCACGATGCTACATGGAAGGCATACGAGTTGATCAGGAGACAGTTCTCATCCTCCCAACTTGAGGAGAATGTGCGTCTTTAAAGGGGGGGGGGGGGGGGGGGGGGCAAGTATTGTTATGCCCAATTCCTTTGAACTAGACCAAGCAGGAGAGCTGGATGGTTCTTGTGGGGCCCAAGATGGATTTAATACAATATATTAGAAAAGGAAATATATGGAGAGATTTAGGAAGGTTTTAATGATAATTGGGAGGGAATTATTTAGGGAAAGAGTTCAAAGTTGAGAGTGAATAAATTAAGGAAAAGAGGCTGATTTGGGAGGGAAGTAGAAGAGCCTATTTAATGCTAACTATTTATTATTTTCACATTATTCAATTGTTATTTATGATATAGCTTGTTTTGAGAGATTTCTAGCAGTGTCTAGGGTGTGTGGGAGAGCTGGTCTACCTCTCGAATAGTAGACCAACTGTTTCTTTCATTATTGTTGAAGTATTAATCCAAATCAATCATAATATATGTGTTCTAGCAATTTCTTCTTCTCAATTTTGTTTTTTCACTTTTAAATCACATCATAATATTTTATGTCGGACCATAAAAATGATACCATATAGCAAAATGAAATACGTCTAGTCAAAATTCAACAACCTTTATGCATAAAAAATCAAAGGCTAAAGAAACTTGGGATATCTTTTTTATCCCAATTCTTGTTGAAGTGGTGAAGAAAAATAAGGGGAAAATATAAAATGTGATGGCTTTTATTAGGAAGAAGAGGAGGGAAAGAGTAGTCCAAGTGTTTTGCCAATGGATTGGATATATGATGATAGCATTCCTTTTAATGCAATTAAGTAATATAGCTTTTCAAAGGTAATGAAGGCATTTGGACAATTTGATCAATGAATGAAACCACCTAGCTATGATGAGGAGCAAGTTTCATATTTGAAGAAAGAGGTACAACACACAAACAACAATTGTTGCTATGCATAAAGCATATTATCTTAATTATGATTGTCCTCGTGAATGATGGTTGGATATCTCATGATGATAAAAAACTAATTAACTTTTTTGATGAATTGTCCAAGAGGAACTGTATTTATAGCGTTGGTTGATGTCAACATTTACTCAAATAATGTAGTAAGATGTTTGAATTTTTGAGCAAATATATCGAGGAGATTGGACTATATTGTGTAATTAAAGTGGTTAATAATAATGTCTCGATAAATACTATAGTAACTCACCACATACTTCCACTTTGTTAAAGTTATGTATTCATTATACCAAGATGAATAATTTATTGTTAAATGTTTTGTGCTATTGTTATATGAAAGTTGTTTGTGGAAAAGTATCCACATGTATATAGGGCACTATGTATTGCTTATTATTTAGAATTGAAATAAAAGATATCTTTAAGATCCAAAACTAAAGACAAGCTTTGAGAAAATATTTGCATGAGAAGAATTTATGTTGTAATTATTCAAAGGAGAAAAAGGCAAAGCAAAAGAATAAATGAACTCGAATATATTCTTTCGGAATATTGTGTTGTATGCACTCAAAGTGGTGATCATTTGTTAAAGGTCCTTTGTTTAGTTGATGTAGAAAAAAACCTCTAATGAATTACACATATGGAGTAATGAATAAGAAAAAGAAACATTGTATGTTTTACCAATAGTGATAAGTATAAGCATATTTTTAAAATCATTAATAAAAGATTGTTAGTGTGAATCCATCAAATTTTGCATGCAACTACTCATCTCTTAAATCCTAAATATTTTTTGTGACCATAACATTGTAAAAGACAATAAAATAGTTTATGGGTTATAATGCATGCATGGGAAAATTAGCTAAGGATGTTAATGAAAAAGATAAAATTAGTGATGATTTGAGTGTATACATTAGTGAAGAAGAACTTTTGAGATTCCTCTTGTAGTAAGATAAAGGATTACTTGTACACCAAGTAATATGGTTCTAGTAAAATTATTAATCAATATTGAATACTTTTTTATTTTTAAAAAAATAATAAAAGTTGTTAAATACTTCCATTTGATTAGTGATTAGCACATGGCCAAGAGCTCCATATTTGAAGAGTATTGCAATCAATGTGCTTAGCCTTAGAGTTTATCTGGATGCGAATGTAATTGAAGTGTATTTGAGCATGTAACTAAAATATTAAAATGTATATTGATTCTTACCTTGAAACTTCATAAGTTGATTTTTTTTAATATTTTTTTGTTACAACTTCATAGCAAAAGAAGAAGCAAGTTTGATCATGGTCGCCCAAGTTTTTTTTTTTTTTTTTTAAGTGTAATAGGGTGTTGATTGGGAGACAACCATTGGAACATTATTGACCTTATCCCTTAAAGAATATTGATTAGTGGTTAGCAAAAAATAAGATTATGTGTTAGATGAAGATAATGACTTGATTATTGGTGAGTAAGATCTGATATGGAACACTATTGTAAAAGCTAATGGTGTTTACAAAAGAAACTGCAATATTCACGAGCCAACTAAAGGAAAAGAGAAGGAATATTTATCTAGACGTAATACTTTTGCAATTGAGTGTGAAGAATATTAAGGTAACAAAGAAGATTATGATGTTGTTGATGAAGGAGATGAGGATATGTTTATACTTTGAATCTTGAGTGATAAAGAACATAAGCCCAAGAATCCATTAGCTCTTTTTATTATCATGAGAATTTATTTTTCAATTGATTAGTCTTACATATTTAGCTACATTTTAATCCACAATTTATATAAGTTATATTAAAAATAGTGCGAACGCTGCAACGTGCAATATGTGCTATGGTTTCACAGGGACCCTTGTGTTATTGTGCTCAAACAATAGATAATGATGAGAATCCATTTAAAATACATAATTTTATATATTCAATTTTCAAAAATTGATAGGATATTCATTATACATATCCATTGAATGTTAATGCTATGACATAATTTGGGACCATGAAGCGATAAAATCCATGCATAATCACATCTCAGAAACCAAAGCAGATTTTGTGACAATGGATTGGAAAAATTTAACAACGAATAATTCATCACGAGAAAGAGGTTGCGATGATGAAGGAAAAAAGAGTGAATATCAAAATAATTCTTTTAAAGACTCTAAATCCAAACTATAGTGGTTACCATACCATATGTTGGAAAACTTTTAAGACAATAATAAAACTGGGTTTAAGGTTTAGAATATAACAAGAATTCACACTTGATTTGAAATCCATAATTTTTAGAAAGACAAACTAAATTTGCATCAAATTATTCTGTATGAGCACACTTCATCTTTTCTTACTTTCTAACATTGGTGATAGCTCCTGAATGGATCATCTAGATAATTAAAGAAAGTAACCAAGAAATAAATGAGAGAGAGGGAAGACTTAGTTGGCTTAATTAATTAAAATATAATTAAGGCTCCATAGGAACCTACACTAATTAGTGCACAATCAATTGAACTTTTAGTACCACCTTATTAGATAAAAATTTTGATCTCACGCATAAATAATGTTTAGTTGTCATGAAAAACATTCTCATAGGAAATACTTGAGTTCGCAAGTAACCATAAAGGGAAGTACGTGAATTCGCAAGCAATCCTAACAATAATTGGTAAAACAGGGAGAACTATTCAAGAGCTTTGATGAAAGTAATCCCAAAAAACAATAGAAATTTTATAGAAATCAAATCAAAACAAGCACAAGCAAAGGTACAAGTGATCCTCAATTCGAGAGGATGATCGTTCTCTCACAATCTCTAGATGAATCTAGAGCCCAATACCCCAAGGAAAACTTCAACAGCACAATAATCAAGCATACTCTAACCCTCCCCTCTCATCCCTAGTTATAGTATTTATATTCTAATAAACAACTCATTTATGCCTTAACCACCTGCCCCCCCCCCCCCCCCCCCCCCCCCCCCCCCCCCTAATAAGGACTGTGGGCCCCAATGCTTTAGGCGGCTAAGTGGGAAGCAGCATGGGTCCGCTTCCTATAGACATAGACCAGCCCTTGTTGGGCCGGTTAAGCCGATTCCACTGTAACCGACTAAACATTAACGTCCTTCCAAAGAATCACCTTGTCCTCAAGGTGAAAACAGAGAAACTGATTTTTCACAGTTTCATAAGGTTCCCATGTGGCATCGTAGCTTAGCAGGTTCTTTCACTTGATCAGCACTTCTTTAGCTCCATCTACCTTCTGGCGAACCCCTATCAGCTCTATGGGTTTTAAAATCACTTCTAAGTCCTCCCTGAGTGTCTCTGGTAACATCGACCTGGCTGCTTAATCTCCAATTACCCTTCTCAAATGGGATACATAAAAAATCGGGTTTATAGTCACCGTTGGTGGTAGCTTCGGCCAATACTCAACTGCTCCAATCTTTTCAAAGACCTCATATGGCCCAAAGTATCATAGGGCAAGCTTCTCATTTCTTCTATTGGCGTCTGATTTTTTTTCTATATATTTTGAGTTTCAGAAACACCTTTTCCCCTACCGTAAACTGGATGTCCCTTCTATGCCTGTCAACCTGTTTCTTTATAATTTGTTAAGCTCTCAACATATGTCTTTTCAATTATTCCAATACTCTATCCCTCTCCTCTAAGTACTCTTCTACTGATGAAACTAGAGTGCTGCTTTGTCCAAAGTGCACTAAGAGAGGTGGGTCTCTTCCATACAACACCTTAAAAGGTGTCATCTGTGAAACCGAATGATAGGTTGTGTTGTACCAATACTCCACCTAAGATAACCATTTAGCCAACAACTTGGGTGTCTCCGATACAAAACATTTGACCACTTCTATTTGACCATCCATCTGTGGATGAGGTGATAGGCTATGCACTTCTTTAGAATTGTCAACTCTAATCTGAACAACTCTCTCCATAATGGCTAAGGAACACCTTATCATTGTCTGATATTATCGCCTCTGGTACCTCATGCAATCTGACCACTTCTCTTATAAAAGTTGATGTCGCTATTAGTGCGGTGATTGGATGTCGTAAAGGGATGAAATAAGCATACTTTCTCAATCTGTCCACTACTACCATAATCACTGTAAATCCTTCTAAATGAGGCAGACCATTTATGAAGCCCATGTATACATCTTCCCATACCTGCCCTAGTAAAGCCAACGGCTGTAATAGTCCTCTTAGTGGCATAGCCAAGTATTTGTTTCTCTAGCAGATCTCAAATCCTACCAACATCTTATCAACATCTTTATGCATTCCCTTTAGTACAATTTTGAGGCTAATCTCATGTATGTCTTTAGTACCCCTGAATGGCCCCCAACAGTGCTCCCAAGGAACTCCCGGAGTAAGAATGGAATGTGGAATGAAGTATGGGGTATCACAAATCTCCCTTGGTACAACATTCGACTCCCCTCCAATGAATACCCTGGATGGCTACTCCCTTTCTTCTATAAATCGACTCCAATCTTTCCCAAATCTTCGTCCCTAGCACTTTCCTCCTTGATGGCCTTGCAATATAACATCAATGGAATTGATATTATCATTGCCTTTAGTTCTCCCATACACCTGGACAAGGCATATGCTGCTTTATTCTCTACTCCTGGCCTGTATTGGATTTCAAAATCATACCCCAATAATTTGGATGGCCACCTCTGATGTTTCTCTGTCACCATCCGCCACTCTAACAAATATTTTAAACTCTGTTGATCTTTTCTGACAATGAAGTATCTATCTAGCATGTTAATGCCACCAATTCTGAATAGCTAAGATGATGGCCATCAACTCCAACTCATATATTGATTTCAGCCTGGCTCTAGTTGTCAACACCTGGTTGAAATAGGTAATCGATCGGCGACTCTACATGAGTACTGCTTTCATTCCATACCCTGAAGCATCAGTCTCCACTATGAAGACCTAGGTAAAGTCTAGTAATACTAAAACTGGCACAGTAGTCATCGCTCTCTTCAACCTCTCAAATATTGTTATAGCCTCCTTTCCCCATAAGAAGCCATCCTTCTTCAGTTGTTCTGTCAGTGGTCATGCTATCCTGTTGTACCATTTTACAAACCTCTTGTAGTACCCTATCAGTCCTAAGAAACCTCTCAGCTCTTTCAGGGTCTTTGGCAATAGCCATCTCAATATAGCCTCAATATTTGATTTATCAGCTGCCACCCCCTCCTTGGATATAATGTAGCCCAAGTATTCCATACTCGTATGGGCAATGCAGCACTTCTTCATGTTGGCCTCCAACACCCTCCTTAGATGATCTCAGTGCTCATCATCTATCCATGTGTAATCTAGGATATCATCAAAAAATACCAAGACAAACCATCAAAGATAAGGTTTGAAGACCTTATTCATAAGTGACTGGAATGTGGCTGGAGCATTAGTGAGGCCAAATGACATCACTAGGAATTCATAATGCCCTTTGTGAGTTATGTAAGTAGTTTTTGGCATATCTTCTTTCTTTATTCTGATCTGATGATATATTGATTTCAGATTTATCTTGGTAAAAATCACTACCCCACTTAATTCATCTAGCAGTTCATCAATTACTGGCATAGGAAACTTGTCTGGTATTGCTCTGTAGTCCATACAAAACCTCCAGCTATCATCTTTTTTCTTTACCAGTAACACATGACTCATAATGGGTCTAATAATACCTGCCTCTAGCATCTCTCTAATCACTTTCTCAATTTCATCCATTTGAAATTGAGGGTATCGGTAGGGCCTAAAGCTGATGGGTGACACACCCTCCTTCAGAGTGATAGTGTGCTCCTGCTCCCTTAGTGGTGGTAGTCTCTGAGGTGACTGAAACAACTCCTAGAATTGTTGTATTAGTGGTTATATGAAGAGGGGTATCTCCCCTTCCTCCTCTAATCTAACTCCCTCTAACTTGTGCAGCTCAACCAAGTAGCCTTTCCCCACCTCTTTGATATTCCTTACCATGATCTTGAGAGGCACCAATGATTTGGGTAACCGTGCATCTCCCCTGATCATCATCACCTTCCTTCTATCCATCATTAGCTCCATTGTGAGGGCTCCTTAGTTGATCATGGTGTCCCCCAAGGTCTACAGCAATTTCGTTCCCAAGATAACCTATGTACTACCTAGCTCCAGTGGAAGAAAGTTTTCCCTTATTTGAATGCACTGGACGGTTAACACGACCCCTCTAAGATCCCCTGACCTTTTTCCACCTTCCCCGTATCCATCATCACCCCATAACAACTAGTGTCCACCATTTTCACTCCCAATTGGTTGACAATCTGAGTAGAAAGAAAATTATGAGTAGACCTCAATCAGAATCACCACCTCCTGGCCCTCTATCTCCCCCTTCACCTTCATGATATGATTTATAATGAATCCTACCACAGAGTTCAGAGAAACTTCTGCTAGATCTAAATGCAGCTTCGCCTCATCCTCTAACCCCACTTCGCCTCTCTCCTCAATTTCCTTGTCATCACAGACGGTGAGAACTTGAAGAGTTTGGTCTCTACACATATGCCCTATAGTGTATTTCTCATCACACCTAAGGCACAATCCCTAAGCCCTCTTCTCCTACATCTCCTTCTTCGTTAGCATCTTGAAATTTCCCCCATTTCCACCTTCTACTTTCTTCTCCCTTGGGGTCTCACGAACCCCTCCTATTGTAAGATCCTTGGGTATGAACTGAGTAGTTGTCATCCGGTACGTGCCTTCTAAACTGCTTGTCCTGTCTCCTCTCTCTACATTCATTTGATTTTCTACCAGCTGGGCTAACTTCATGACCTCTCCCAAGTTGCGAGACATCATGACTTTTACCGCTGCTCTGATCTTTGTTTTGAGCCCATTCATAAATTTTCTCTCTAATTTAGTCACTGATAATCGCTTTAACCTATTAGCCAGGTGCTCGAACTTCTCATGATAATATGTCATTGATCTGTCCTGCACAAGTGCAAAAACTTGCTCATAGAAGTCCCCTCCCCATCAGTTTGGAAATGTTCTAATAAACAGTCCTTGAAGGCTCTTCAACTCCATATATGTCTTCTTTGGTCTCTCCATTGGAACCATGATAATGCCTTCCCCTCAAAACATAGGCCTGTTGCTATCAATTTCTCATTATCCATCAACCCATTAATATTGAAGTACCTCTCCACTTTATAGATCCATCCGTAGGCATCCTCCCCTTTAACATTATGCATCTTCAGCTTCCTTACTTTTTGATCTCCCCTGTTTCTCCTTATTCCTTCATAGTTTTCCCTTTTCCAAGTGCTTGGCCTCTCCCAAGTCTCCCGATCTTCCCTTCCTCTTTCATTTCCATGCCCTCCTTTAATTCCCCTCCTTCCGTCAAAATTAGCAAATTGGTAGCCATAATTTCCGTCTCTATGTTCCCAATCAGCACCCCTTTGCTCCCGCCTTCCAGAACCATACATTTCCACAACCCTAGCTCCTCCATCCTCCCTCTGGAAAGGTTCCATATGGGGTCTTCTCCCTTCTCCCTCTATGACGGTACAAGTGAACCTAACAATCTTAATAAATTTCCATCCTCCCAATCAGCATCCACTTTTTTGGTTATCATTTCTATTCTGATTTTGTAGATTCAAAAAAAAAATCTAATTTTGGATCACAAAAATAGCAACTTCCTTCTTTACTGGTCAAAATTCAGCCGCTGAAATTCGTCAAAATTAGCCAATAGACGGTCCCACGACTTGCTTTGATACCAATTTGATAGGAGATATATGAGTTTGCAAGTAACCCTAAAGAGAAGTACTTGAGTTCGCAAGCAATCCTAACAATAATCGGTAAAACAGTAAGAAATATTCATGAGCTTTAATGAAAGTAATCCCAAAAAATAGTAGATATTTTTATAGAAATCAAATCAAAACAAGCACGAGAAAAGGTACAAGTGAACCTCAATTTGAGAGGAGGATCGTTCTCTCCTAATCTCTAGATGAATTTAGATCCCAAGACCCCAAGGAAAACTTCAAGAGAAAAATAATCAAGCAACCCTCCCCTCTTATCCCTATTAATAACATTAACATTCTAATAAACAATTCCTTTATGCTTTAACTCCCAAACCCCCCCCCCCCCCCCCCCCCCCCCCCGCGTACTAAAAATAGATTATTTTAAATATTTGTTTTGGGTGGCAACCAATAAGGGTTGTGGGCCCCAAAGCTATAAGCGGCTAAGTGGGAGGTGGCATGGGTCCACCTCCTGTATGTTGGAACTCGTTCAATATGAATTAGGATGTTAAGCCTAATTAAATGTCTCAAGGCTAACAAAGAGGGGGGGTGAATTGGTAATTTAAAAAAATTATACTTCTACTCTTGGATTTTTAGAAAACCTTTTTAATTATTAATGCAAGTTAAATATAAAGTTTAAAAAATAAACTTTTCAACCAGAGTAAACAACTTCCAATGAAATTAAATGCGTAAGAAAAATAAGAAAGAACACACCAGATTTATAGTGGTTCGGTCAAACCTTGACCTACGTCCACTCCCCGGAGACACCCTCCGAGTATTGCACTAATACCACAAAGTGACTCTCCTTTTGCCCCCACAGCAAGGCGGAGAAGCCTGTATAAAATCACTTTCACCTTCCCCGGTGCGGCGGAGTAGCCGGGTTCTTTGACACCAAAGAGATCTTCTTCTCGCCAAAACTTCCCTCAAGACGACCCTTGAATCCGATGGTACTGAAGTACACGTTCGTCGGAGCAACCGTGTGAATATCCCCTCCACACTCCCTTGAAATCCCCTCCAAGGATCTTCTCCCTCTCAAACTCCACCCTTTCCTCTCTCCCTTTCAAGTTCTCTCTTCTAGTTTTCTCCCAAAGAATGAAGACACAATGGCTGTCAAAGATACACTTTGTCGTTCTTTTACACTCTCCAAGTGTCGGTAGAGAACCGGACCGATGTTATTGAATTTCACTTGAAAGCCTTCAAAGGAGATGAGAAGAAACAAAGAGATCTTCTTCTTCAAGTAATCTTGTGAATCCCTCACAAACCCCTCACTTGATCTTTCACTCTTCACTCTTACAATCTCTCCCAAACTCTCACTCTCAATGATCCCTCTCAAGAGAAAACAACTCCAAAGGCACTTGTAATAGTTTCTAGGACTCCTTATATAGAAAGGACATGAAAAACCGTTTAAAAACAGCATATTTCAAGTTATCATGTACAAGATCGTCCCGTACGATCGAAAGTCGTCCCGCGCGATTTTACTTAAAATCCTTGAAATGAACCTGTCTGTATATGTGTACGAAATGATTTCGTACAAGCTGATCGTCCCGTACGAACCAAGTTCGTCCGGTACGAACAGTTATAACAATGTTGGTTTCAAAAATTGCAGAACGAATATTGAAAAACTATCCTAAGTCGGTTAAATCGTCTGGACGAAAATAGGTTCGTCTGGACGAAATTCTTACAGAGAGTAAATCGTCCTGTACGATAATTAATTTTGTCTGGACGAAATTCTTACAGAGAGCAAATCGTCCCGGACGATATTTAATTTCGTCCCGGACGAATAGGACTTATAAAATTTTTCTATCCAGTTCCTATTCGTTCCAAGTGATCTTAATATGAGATAACTGTCTGATCGTCCCGTACTAACTGATATCGTCCAGTACGATCAGTATAAAATTTATATGATCTCCGTATGTGTGTGTGTGTGTATATTTTTATTCACTCAATTACAATCACTCCCTCTCAATTAAAATGTCATTTTTAAACTTCAAAATTCAAAAGAATTTCTTGCTGAATTTGATTTGAAGTCTTCATGTTTGAGAGTTTGATTCACCTGAAATATTAGTACACACAAGAGCAAATACAAATCTTCCAAAAATTGTTAGGAGATAACAACACATAAAATAATAATATTTGGAATCATCAAAACTATACAAGTTGCAATAATATAAAACATGCAAATAGCAACTTTCCTAACAATCTCCCCCTTTTTGATGATGGCAAAACAATTATTGTTTGTATAATTTCAAATTTTAAGAATCTCCTAAACTCCCCCTGAATTAATGAACATATGAAAATAAGGAGGCATTAAAAAAAAATTTGTTTTCAAAATATTTACATATACAAAACAAAACAAAACAAACACACATACACTAAACAAAACAAACACACAACGTATGAATACACAAGACACAACAAATAATTTCTTCCCCTTTTTGACAACATCAAAAAGTGAAAAAGAAAAAGACTAGAAATGTAAGCAGACATATGAAAATCATTTAAAATTTTAACCTTTAAAGTGATTGACATAAGATATGCAAATAAAATTAAAACATTAGCAAAATCATAAAATTAATAGAATTAAGAAATGATATAACATTGTAACTAAGAAGAATTTATCAAAGACATGATTCAATTTAGACATTGAAATAAAGAAAATCATTGCAAGAAAGATTTATTAAAAATTATATATTTTAAATTTCAATAAAAATATAAATGAACATAAGATTAATTTGAATTAAGAGATTAAAGGAATCTGGAAAGAAGAAAACTACCACATGTGGCGCTTTGTGTATCTTTTTCAAATTTATGGCACATTTTTGTGCATCTTTTTACATTGGGCTTATTTGTGCATCTTTTTCACATTTGCGAACTTTTGCGCATTCCTTTTGATTTTTGTACATTTGTATAATATTCAAGAGTAATTGTATTCTTTCTAAAATCAATAACCTAAAATTTCAAATCTTTCTAAGTGCATAAATATTAATTGATAAGTGAAATATAAAATAAGAAAACATCACAATTGCAATAATAATATTAAAATTAATATAGTCTAAATAAGAGACATGAAATTGACAATCTTAATAATATCAAGTTATAAACACAACTTAAATTTAAAAAAATTAGATTATCTAATGAATTCAATTTTATGTTGCAGTTCAAAGTACAGCACTTGTAAGATCAAAAATTTTAGAGATTTTCATATAGGCTAACGAACATTTCAAATATAGAACAAAATCACTTAAATATTCAAAACATTTAAAGCAATACAAGTACAAAACACAAGTATATAAACTATAAAAATCTTCATATTACATTCCAAATGTCTCACAACAAGAAACATGAAATTCGATATAAAAATATCTCAAAATCATACAAAACACATAAAATTTAAAAATAGAAAAACACATAAAACAAACAAAAATAAATATACAACTAATGAAAAATATGCACACAAAAACACATAAACAAAGGGTTTAAACATCATTTTGCTCATGCTCTGATGATTCAGAAGCTAGATCTGCCCAGGAGATTTTTTGCTTTCCATTATTTTTCCTTTTCATAATTTGCTTAGCTTTGCCCTTTTCTTTAGCAGGAAGAGTTCTCAAATTAGGGCACTGACTTTTCAGATGTCCAGATTTTCTACATCCAAAGCAAATAATATTTAAAAAAATCTGAACATTCTTACCATTTTTACCTTTATTCCATTTTTGTTGATGCTTATGCTTGTGCTTTAGTGGACTTTTCAATTTGCTTATTAAGTCATCGTTTTCCTCACCAACTAAGCAACTTTTCTTCATGTCTTCCGCTTTTAGCATTATTGTTTCACCTGCATCCAAAAGTCTTTGACCCAAATATTGCTCGTAGGCAATGAGTGAGCCAATCAAATTATCAATAAAATATTCATTTAAATTTTTTGATTCGCAAATAGTAACAACTTTGGCATCAAACTTGTCAAGTAAACAACGTAGAATTTTATTGACTATTTCAAAGTTTGAAAATTCTTTACCTAAACCATACAATGATGTTACAATTTGAATAAACCTAGTATACATGTCTAAGATCGTCTCATAAGATTTCATGCTAAAGAGTTCATAGTCATGCATCAAAAAATTCAACTTAGATTGCTTGACTTCACTAGTACCTTCATATGTAATGCATAAACTGTCCCAAATTTTCTTGCTGGTAGTACATGTAGAGATTCTCATATAATCTTCCAAATTTAAAGCACAGAACAAACAATTCATACATTTAGCATTTAATTCTGCATAAATTTGTTCTACTCTACTCCATTCAAAAAAAGGTGTATATATTTTGATTCCATCTATAATACGTGACGGTACAGAATAACCATTTTGAATCATATGTCACATTCGATAATCTATTGATTGCAAGAAAGTAGACATTCAAATTTTTCAAAAATCAAAAGAAATATTTTCAAATAAAGGTGGTCTAACAATCGAATATCCATCTAATAATTTATGGTTTCTAAAATTAGCCATACTCATTTTTCAAAAAGTAGTCTAAACTTATGATTTTGAAATAAAGCTCTGATACCACTTGTTGGAACTCGTTCAATATGAATTAGGATGTTAAGCCTAATTAAATGTCCCAAGGCTAATCAAGAGGGGGTGAATTGGTAATTTAAAAAAAATTATACTTCTACTCTTAGATTTTTAGAAAACTTTTTTAATTATTAATGCAAGTTAAATTTAAAGTTTAAAAAATAAACTTTTCAACCAGATTAAACAACTTGCAATGAAATTAAATGCGTAAGAAAAATAAGAAAGAACACACCAAATTTATAATAGTTTGGTCAAACCTTGACCTACGTCCACTCCCCGGACGCACCCTCCGAGTATTACACTAATACCACAAAGTGACTCTCCTTTTGCCCCCACAGCAAGGCGGAGATCTCTTTGGTGTCAAAGAACCCGGCTACTCCGCCGCACCGGGGAAGGTGAAAGTTATTTTAGCCATACTCGTTTTTCAAAAAGTAGTCTAAACTTCTGATTTTGAAATAAAGCTCTGATACCACTTGTTGGAACTCGTTCAATATGAATTAGGATGTTAAGCCTAATTAAATGTCCCAAGGCTAATCAAGAGGGGGGTGAATTGGTAATTTAAAAAAATTATACTTCTACTCTTGAATTTTTAGAAAATCTTTTTAATTATTAATGCAAGTTAAATTTAAAGTTTAAAAAATAAACTTTTCAACCAGATAAACAACTTGCAATGAAATTAAATGCGTAAGAAAAATAAGAAAGAACACACCAAATTTATAATGGTTCGGTCAAACCTTAATCTACGTCCACTCCCCGGACGCACCCTCCGAGTATTGCACTAATACCACAAAGTGACTCTCCTTTTGCCCCCACAGCAAGGCGGAGAAGCATGTACAAAATCACTTTCACCTTCCCCGGTGCGGCGGAGTAGCCGGGTTCTTTGACACCAAAGAGATCTTCTTCTCACCAAAACTTCCCTCAAGACAACCCTTGAATACGATGGTACTGAAGTACAAGTTCGCCGGAGCAACCGTGTGAATATCCCCTCCACACTCCCTTGAAATCCCCTACAAGGATCTTCTCCCTCTCAAACTCCACTATTTCCTCTCTCTCTTTCAAGTTCTCTCTTCTAGTTTTCTCCCAAAGAACGAAGACACAATGGCTGTCAAAGATACACTTTGTCGTCCTTTTACACTCTCCAAGTGTCGGCAGAGAACCGGACCGATGTTGTTGAACTTCGCTTGAGAGTCTTCAAAGGAGATGAGAAGAAACAAAGAGATCTTCTTCTTCAAGTAACCTTGTGAATCCCTCACAAACCCCTCACTTGATCTTTCACTCTTCACTCTTACAATCTCTCCCAAACTCTCACTCTCAATGATCCCTCTCAAGAGAAAACAACTCCAAAGGCACTTGTAATAGTTTCTAGGACTCCTTATATAGAAAGGACATGAAAAACCGTCTAAAAATGGCAGATTTCAAGTTATCATATACAAGATCGTCCCGTACGATCGAAAATCGTCCCAGACGATTTTACTTAAAAGCCTTGAAACGAACCTGTTTGTATATGTGTACGAAATGATTTCGTACAAGCTGATCGTCCCGTACGAACCAAGTTCGTCCGGCACGAACGGTTATAATAAGGTTGGTTCCAAAAACTGCAGAACGAATATAGAAAAACTATCCTAAGTCGGTTATATCGTCTGGACGAAAATAGGTTCGTCTGGACGAAATTCTTATAGAGAGCAAATCGTCCTTTACGATAATTAATTTCGTCTAGACGAAATTCTTACAGAGAGCAAATCGTCCCGGACGATATTTAATTTTGTCCCGGACGAATAGGACTTAAAAAATTTTTCTATCCAGTTCATATTCGTTCCATGTGATCTTAATAGGAGATAACTGTCTGATCGTCCCGTACGAACTGATATCGTCCAGTACGATCAATATAAAATTTATATGATCTCCTTATGTGTGTGTGTATGTTTTTATTCACTCAATTACAATCACTCCCTCTCAATTAAAATGACATTTTTAAACTTCAAAAATTCAAAAGAATTTCTTGCTGAATTTGATTTGAAGTCTTCATGTTTGAGAGTTTGATTCACCTGAAATGTTAGTATAAACAAAAGCAAATATAAATCTTCCAAAAATTGTTAGGAGATAACAACACATAAAACAATAATATTTGGAATCATCAAAACTATACAAGTTGCAAGAATGTAAAACATGCAAATAACAACTTTCCTAACACTGTAGAATTGGACCGGCCCTTACTGGGCCGGTTGAGCCGGTTCCACCTAAACCGACTTAACACATTCCCAAATAGAAATATCCTATTTCTATATACTTTATAACATTCCCTACTAATTCCAAAGCAAGAAATTTAGGCCTACTGTCATTTTACCCAAGTAGTTACTATCTCTCAAACAATTGAAAACACCCTGTGCTTCATAAAAAGTTAGATTAACTAACCAGCCAACATATTTTAGTATTCAACAATAATAAGGTTCTAAACCTATATAATTTATAAATATTCAAACATGAAATAAAATATAGCTCATGTCAGTTTAGATCTAGATTAAAGTTCTGCAATCTAGATTAAAGGTCTCAAGGATTTATAGAGCTGGAGAATCCTACACTGCCCACAACAGGCAAAATAAACAGCTGATTGGCCACAACGTTCTTCAGCGTTTTCTCATTACTTCTCAGCATATCTACATAATCCTCAATGTTCACCACGAGAGCAGTTTTTCTGGAATCATCAGTTGTTTCATCAAATAGTGGACCAAACACAGAATAAGGATAAGCAATTCAGTAAGAAATCAATTGCCCAAATACCATGTTAAAATCACATTGGCTGTTCCTGCCGTTATAGGGTTAGTGTGCTTCGGTGTCGATTCCTCCATTGTTGATTGTGAACTCGAACGCATAGTCCATGATAGCACAATTGCATCCCTCGTTGAAGCCTATGTCACAGTCCACTGGCTCCTGCTCCGACACAGCAATCAAATCGCCGGTCACGATCTGATTAATCCCCTCCACCGCTGCAGTCGCAGAAAAAGCCCAGCCGCTACTTAAATCGTCAACCAAATACAATTAATCAGAAATACTAAAGATAAAGTTCCGTTTTCAAAAGAAAGTTTAAGATGATACTAGGAATATGAAACGTCCATTCGAAATACCAGAGCAGTAGAGAGCGTAAAAAAGGGAAGGTAGCTGGTAGTTCATCACTAACGACACATGCCCTGGTCTTTGATGGGCCCAACAGAGCTTTTCTTCCTCTATTCGATGGACTTCGGAATGGATTCTCCGTTAATCAGAAAGTGCCGATCGCCACGGCTAGGTGGCGGCGACGGCAGGACGAACAGAATACAAGAAACTGTGTGCTGTGCTCTACGTTGATTATATCAGCTAAGCGGTTAAAGCAAAGGCATAAGGTGATTTCCCCTCATCGGCGGCGTTGTGCTCGTCGATGTCCTTGAACAGCTCCTTACGATGCTCTTTTCTGTTCTATAGCATTGCAGGCTTCCCGTATTTCGCCATCCAGCCCCCGAACAGCAGAATTGTCTCCTCCTTGCTGACGCCGCCAGTGAGAAGAACTGTAAGAAGAGAAGTGCCACTCTCCCTGGACGCACGGTGTAAAGAACTGTTTGTAAGAAAAAAAAAAAATTTAGGGGGGGGGAGGGGGGGTTGCCGTGATTTACATTAGGGGTGTTAAAAAATTTTTGACAATACCCGAAACATGAACCGAATCCGATTCGGAAATTCAAGTTATGGTCAACCCGAACTCGAAATGAATCGGGTTCAACAAATCAACCCGTTTTAAAAATCGGATCGGGTTGACCCAACAACCCGAAATTGACCCAAAATGGACCCGAAATTGACACGAAACTCATATTTGACCCAGAAACTCAAGATTGACCCGTTTTTGACATGAAAATCGAAGATTGACCCGATTTTTGACCAAAAAACTAGCAATTTTGGGTCAACCCCGGGTCATTCGTGTCGGGTCAGGTTGACCCACACCCGCATCGAGTCGGGTTCGGGTCCGAGAACCTGACCCGTTTTTAAAAACGGGTCGGGTTCGAGTTGACCCGAATAGTGCCGGGTCAGTTCCGGATTCGACCCGAACCCATCTCGTTGGCCCTAATTGACACCCCTAATTTACATACATACAATTTTATTTCATGCTATTTATATATTTGATAATTAAAAATTTAATATATATGATTATTACTCATAGAATAAATATAAATGTATTGAATGAAATATTAAATTTTTATAGGATAGTATGAGTGGTAAGAATTAAATATATGAGTGATATATTTGATATTAAAATTTTATATGAATGGTATGAATATAATATTAAATTTTTAGGTATTAGATATATAAATAGAATGAAATAAAATTATATGAAAATCCACGGAATAAAATGAAAAAGTTTTTCCTTTATTTTTTTTTAATTTTACATGCATATCACTAAATTTTTGTCTATTTTCATATCAAATATTTAAATCTTATATTTAAAATAAAAAGTTATAGTATTATATAATTAATTATAAAGATTTAAATATTAAATATAAAAATATATAAGAATTTCACGGTGCTTACATAAAACCCCATTTTTTATAAGGTTAATGCTTCATTTGGAATAATTTTTTATCATTATTTTTTTTTTCTCCTAAAAAAAAGTTGTGTTAAAAATTTTCGTAGAAAACAGTAAGAAAGTTGTCCCAAACAAAAGCTTCATGTGGGACATCTTTTTTATTGCTTTTTAAAACAACTTTTTAGTACAAAATTTTATAGGTCAAGAGATTTATGTACTAAAAAATTACTTTAAAAACAGTAAGAAAGATATTCCAAACAAAGTTGAAATCTAAATTAAAAAAAAAATTAGACGTTTAATTACATGATGTAATTAACATATTAATTATAAAAAAATTTCACAATTAAATAGTCCTTATGGTACTAATTACCTTACACCATGTCAAACTAATAATTACATATGGGATTTAGTAATATTCTAATTATATTGAGGAGAATTGGATTTAGAAACTACATAATTATAGCTCAATGGGTAGAAGTACCATATTTGATAAAGAAAAATTAGCTTATATATCTCATACTCCGGTTATTTGGATTAGAATGCCTTTTATGTTTTTTTTTAGTAAATATTGTAACAATTATTTTTTGGGCCAAAATAATCTAATCAGATATAACCCTTCATTTTTATCATGAAAAATAGTATTTTACAATCAGAATAGTTAAATTATTTTATTTATAGCAACTTCACAGCTAATTTTATACATCTAGAGACGTGTAATATCACGAGCTTTTGAGCTTGTTACTAAGATAAATCCGGTAGTCACCGGTAGTATACGCCGCCGGAAAACCGCCGCCTAACAGAACCGCCGGTAATAAGCCGCTGGTAAAAGTTTCCTACGCCAATTTTACCGGCGGCGTAAAAACCGCTGGTAAAATATAGAACCGCCGGTTTTGCCTTCCTAACCGCTGGAAAAAACCGTCGGTTTTTGACGTTTTTTCTGTAGTGTTTGGACTAAAATTATTTCAAATATATATGGACTTATGAGAGCCACTTGTTCTGAATAATGTTTACTGAAGGACCTAATTGTTCAAGTTCTTCTCTTTGACACACCAAAGCTCAATGTTGTTCTTCGTAGTTTAGGATTTTCATTTTGTTGGACCGTTCTATAATGTGATATTAATTAGATTAATGAATGAGGCTAATAAACAATTATGACTAATTCTTAATGTAGGACCGAACCATAAATCTCTTACACACCACAAAACTTTTTGGACTCATCAATGGAAACATTCTGAAGTGTTACTAAAGAGAAATTCCTTCACTGGTTGTTCAGCCTCAATCTTCTTTAAAGATTCATTTGGGATAACTTTCTTACCGCTTTTAAAATAGATTTTTAGTATAAAAATTCCTTAAATGAATTTTTTTTGTTTTAAAAAGCTGCTTTAGAAAGCAATAAGAAAGTTATCCCAATTAGGGGTGTCAATTCGGGTCGACGGGTTGGGTTCGGGTCAAACCCGAATTGACCCGGATCTAAACGGGTCAACCCGACCCAACCCAGTTTTGCAAACGGGTCGTACATTTCAACCCGGACCCGACCTGGCCGGGTTGCCGGGTTGACCCGACCCGACCCGCGCGGCAGAGAACGGAGCTCGGGTTTCGTGAGCGCGAGCGCAGCAGCTGGCGACGGCGCGAGGCGCAAAGCGTGGCATCGAGCGCGGCACAGCGGTAGCGCGGCAGCACGGGTTCGATCGGTAGCGGGCAACGGCGCGGGCACGACAGCCGGCACGCGGGGCCAACTGGCATTAGGGCAGCAGCGCGGGGCGCATGTGGCAGCGGTCAGCGCGGGCGGGGCAGGGGGCACTGGGCGGGAATCCAAATTTTTTAAATTAAACGGGTTTTCAGATTGACCCGACAACCCGCTGGGTCAACCCGAACCTGACCCATTTTTTCAAACGGATCGAATATGCGAACCTTAACCCAACCCGTTTTTCAAACAAACGGGTCGGGTCCAACCCGGATTTTCCGGGTCGAATTTTCGTGTCATGTCAAATATTGACAGCCCTAATCCCAAATGAAGTCTAAATTAACACTACTACTACTCCCCATAGTTGTACCTGATTGTATTTCATTAAACTATATATATTCTTGGGGAGCGGTGTAGTTCCATACCAAAATTTGTAGATACTGACATTTTTTTATTGTATATAAATTAAGAGATGAAAAATCTTCTAAAACTTAATTCACATCAATCTGTTTTGTGAAACTCTAATCTTTTATTGATTAAAGATGTAACCGAGTCAGGCTAACATGAATTTTACTCGAAAAATGATTCATGAGTTGAGCTCGATAAGCATACAAGTCAAATCTAAACCAATTCTAACTCACTAATCAACTCTTGAATTAGCTCGCAATGCTCGGTTAAAAAATATTTGTATAAAATACACTAAAAAATATATTAAAGTTCAATGATTCTCTAATATGAAATTGCTAAAAATATATATAAATTATTATGTATTCTTAAAATAACAGGAGGATATCTATCATTCTTATTTAATATAATCACAAGCTCACAAGACAAACAGTGCTCACATGAAAGACAAATAGCTAATGCACTTAATCCACCATCAAATAAAGTATAGTAAATGGTTGGTAATCAACAACGACTGATGTAAACCACCAATAATTTTTCATTATAAAACTAAGCTAACAATGATATCTCACCAGAATTTCCACTAATTTGCTAGCCTTATATAATTCTTATGACAGTCAAGTATACTATAAACTTTCCAAATAGAGAAATTTTTTTCTCTTTCTTTTTAGATAACTTATGATTTGGGAGATTCTTACATTAGATTGCAAGTAATCTTGATTGATCTAATCCAAATTGTTTTGATTGAAAATGGCATAACTAACAACAGGAAGGAGACAGTGGTTAGAAGCTTTTAAGAGGCTTCAGTTTAAAACCACCTTCTCCATTCTATACTGATAGTGTTTTAAGCTGGACTTCTCACCATAAAGGGAAGGAAATCCCATGCAGCTTGAAAAGTTACATTAGATCTTAGGAGGGGACCCTTCAACTTAAGTCAATGTATGGCACAAATCTCCTTGGTTTCACTGTTAGGAGCTGAATATATATAAAAGAATTATTCTTCTAATTATTTTACTTTGGAATGTGATGGGAGAGATAGTATCAATGAATAATAAGATGAATATATTTTTGATTAGGTGGATTTGTTTGTAGAAAGGATAGAGGTTGATATTTAGTTAATAATTAATCATAAAAATTATGGAAGTGCTATTCAAATGAATCGGGTTTTGAATTTTTTTTTGTTAGAGAATTCCTTGGAAGCAATGCATGTAAATCAAATCAAATTTAAGTTGATTATGATGAGAATTAGGCTTTGTTTCGGATAGCTTTCACGCTGTTTCTTAAAGCGACTTTCTAGCATAAAAATTTTTAATTCAAGAATTTTTTGTACTAAAAAACTGTTTTAGAAAGAAACAAAAAAACTATCCCAAACGATGCCTTCATTTGGATTTACTTTCTTAATGCTTCTCAAAGCAGCTTTGCAGTACAAAAATTTAGGTTAATTATGATTCCTTAAAGGCGGAGGTCAAGATGAATGTAACAAAACTAAGACTTCATTTGGGACGGCTCTTTTATTGCTTCTTAAAGTAGCTTTTTAGAAAAAAAAAACTTTAATAATTGTACTAAAAATCTGCTTTAAGAAGCAATAAAAAAGCCGTCCCAAATCAAGCCTAAGTCAACCAATGAATCATTAATTAAGATGAATTAGAAATTAATACAATATAGAACTATTATTTGATCATGAAAAATTAAAATTAAAATACTTTCATTTACTAAAAAGCTGCTTTAGAAAGCAGCCAAAAAGTTGTCCCAAACAAAATCTTATAGAAATAAATTACTTAATTTTATATCATGTTATTAGTACCAAAAATATAGCATCATAATTTTAAGCTCCTTGAACTTTCACATAAAAATCTATTTTATTATTATTATTTAGCATTTAATTGTTTGTACATTCTTGAGTTAAGAAGACTTTATTCTTTCCCATTTTTTAATAAGACAATCAATAATGTTAATTAAAAATTCCAATGTCTTCAATTAGTGAACTTTGTTCTTTCTCTTTATCATAGGACAAGTATGATTAGTGAATAATGCTAATTCCACGTTTGGCAATATTCTAATTAGTCATGATGCTTATTCTTATTTCAACTGCTACTATATTTTTTTAAGAATTAATGCTTTATAATTTACGCTCACTTAATTTCTCTACTGCAAATAATAATTAATCTCTCCTTAATTATCCTTTTTTTTAAAGAAAATTGTCATTAGAATCTTCACTAAAATTCTGATATTAATGGACTTCAAAATTTAAAATATGATTAAAAAAATTTAAGAAAATAAAAAAGAGCTATCAATTAAGCATAAATTTTTAATAGTGGAGACAATCATCTTGAATGATGAAGATGGGAAAGAATAGAAATTTTTTATGCTAAGCTCAGCCAACATGTGACTCCCACATGGACAAATTTGGCGCTTCATTCATGTGATTTTCTCCCTTGCCTTTGCTAAAATATATATTCAAGGCCTAATCATTCATCATAAGACTAATGTTGCATGCCAAATTCTCACTTGTATTTTGTTATATATTTTATTGAAACAATGAAAAAAGTAATGAGTAATTATTGAGAACTCTTGTATCTTATACAAGCAATAATGTAACCCCCAATATATTTTTTTCATTCTCTCTCTCTCTCTCTCTCTCTCTCTCTCTCTCTCTCTCTCTCTCTCTCTCTCTCTCTCTCTCTCTCTCTCTCTCTCTCTCTCTCTCTCTCTCTCTCTCTCTCTCTCTCTCTCTCTCTCTCTCTCTGCTTTCTCCATTATTCTTGCTATCCTCTCTATTCTTTATTATTTTCAAAACCTTAAGGTCATACATGCAACTAGCTCGCCCTCAAGACCACCCCTAGCCTCTGCACAAATATCATCATAAACCAAAACTGCCTATCTCTTTTTTTCCCCTATTTATTGCAAAGCATGAACCCAAAATGTACTTGCACACAACCCAAACTCTATATATACTACTTTCACATCCACCAAATGACTATAAGTCACACAACTCATAGTTTGTGTCACTTACCACCAATGCTCCCCCAACGCTTTGCCCCCATCACATCGTCACCAATGTTGTAGCTATCCTAATTGATTCCTTCGCCATCTCACCACATGCCATCTTCATATGATAATCCAACCTGCTTATGGGCACTTCTATGTTGTATGTAGCTTTATTGTGTGTGCTCCTAAACTCAATCTGATGCACTACAGCTCCTTCTAAAAAAAGATTTATGCATGGCCTCCAGCCTTGCCACTCCTTCTCTTGGCTCACTTTTCCTTAAATTCACACTTCCCTCTTATCATTTATAACCTTATAATCTTATGCTCCTCTAGCCATTCTCCTCCCTTATGAAATTTCAAATCCTTTCTCTAATTTTTATCATCCTATAACCACACATAACAAGTAATGGTTCCCAAAACTACATTTAGCCTCACACCCTCTCAGACTAATGAATACTAAACTATTCATGTGTATTTTGGCTATTATCAAGCATATGACATTCAGGGTCATAAGATTAAGTGGTTCCCCACTGTTTAGCTATTCACCTCTCAATCCACTTTCAACTTTTGTTCTTTAGCACCTTGCTCTTCAAGGTCTCACCCACTTACCTTGTGTCATCTACACACTTATCATTACTAGTAATAACACTCCATGCCAATAATTCAATATATTTTCTTAACAAAGGTGCTTCTCATCGCATCATTGCTAACTTGTGCAATCTCTTGCCACACACTTTGTATAATGACTTTGATGACTTTAAGATTGAAAAAATATCATGGGTTTACTCATAATCCACACCACCTCTCTACCCTCTACCTCGTAAAATTTTATCTAAAATAATTTCATTAGCATTTTTTTATATCTATTTTGTTATTCTAACAATGCATATAATAAGTTCTTACCCACTACTTTTTATGGGATGAATATTTGCTTGAAGGAGTTACTTTTGAGGGGGTTAACTTATATATATATATATATATATATTACTATACTCTTCACCCTAATGCCCTCTTTTTTTTTCATTTTCTTTAGTATCAAGACCACTTAATTTGAGTGACATCATTGATTAGATCATCCATAAATTGTTAATTGATAAATATATTATTTCCTAATTTAATCTAGTTTTTTTATCCCAATTATCATCAAATCTCCATTTCAATGAGCATTAATGTAATAAAATTAATAAACATCAATTTTCATTCTCCATTATTACATCCACTTAGCCATTTGAAATATTTGTTTTCAAATGTGAGGACCTCACCCACTTTTATTATCTTATGATGATTTCAAATACTAAGTCATTTTTATCGATCGCTATACCAAATGTATTTAAGCAAAAATCTCATGTTTTTTTTTTTTCATCTTCATCAACATTAAAGTCTTAGTTTAAAAATAATTTGATCACAGAATTAAGTTCTCAGAGTTTGATAATTTTGGTGATTGTCAATTCCTTGACACATTCCTATCAACCTATAGCTTTTATCATTTCACTAGCACACCACAAACCTAAACACAATGGATACACTATAAGATGTTATTGACCTATTTTCAAATTCATTCTCGTTCTTAGCACTCATACATCCATTCCAATTTTTTATTGGACTCATGGTTTCATCATAGTCATCTATCTCATAAACTTTATGCACACTCCCACAATCTTATTCTCCTTATGAATTTCTCTTTGAATCACCACCCAATTATTCAAAACTTAGTGTGTTAAACTACATTTTCTACCAATGGCTTTATAGTACTAAAAAATCATGTTACAATGAACTCTTTCATTCTCTTGTCCACAAAACCACTATATCCAAAATCTATTTATTGCATCTTGTATATCTTAATGATTTTATCTTTTAATTTACATCTCTCCTTATATCCTAACAATTGAAGAAATAATCTTCTCATAATGTTTTCTTACCTTCCCATACTCCATACATATTATCCAACTATTACTTTACATTTATGCTTATATGCATCATGTATAGTTCATTGATTCTATCTTTTTTTTTGTTTCTCTCATTGTCTTCTAAAAATTGAAGAAATAATATTATCATGATTTCCTCCTATCTTCCAATGCTCTATATGTATCCTCATAGTCATCTATCTCATAAATTTAATACCCACTTCAACACTCTAATTCTCTCCATTTGAATAACTCTTAGACTCACCAACCAACTATTCCAAACTTTTTGTGTTCAACTAAATCTGCTACTAATGACTTTTCCATACTCCCAAAAAAATTATTATAAGTAAGGTGTCTTCCTATATAAGGTACTTCATCATTCAAAATGTATATCTTTTCCCTAACACTACCATATCCAAAATCTAAGTATTATGTCATGTATGGTTCATAGATTCTATTTTTTACTTTACATCTCTCCTTATCCTAATAATACTAAGGAAATAACCCTCTCGAGATGTCCTCTTATATTTTCATGCTTTATACATATCATCCATAATGTCTCTCTTTATACATTTTTCAATAAAAGCATCATACCTAACCAACTACACTAAAACACTGCACCTCCTCTACTATCAACTCATGACCCTCTTTCTCAACAACAGTAACTACTCAACCCCCTCTAACCCTAGTGACATTAATTAAACAATTAGTTGATCCAAAAATAATATTCACAAACTAATCCAAAAATAACATTCACAAACTAATCCAAAAATGCACTCTTATAATTAAATTAAATTCGAGGTTATCACCACAACCTCAGTAATTGGCACACAGCCATGTTAGATGAATGCAATGCTTTTAATCAAAATTTAACATAGGAACTTGTTCCCCCTACACCGACTCAAAATCTAGTTAGGTGATATTCAATTTCTTAAATCAAACATGATCTTGTTCATATATTAACACGTACAAAGTTAAAATAGTGGATAATGATTTCTAGTAACGATTAGAAGTTGACAGCATGGCACCTTCATTCTACTTGTCATTCATAATAATATGTAACTGGTTCTGAGCATATTGTTAGTCAATGGTGGTCAACTCGTTAACTAGATGTTCACACTGCCTTTCTTCATGGTAGCCTTTTTTTGGACATCTTCAAGTCTCAATCCGTAGGTTTCATCAAAACAAATCATCCTATGTATGCATGCAATCTTTGAAAATCTATTTTTGGACTCAAACAAACACCTTGTTCATGGTACTTTAAGCTACAATGATTTTTAATTATTTATAGGTTCACCAATTCTCTTGTTGATCGATATGACTCTCTTTATCCACAACACTTGTCATGCATTTTTATTTCCTTTTGATTATGTTGATGATTTCATCATCATAAGTAGCTTTAAAATTATCATACAATATTTGTTACTTCTTATATAGTGACTTTTTATTAAGGATCTTATGCCACCAAATTTTTCTTGATGTAAAAGTTGTTTTGCACCCACATAGACTCCTCATATATGAGTGTCAAAATATCTTTGATCTTTTTTCTCATCCCAAGTTGACAATGTCACTATTGTGACTACATCTCTTATTACCTCACGTCTGCACATTCTTCACTCTGGCTCTACTCTCATTTATCCAACTACTTAGAGAGCTAGAGCATTCTACAATACTCAATTTACTTAAGTGAGCATATAAACAATTAAATACATTTAGTTACATTCCTTCTTTATAAACATATTTTTCAATTATTCAATATACATTTAGGCTTTGTTTGGGGCTGCTTAATTTCTTCATGTTTTTCAAAGCAGTTTTATAGTACAAAAAATTCTAGTTCTAAAAATTTATGTACTAGAAAGCTGCTTTAGAAAGCAATAAGAAAGTTATGCCAAACGAAACCTTAGTTAGTTCAGCTTGATTTTTGACACACTTATTATATCTTACTTAAATTGAATCTTATATCTAATTATTATATATTCAGTATGGAAACAAAAAAGGAAAACCCTTTATTCAAATCTCTCATATCAATCCAACTAGATGATGTTTGATTTTTGCATTATCACTAGATCTTGTTCATCATAGCAAGGACATTAGAGGCTCTCCACTTCTCACAAAAAGGCAGGCACAATAGAGAACTCAACTGTAGCTTTTTAATGTAGATGCCTCCATGTGTGTGGTCTATTGATTGTTCAGCAGAGGCTAGTGTTAGGAAAAGTAATTATAATAGGAAGTGGGGGCATGTGGATAACTTATGCAAAGTATGTGATGTGGAATGCACATCCTATAGAAAAGGAGAGGAAAGCTACTTCTACTTTTGATTCCTTGCATGTTACAAACTAGCTAGAGATAAGAAAGTCACCAACTATTATAATATGTATGTAGTTGAATTAATAATAATATAACTTAAAAATAGATAGATAATCGGTTTAGATAAAGCGAGGACATTTAAGATAAAAAGATTGAAGGGGAGAATATCGTACAATATAATGAGGCACGTTATAAACGTGAGTACTAACGAAGAAATTGGTGCTAGTTATATTAGAAATTATTGCTAAAATTATAAATTTAAATTCGCTCTATATTTAATTTATGTCGGACATTTGGAAGATAAAAGGAAACTTTGTAGTTGATTTTTAATAGCCTTATAGAATTGTTATTATTATTATTATTTTGGAAACTTTAATGAGATTAAGGTTGTTAGATTTTTAATTATTTTTTAATAAATAATAATAATAATAATAAATAATTGTGCATTAATGGAGAGTAGTTTGTTGAATAGTTTTTTTTAAGTAACTTCCACGAAGCGTGGCAATGATATTGTGCTCATTCAGATTCTTCTAAAATGACAAGCACGTTAACAACATTAAAATATTTTAATTTTATAATGCGTGATATGACTTGCATATCTATAAGATAATTAAAGTCAAATTAGAGGAACATAATCTCTATTGAAACTTAGATTATTTAGCTCCACTCATACATGGTTTATCATTCAAGATCAGATGCTTTTATATAATAAAAAAGAGCTAAAATTAATCTAATAAATAATTAAAAAATACTACTTGCCATTAAGTGTGGATTTAGCTGAGTTCTTCAAATATTTTTTGAGGGTTTAGTTAATTCTACCAAACCTATACATATAAGCAGACCAACCCTACATATACCTTATCCTATGGAACTTCATGGTATAAGTTTGGGCTCAAAGTGCTGCTTTGGCCATCTCCAACTAAGCGCACTATGCGCGTATGCCGCCCACCATCATCTTTAATTGAAAGTGATATACTGCAGCAATTTTGCAAGGTGAACAGTGCAACCTCAATATTGATGTTGCACTGTTCTCCAAAGCTCCCTTTTTTTTTTTTTTTTTTTGAAAACTCAAAAAATTATAAGTCTAATTTATCGAGTAAGATTTATTTTTGTTAAAAAAAAAAGTGTAAGTATGACTAATACAAAAAAATGATAAATATAAATATATGATAAGAAATAAATATAAAAAAAGATGAGAAAGAACACATAATTTTTTGTGTGTGCTAAGAAATGGAGTTCGGCTGGAAATGAGTTACTGCATTTTGAAATGGAAAATGAGCTTTTCAGTTGGAGATGGCATTATGCTCGGACATTAGATTTAATTACCTGAAGTGATATAGCCTAAACATAACATACGCAAGACTTGAACTCAACACCTCTTTGTTGATAGCCAAAGCACTGGCCCCAACCAACATGTCAATATGAGCTACATTGTTTTTTTATAAATTTACTTGGCTTTATTTAATTAGGCAACCCTTGGTCAACTTTACAAAGAAGTATTTCTACTTCCAAGCTTTCGCTTTATCCTAAAAGCCTTTGATCTCAACATGTTTAGATAAAATCAAAATGATATATACTATCTTTGATGGTTTATGGTGAACACGTCTTTTTCCTTATCTTCCAAAAATGATGAATGTCATTATCTTCTTATTCAAACTTGACATGGTTAAAATAAAATGATGTCATAAGAATTTAGTTAGCTAACCTGTTAAGAACTTTAAATCAAGCTAAAAACCAATATATAACTTTAGAAAAAAAACATACATAATGCTAAGTTTTTAAGATTTATAAATTCGAGTAATGTAGTCGACTCCATTGAGAATGATTCTGTTATTATGAAAATGTAATAGTCTAAATTTTATATTTTATTGTTCTAGTTTTTCTTTGTATTTAATAATTTTTATGAAAATGTAATGGTCCAAGTATTATAGAAAATTTATTTGATAATTGATATGTCGCCAAAAATAGCCTTGATCAGACACAAATCTCGAGGCATGTCCAAGTTAGAAACTTTCAAAATTAAATGTTGGACCATCCAAACACTGATTTCAATAAATTTTAAGTTGAACATCTCAAGGAGACAAACCCAATGACACAAAAATTGGTCTGATCTGAGCCCAAATGGGTCCAAATCAAGGGACAAAAGCATATTTGAAAGGTTCAAAGTATTAATTGGATGACCAACTAATCTCTAAATATGGCTTGCTTATAGTCGAATCGAGTGGCTTGATGAGAGAAATCCAACAAGACAAGATTTCTTAATTCTGACATCATTAAGACCCTTAAATACTTAAAAAAGGCTTTATAATCAAGGGGAATCAATAATAAGACCTGTCCGATGGAGAACTCCAAACCTGCCCTGGATCTTCTACATATTTATGGGATGTGCCACTCTCAAAAAATAATAAATAGATCATCACTCTCTACATGAAGAGGAAATTTAGCTAGAGATTAGAAAGAATTAGAGAGAGCTCTGAGGCTTTAAGGATCTAAAGCTCTACCCAGATACCACCACTAGGTAACCACCATCAACTATTGTTAAACCATCACCCGACCGCCACCAGACCACTACCTCTCTACTGACCATCGTCGAACCACCTCCTAGCCGACTACTATCGTCGGACTTCCACCCGACCACTGATTTCCACTAGACTTCCACCTAGCTGCCGACCATCATCGAACTTTTGCCCAACCATTATCGAACCACTGCCCTATCACTTACATCTACCAAATTTCTACCCAACCATCTTCGATCAATGCTTGGTCGCCAGACTTTCACCTGGCCATCGACCACAGTTGGGCTTCCACTAGTTTGTCGATCACAGCTGGATTTCTACCACACAATTAACCATCAGACCATCTCCTGACCGCTTACCATCTAAAGACTTCCATCAGACAACTAACCCCTGTTGAACTTCCACCCGATCACAGTTAAACTTTTGCTCGACCATCATTTGGCCACTTGCAGAATCTCGTCTGACTACTGTGAAAGCCCGATTTCCTTCCAGGATCGTCCGGGACGAAGTGTGATCGTCTAGGACGACCAGTACAGAATCTGTGGACTGAGAGGTTCGTCCCAGGACGAAATTTTATTCGTCAAGACGAAAATTTTCCAGAGAGCAAGTTGTCTAGGAATGAATACACCTCGTCTGAACAAAATTCATCTAGAGGGCAAATCATCCCGGGACGAATAGGATTCGTCCGGGTGTTTGATAAGTATCAGATTTGAGATATTTTGAGATATTTTGAAGAGAGAGAAAAAGTAGGAGAGAGAAAGAGAAGGAAAAAGAGAGGAAAAGGCTTGGTTTTGGAGCTCGTGGTGCGCTTTCATCTGACGCCGTTGTTGAAAGATTTGTTCGCCTCGCAGTAAGGAATCTGAATCATATTTCTGATTTCGAAGATTTTGTATTTTCATATTTTTCTGCTCAGTTTTGTGTTTCCGTTACCGAAAAATGTGCATATTTTTGTATTGACAGAACTTTTACAGCGTAACTTTTGGTATGTTATGGAAATGATGATTTTGCACGATTTGAGTATTTTCTAGAAAGTTTTCACCGGGTATTTTGAATTCTGATGTGTTTTTATCGAATAGGAAATTATCTGGATGTTGAAAAATATTGCTTCAGTACAAGTAAAGCTTTGTAACGTTGTTTTACGCGATTTCTAGTAATTTAGTAATTTTCTAGAACTGTGTCTTTTACATTGACTTTTGTCTGCTATACGATATTTAAATGGATTTTCTTCAATTGAGTTAAATTATGTTTATTGGTTGCAATGTATTCATGAGATGTATATGAATGTGGATATATGATTGAAATTACTGTTATATTACTGAAAGACAAGTGAAGACTAGTTGAACCATTAGTTGGAGATTGATTTGACCTGTACATAATGGTGGGCCAACAAGCTTTTCTTTAAAAAGGGTTTGGTGTTATCCTCTATTGATCATTGATATAACGATTGAGAGTCATAAGGAGATTAAGCCGACGGGCGGCCGACGGGCAAGAGTGACGACTCTATTGAACCAACAGATACAACGATACAATGATACATCGATATTAACCTTGAAAAATGCCTTAATAGCCAGTGATTGTACTTGTCGAGTAAGACTATTGTGTTGAATTGCATGTTTAAAGCATTGTTCTTATGATTACCTTATGGATTTATTGATATTGAATTGATCTATAGTTACTGATTGATTTATTGATTACTGTACGTATTTATTTATATCGACGGATTTATTGAAGATTTATTATTAAATGGTTTTACTGATGGATTTACAGGTTTTCAGTTACTGTACGATTTTATTGATACTGCATACTGTACATGTCACTGATATGGATATTAATATTGCATTGATTCATTGATACTGCGGACACTAATACTATTGATTCATCGATACTATAGATTTATTGATATCATTGATTCATTGATTTTTCTATCGATACGATATTGATTTAACTAATATTACTGATATGATGCTTTTTCTCTATGGATTTGATCGATATTTTCAGATATGATGGAATTGACGTATGTATTGATTTATTGAGCATTATGGATTTTCTACTGTTTACCAATTCTCCTACCCATGACTGTGGATTTTATTGATTATGCATTGATTATTGATTTTTCGTATATGCATAGATTCAATGATCATGTGCAAGTGACTGTTATTGATTAGACTGATTGGCATGCATATTATTTCAGTACCGTGCTTTGATTTCAGTTGTAGGTAATAGGTGACATGCTGGGCTTTTTGAAGCTCATTATATGTGGTTAATATTTTCAAGTCAGGGAAAGGGAGCAGGAGTTTGAGGTTGATCAAGAATCTTCAGGTTTTTGTCCTTTTGTTATAGTGATTCTTTTGTATTCAGGGCGGGATGGATTATATGTGATTAATATATAGATCCTGAGTATTTGTAAATGAACTTTTGGGAATGAATAGAAATGTTTACATGATATTTTAAATTATAGATTTTGTTAGACTGTTTATCACTTATTGATGATTATAGATAGCTCTGGTAGAAGAATAATAACTTAAAGGATTGACTGAATAATTCTTTCCAAGTTAGATCTTGGGGCGTCACAACTACGATCATTACAAGCTCTTTACTACTAATACGATGTTTGGCCAACTCTCCAAACTACTGTAATTGCATCGCTGTCAAACTTCCACCAACCTCCCGATCGCAGTCGGACTTTCACTTGTTCGTCGATCACCGCCAAACATCTACCATACCATCGTTGAACCACCGCCTAATTGTGCCCCGACCATCGTCTAACTTTCACTTGATAGCTGACTCCCATTGAATTTCCACCCGACCACCGTCAAACTTTCACCCGACCACTATCAGACTTCCACCCGACTATCGTCGGACCACCGTCGGACTCCCGCCTAACTGTGGCCATTACAATCTCATGAGTACCAATACGAAGTTCGACTAACTCTTCAAACTACTGTAATTGCATTGCCTCAAAGTTATGGGACTGGCCAACATTTGTAATTCACTCAAATATAGTGGAATCTTTTCAGCTAGGTGAGGCCTCTTGGTTTTTCTCTTCTTGGGCTTTCCACGTAAAAACGTTTTGGTGTTTTCTTGCTCTCTCAATTATTTGTTTGTGTGTTGGATATCGTACATCACTAGGATGATAAATTCTCTCACTCTATCTTAGCGACTATACTAGTAAGCGATAATAATATTTTTTATGTAATGAATTTATGAATCTTTTGAAAAGAATGATTACAAATAAATTAAAGTTAGTTATTAATGATACTCATTTGAAATCTAGTTAGTTTTGCATTTACTTTTTATACAAAAGATGAAATAATTATAATTTGCGAGCATTACAAGAATTTAAAGAATTATAATAAGTTTTTATAGATATTAATACACAAACTTTATGATGTTATTGTAAACTAAATTAAGTTTTTTGAATATATATATATATATATATATATATATATATATATATATATATATATATATATATATATATATATATATATATATATATGAAGCTAAAAATATGCAAAATTTATATCAGTTTTTTATGACTACGTATATGAAAATTATATACGAATTTTTAAGATTTGATTACATTATAAATTTATATGTATATATAAATATAATGATAATGAAATGATTTAAAATTTAAATTTCATGTTTAGTTTTTCTATATATATATATATATATATATATATATATATATATATATATATATATATATATATATATATATATATATATATATATATATATATATATATATATATATATATATATATATATCAATTTTAAATTTCAATTATTGCTTATTTTCATATAATTTGAGAATATGTACATAATCAAGAAACAAAAGAATTTAAGCAAATAAAAATATCTCAAAGGCAAAGTGATATTTTCAACAAATTAATTAAAAAAAAATCAGTTATATAAAAAAAACCCTTAAAATTAGATTTTTTTTTTCTTAGCTCCACAAATATGGATAATATTATTGTCTTTTATTTATATATATATAATTTTTTTTTTTGGACAGGGAGTATCAGTCTTCGGCCACTAATCTCCCCGGTCGACCTAGCGGACAACCCACTCCATACTCATCCGAGCCAACACTTAAGGTTTTACACAAATTGCCATGGGATTCGAACTCGGTACCTGGCCTAAGGCCAGCCAGCTCTTTACCACCAAGACAACCCGTGGTGGGTTAATATTATTGTCTTCTTAGACAGTATTTATGCCTCGCAATCATTTCTTTGTAGCTCTTTTTTAACAACCTTATGGAATTATTATTTTTATTATTTTGGAGGCTTCTTTATGAGATTAGGAAACAAAGTGTTTGTTAGTTTTTAAAATTATTTTTAATAATAAAAAATAATTAGGCATGAATGGAGAGTAGTTTGTTTAATTGTTTTTATAAATAACTTCTACGAAGCGTGGCAATGATATTATGCTCATTTAGATTCGTCTAAAAAAAAAAAAAAAAAACATTAATAGCATTAAAATATATTTATTTTTAATGCATGAACATGACTTGCATATCTACAAGATAATTAAAGTCAAATTAGAGGAACTTAATCTCTATTAAAACTTAAATTATTTAGCTCCAATCATAGATGGTTCAGCATTCAAGTTCAGATGCTTATATATAATAAAAAAGGGTTAAAATTAATTTAAAAAATAATTAAATAATAATAATAATAATAATAAATTAATTAATTAAAGGTGCGAGGGAATGACATATTTAATTTTTTTTTTTAATCTTGTAATTCAATTGTTGAGAGAGATGGCTAGCCATTTGCCCTCCCTCTCAACCTCTCTCTTTCTAATTACTTCTATAAAATTTTTATATACTATTAATTTTCTTCTATAATGCTTGCCATTAAGTGAGGATTTGGTTGAGTTCTTCAAATATTTTTTAAGGTTTAGTTAATTTTGTCACATCTATACAAAAAGTTGAAAGAGGCAACAATGCACAGGATTGTCAATATGACTATGTGTTTGTGTTTTATATGCTTGAGTTTGGTAGCACTAACATATAAGAAGGCCAACCATACATATACCTTATCCTATGGGCAGTTTCAAAATAAATACTTTTAACTATATACTCAGGTAGTTGAAAACATAATATATGAAATACGTTAACATCCACAATCAACATATACTTTGGTAGTTCAAAACATTAAATTTTTAAAATTCAAAACAAGTGACAACAATAGGACATAAAACAAGGTTTAAAACATACAAAAAGTTATTTTACATTCATGTGTTCAAAATACATCAAATAGTTCTTCAAACAAGTAACAATAACTAATCATCGTCCGTATCCCCGCATCCCTGTGATTCAGGTATAGGCTCTTGCTCATTTTTCTTTTGATTTTTAGCTCAATATGATCGCAGGTCCACTTGCATCTTAGCTTTAATCTTTCTCATCTCCTCTATCTCTATTTTTAGGGCATCAGTCCTCTAGCTAATAGTTTCTTCAGCTCCAATAACATCATAAATTGCTAAAGTAGATGTATTGCCCTCATAAGCATATTCCTATAAACCTAAGCCATAAACCCTCCCCCTCTGCTTTCCTCCAACAAAATCTAACCATATATGATACTCCTAATACTAAGTCAATCTTAAAGATGATCCCTCATCAGCAGACTGCTAACAATCTCAAAGTCATATAAAATCATCCTGCGAGAATAAATCCATAAAATGAAATTTCTATTTATTTCATATTATTACTAAAAAAATTATACTAACATTAGCTTTTATCACCTTCTCATCAACCCATTGATGATCAGCTTGATGTTGGTGAGTCCTCGTATGCAGCTCTGGTGGTGTCTGCTCTCGGCCAAGATACTCTTTATGTAAATAAAAAATATTGTTAATATAATGCACATATATTTATGAAATTAATTGAAATAATATTTTACTAATCATCGTATATGTTCAGCATGAGGTACTAAACTACCGTTGTAAAGAAAGCTTCATAAACCCTCATAGTCATATGCTCTATTTTTCTTATTATGTTCTCTCAATTCAGTAAAGTTAGAACTCGCCCAAGGGCTGCTCAAATCATCGCATACTCCCTCACCAATCCATAATGAATATTGCTCAAACTTTTTAATATATGTGAACATGTCCATAAGATGAGTAGAACCTCTCATCAAAAAATTTGTTTTGATCCTCGTATCATACTCAGGCAACCATCTAAAATCTTTCTATAAAATATAGTCATAATAAATAATATTAATACAAGTGAAATAAAAAAAATTTAGTAATGCAAAATAAATATACCTAAAATTCTCTGAACAACATATAAATCTGTAGGGATTAAATTATCCATTGAATTTTTTTTCTTAAGAAGACCAATGAAGTCATTGAAATCATCACGAGGAGTATTATATTTAATTTTGATACTTAGCATCCTAAAGGAAGTGATAATTTTGAATGAGTTGTGCAACCATCTCAAATTAATTTTTTGAGGAGCATGTAGTAATTTAAATAATTTGTTTGTTTCTGGGTTTTGTGGCTCTTCCATGCTAGCCCTTAAATTAGGACTTATTGCATAAAAAATAAGTTCTTCATATGGTCTACTCATTGATCTTCATCGACTGTTTCAAAAGTTGTGAATGGACCTATATGAATATCCTTATGTGGCTCATACTCACCATCTAAGGTCCAAATCCAATATCCTGAAAGAAATCCCCGATGATATAAATCAATCTTTACATCATTGAGCTTAAGGAATGCTTGATTTTTGTGCATTGAGTATTGACATCTAAACATTCCATCATAATTAAACAAAGGTACTTGACATGGACTTGAATAAAAGTCTTAACTCCCACTATAAATTCATCTATCAATTTTTTTGGACTCGATAACAATCTATGATACATATAATATCTCTCTTCTTGAATAGTTATTTGGATGTTAAAGAAAATGTTGCCTACATAGTTGTAAAATGGATTATTAAATAAGGTGCATCCTTAAAGGTGTGATAAATGCATTAAGGTAGGAAGTATATGAATCCTTTTTGTCCCTTGTGTCCGATTAAGAGTAAAATTCTCATTTTATTCAGATAGAAAAGGTCCATTTCTAATATTTTCTAACTAAGTCAGTTTAGTTCTACCTCTGCTTTTCTTAACATAGGTTACATCTAATACATCTTCTCTCCTAACTAGGTCATCAAAAGGCTGTTGTTTTATGACACCAAATCATCTAAAGCGGCTCTTTCTAATCTTATATTCCACCAGAGCTACTCCAACATTTTCACGTATATGATCATTTTATATCCTATCTCTAAGGATAAATCTACTCATACACCTGAGCATCCTCACATGCATTCCTCCACTTCAACCATCCAACTTGAATTCTATTGATAATATCCCCATTTATTTCACCATCCCTCAGAACAATTGATCCAAGATATCTAAAATATATACCCTTATTAATGACTTGTTCGCCTAAAGTCGCAATCCCTTCATTAGATATATTACTACTAAAATTACACTCAATACATTAAATTTTAGATCTATTCAAGTGAAAACCTTTAGGCTCTAAGATTGACCTCCATAATTTAAGTTTACCTTCAACTCCCTCTCTAATCTTATCAACAAGAAGAATATCATCAGTAAAAAGTATACACTAAGGTACATCCTTATGCAAATGGCTAGTGAGAACATCCATGACTAAAGCAAAAATATATGAGCTTAAGGCTAAGGAGATGCATGAAGATTAAAATGCATGCATAGTTTGAGCATAAAGATTAAAAAAACTAAGGAGATGCATGGAAATCACTTTCAGGTAAGGTTGGCGGGCGAAAATCAGCTATGTCAAGGGATCAGCTTTAAGGTCGATCTGGCGACGATGGAAGGTAGCGACTTCTTTGGACAAAATGAATGAGATGGAGACCAAGGGCGAATTTTCACGAGTGCAAGTGTTCTCTTAATGAAATGAGTCAGGTGAAGAAATGAGGAAAAAGTGCGGGGGTTCATTTTTAGGGTCTTTTGTAGCGGCATTTCCGACGGTTGAAATTGCCAAAAAAAATTTCACTTAAAAATGACAACTAAACCACTGATAAATACTAACTTGAAACATCAAATCGACAGAATTTCTGGCGATCAAATGACTACCAAAAATATTGGCGGTTTACTCTTAATTACTAGCGGTTTAACCGTCGGTATTTTTCATGTTCAAATGACCGTCAGAAGTTTTGCTGGTATTTAATGAATTTCCTGTAATGAGGATTATTACCTTAGGGCTCCAAGGGAGAAAATAGTGGTATGTACTAAAACTGTTGACAGGACATGTAGAACTACATGACAAACTCCAATACATACTACTTAACTTTGATATGTGACTACCTTCTAAATTTTGAGAAGTTTTTCCAGCCTTAAGGTTGATGGGATGAATAAGGCCACTTTATTCCTATAATAACTAATTTAATGGAGTTATATAGTAATGTGTGACTAAGCATGAACTTTGTAGCAACCACATATAGGGGGAGGCTGGAGAAGATATTTTTAGTGCATTAGCATAAATTACATCATTATGTGTTTCAATCATGGGTATATATTTATCTAAAGTAATAAAGACTAAAAATTCTTCTACTTTTCTAGGATCCTTAAAAATGACAAAATAAATCACCCCAATAATAAATAAGAGGAAAAAAAATTTAGGGGACAACTGAAAAGGAAAATAGTATAAATAAAAAGAGAGAACCTAACAACTCAAAATATCACTTTATTCTCTTCTCAATAATATAGATGTGATAGTCCAAATCATTATTCTTTACATTATGGATTGTTCGTGCTCATCCACATGAGAGAAATGAGTAGTAAACTTGTTCTTTATTATTAATATTATTATTATTATTATTATTATTGGGGGGCATTTTGGTCATTTAAGGAAAACTTATATGCACATAACATATGCAGGACTTGAACCTAAGACCTCTTTGTTGATAGCCAAAGCTCCCAACCAACATATAAATATGAGCTACATTGTTTTTAATAAATTTACTTGGCTTTATCTTAATTAAGCAACCCTTGGTCAACTTTACAAAGGAGTATTTCCACTTCCAATCTTTCGCTTTGTCCTAAAAGCCTTTGATCTCAATATGTTTAGATAAAATCAAAATGATACTATCTTTGATGGTTTATGGCGAACACATGTCTTCTTCCTTCTCTTCCTAAAGAAAAATGATGAAAGGCATTATTTTATCATTCAAACTTGACATCGTTGAAACAAAATGATATCATAAAAACTATTTTTAGTTAAAACATTAAATCGTGTTGAAAACGAATATATACTCTAGAAAAAAACATACATAATGCTAAATTATTAAGGTTTATGAATTCGAGTAATGTACTTGACTCCATTGAGAATGATTGACTATTTTACGAAAATGTAATGTTCTAATTTTATATTTTATTATGCTAGTTTTTCTTTGTATTTAAAATTTTTTATGAAAATGTAATGGTTTAAGTGTTATAGGAAATTTATTTGATAATAATTTTTATGTAATAGATATATGAATCATTTGAAAAGAAAGAATGTAAATATATTACAATTAGTTATTAATGATACTCATTTGAAATCTAGTCAGTATTGCATTTACTTTTTATATAAAAGATAAAATTATAATTTGAGAGTCTTAAAATAAATCAAATAATTAGAATTCGTTTTCATAGATATTAATACATAAATTTTATGATGTTATTGTAAACTAATTTTTTTTTTATATATATTGTATATATATTAATAATTTAGAAGATAAAAATATGCAAAGTTTATATAAAGTTTTTTGACTTTGTATATGAAAACTATATATGAATTTTTAAGAATGATTTACATTATAAATTTGTATATGTTGTGTCCTAGAATATTCAAGGTGGTAGAAAAATAAAAAGTTTAACGTCTTAGCTTTGTAAAAAATCTAATACACACATAGATAAAAGAGAGGGGTGAGGTATATATAAGAGACACCATAATTTCTACATCAAAACTCATAAAAAGGGGGAAAAATCATAGCGCCGGACGCAATTTGAATGAATCCACTAGTGTTTGCATTTGATTACAAATGAGGTCCTTTCTTATGGGGAAGGTCTTGGCTTGATGTAACAAATATATGCATCATATAAAGTGCATTACATGGAGAGAGTTGGAAGAATCAGTATTGACATGTTCGCTTAGAACGTAGGCAAGACCATAATCGACAAGCGATCTAGGTCAGAAAGATTGTAGTCAGCAAGCAACGGAGGTAGAAAGGACCATAATCGAAGGGCGATGGAGGTCAAAAATATTGTAGTCAAGCAATGATGGTTGAAGAGATAGTAGTTGGTGGATGATGGATGTTAGAATGACAGTAGTCGGCGGGCGATGTGGTTGAAAGGACCATAGTTGGTATGTGACGGTGGTTGGAGTGAACTGTAGTCAGTTATAGACGGTGGTCGGAAGGACTGTAATTTGTGGGTGATGGTGTTCGAAGTGGCCCTTAGTCGGCGAGCGATAGTGGTCAAAGTGAATCTTAGTATAACAATGGTCGATAGCTTGGCAGGAGTGTGATGATAATAGGTGGTCGAGCGTGAGTTCGACAATTGTTGGTGGTCGGGTATAAATTCAGTGTCACCTGGTGGCCATGTATGTCACAACCCAAGCAGATCAACATATGTCTTATCGTATTGAGCTGTGATATACAAATCCTAAGATCTAGTTTTTGAATGTTTCAGATTTTCTTCAAACATTTATTTTAAATAAACTATAGACTACATAGATACTAAAACATTCAAATACTGAAAATTTAATTTATCCATGCAATTTCTTTCATTTCATTAAAATATATGTACACTACAATAGATGGCTACACATAGAAGCTACAGGACTGAATATTAAACTAGTCATGACTGTACAAAAATCAAAATAGGGAAATACCTATAAACTCTTATGAGTCATAAAATACTAATCCACAAGCTCCTTCCCTTTATTAGAGTCTAAAAACTAGAAGCAAAATCACTGTGAGTTATAACAGCTTAGTAGGCCACACAAATCGGTCTAAATTTTTAAAATTATTTTATTAAATATTTAAAATTAGTTAAATATAATCTAATAAATTATTGTACTTAGAAATGTAATACAAGCATAACAATTATCTAATTATAAAAAAATAACATGCAGATGAATAAATTGCAATTCATACTATAGAGTTGTTCATATCATATTCCTTAGACCTAAACAAAATCTTAAAGGATTCTAGCCCCTTATGACTCCCTTCTGTGCTTATAGCACTAGAACATGATCGTATGTATAATAACTGTTAAGAGAGTTGTTATTTGCATGTTTTACATTCTTACAACTTGTATAGTTTTGATGATTTCAAATATTATTATTTTATGTATAGTTATCTCCTAACACTTTTTGGAAGAGTTATTTTTGCTCTTGTGTGTACTAACATTTCAGGAAAATCAAACTCCAGACAACAAAGACTTCAAATAAAATTCAGCATGAGATACTTTGTGTATTTAAAAACTTGTATTTTTCTTTGAATTAAATTTGAGAGGGAATGATTGTAATTGAGTAAATACACACACACACTTTAGGAGATCTTGAGAAATTTGTACTGATCATATGGGACGAACATAGTTCGTACGGGACGATCAAGTCAGTTATCTCCTCGTAAGAGCAATGGAATGAACAGGAATTGAAGAAAATTTTTTTAGTCCTGATCGTTCAGGACGAAGTGTATTCGTCCCAGGAAGAAATGTTCTCTGGAAAATTTTCGTTCAAGAACGAAGTGTATTCGTTCCAGGACGAGTTGCTCTATGGAGCATTTTCATCTAGGACGAAGTGTATTCGTCCCGGGACGATTTGCTCTCTGGAAAAATTTTGTCCGGAAGAACCCATAATTCGTCCCAGGACGAAGTGAACCGACTCTGAAAATTAAGTGTCGTTCTGCAGTTTTTGGGAACCGACCTATGGAATAACCGTTCATACCGAACAAACCTAGTTTGCACAGGACGATGTGTGTGTACGAAGCCATTTCGTACCCATATACATTAGGTTCGTTTCCAATGCATTTAAGTAAAATCGTCTAGGACTATCCACAATCGTACGGGACGATCCAATTCGTATTGACTTAAAAATTTACAGTTTTTGGACAGTTTTTTGTGCCTTTCCTATAAATAGTCCACACTAAACTGCCACATAATCTTTTTGCCTACTGATCTTCGTGTCTATTGAGAGAAGAGTTAAGGAGAGAGTGTGAGAGAGTGTTTGAAGTAGATTTCTTTCCATTGGAGCGTGAATGTTTCACTTGGTACTCAAAGGTAAGAGTCTTTTCTCTTGGTTTGTGATTACTTCACTCTTTTCTCTCTTCCTTCTAAAATTTTTGTGAGAAGATTTGTCAAGGAGATCCGGTTCTTTGCCGACACTTCGAGAGTGTGAACAGCCGAAGGTTTCTCTGCCCACACTTGGAGAGTGTGAACAGCCGAAGGGTTCTCTGCCCATACTTGGAGAGTGTGGACAGCTGAAGGGTTCTCTGCCCACACTTAGAGGGTGTGAACAACCGAAAGGTTCTTTGCCCACACTTGGAGAGTGTGAACAGCCGAAGGGTTCTCTGCCCACACTTAGAGAATATGAACAGCCGAAGGGTTCTCTATCCACACTTGGAGAGTATGAACAGCCGAATGATTCTCTGCCTACACCGGGAGAGTGTAAAAGGATGACGATTCTCTACCAACACTAGGGATAGTGTAAAAGGACGACGGTTCTCTGCCGCACCCGGTAGTGGTGGAAAGAGTGTTTGTAAAGGCTTCTCCGACTTGCTGTGGGTGAAAAAGGAGAGTCACTATTGGTATTAGTGCAATACTCAAATGGTGCCTCCGAGGAGTGGATGTAGGTCTGGTTTTGACCGAACCACTATAAACCTCGTGTCTTTATTTTTCCGCTGCCTTTTTTATTTTTGTATTTTTATTTTTAAAATTGTGGTTGAAAAATGTTTTCTACAAAACTCATTAAAGTTTATTTTTTTGGTTTAAAAATTAAAAAAAAAAGAGGTAATAATTTTTTAATTACCAATTCATAGTGAACGATTTTCAACAATAACATTAATTATAGGCATTAGAACAAACTTATAGGCACTAAAACATGTCTTATAAGCACTAGAACATGTCTTATAGGCTCTAGAATATTCCCTAACATAGATAGAATCTCAAATGATTTTAACCCCTTATGATTCCCAACAGATATTATGTAATTACATATGCTCATTTTTCATCATATCTTATAACATTTAAGACATAATTGAGTATTTGTCAAAATTACACAATTTTCTCTATTGGTAGAAAATAAAAAAATCCTACTTGGCAAAAATATATATATTTTAAAAAAATAATCAAATTGTTAGGGGTTGCATAAAATAATATTTTAAGACTTTTATAACACTACAGCACTATTTTTTAACATACATATAATTTTCTATTCAATAAAAACCCCACAAAGTTCAAAACCCCAATTGTATAATTTTTAAAAATATATTCAAAATATACATAATCATAATCATTATAATCTATAAAAAGTTATATAATGAAATTTTTACCAGTACAAAATTATTCATATTTTTTTACTAACATAAATAGAAATTTGATTGAAATATTTAATAAAAACTTATCAAATCAAAGAAATACTCAGAAATAAATAAATGACTAGCTCTAGAATAAAATAAAATATGATGTGGATGCTAAAAAATGTAAATCATACTTGTCATAGTATCTTGAGCATCACGAGCCTCCTTCTATGTCAAACTATTTACCTGTGGCTAAATTGGAATTGGAGTAATAGTATTACTAGACTCTCTCTGACCACTGCTTGATGATTTACTTACCATAAAACTAGTTCCATTGTCTCTGCTAGTAGAACTCTCAATAAACATAAAAAGTGGAATTGTCCTTAATCCCCTATTGGTCTAACATAACTCTCAAATCTTTGCTCATATCATTAATCAAACCTTGCCTGTAGACCTTTAGCTATCCTATATCCTTCCTATTGATATTTGAGACTAGCCCGTCACTATATAGCATTGACCGAAGTGACATCTGCCATAACGTCTCTGGGACATATATGACTCATTAATAAAATAAAAAATTGTTATGGCATCCATTACCAGAGATTATTACATATACTGACTATCCACCTCTCCCAAAATCTCCAGGTATAAATATAATCTTTTTCTCAAAAAGTGTTTACTATAAATCTCATCACTAAACCTCTTTCAACTAGTAGTCTACCATTGCTAAGTAGCCATCATATTATTCTTTATTAAATGATCTATCTCTACAAGCTCAAAAAAATAAAAAATGTAAAATAATAGCAGTGGTTGTCAAAGACTATCTTAAAGTCCCCTAAGAAATATATAACATTTATTCACATGAGTGCTAACTAGCTACATAGTATATATGGCCAAAGAAGTGAACTCTACTTTGTACTGCATGACTATCATGCTCCCCTGAATCATCCTTAGAAAAGTCTCCTACATCTACTATCAAGCAGATGTCATACAAACTAGGCTCTAAACACATCTGAGTACTCCTCAAAGCTAATTAGAGAATTCAATCTCACTAGAAAGTTTTTCTCCTACCAACCCATTCAACAGCGCTCAACCTTGCCATCTAACAAAAGGATTGCTAATGATACCTTCCTCTCAAGAGGAAAAAGTATACTATCAAATGTCTTATCTAATCTCCTCAACTAGTCCTCTACTACTTTATGTTCAATAATAATCTTAAATCTTAGAGGCTTTAATAAAAAATTTAGCAATCTTTTTGACTCCCAACATATATTATTTAATTACGTATACATATTTTTCATCATATATTATAAAATTTACAACAACGTAATTGAGCATGTGTCAGAATTGAACTATTTTCTTTAACGATATACAACAGATAATCCTATTAGGCAAAAATATACTTTTTCACAAAAAAAAAATCAAATTATTTGGGATTGTGTAAAATAATATTTTTAGACTTTTATCATACTTTTATATTATTTATCAGCATCTAGATAATTTTTTATTTAATAAAATCCCCATAAATTTCAAAAGGCCTTTGTAAATTTTTTGAAAAGTATTTAAAATGTGCATACTCATAATCTTAATAACATATAAAAAGTTAAGTGGTCAAAATTTTACCAATGCGAATCGAAGGTCAGTAATGAGCGGGCATAATCGAAGGTTAGTGGCCTGGCAACTATGGCCGGAGTGAATTGTAGTCATAGGGCAACGATGGTCTGAAGGATCTTAATGAGTAGGCGACAATGGTCAGAAAGACCATAGTTAGCAGGCAACAATGTTCAAAAAAATCATAGTCGACAAGAAATAATGGCCAGATTGGACCGTGGTCAGGAGGAGTTCTAGCTAGTGCTGCAAGATCGAGAAAGCATGAGAGATCATTTATTTTTTATCTCGTTTCCTCCTCCTTGGTTGATCCCCCTTCATTGAAGAATGAGGAGTCTGTTTATAATTTTCTATGAGTGACATGGCTAGTAAATAGAGAGAAGAATAAGGGCATGTTAACAAGTTTTGAGTGGACAGTCGATATCGATTCCCTTGATCATGTATTGTTTATCAAGTATTTAAGTACCTTAATGATGCCAAAATTTGACAATCTTAGGCTCACTGAGTTCATCTTATTGAACTGCTCGAAGCAACTATAAGCATGCCACATTTTGAGATTATTTAGTCATCCAATTTATAGATTAAATCTTTCAAATGAGCTTCAGGTCCTCAATTTGGACCCTTTTGGGCTTAGATTGGGTCGAATTTGGTGTCGTTGGGTTCTTCTTTTCGAGATGTTCTGATCAACTAGAGTTTTCGTGAAATCAAAGTTTGGATGGTCCAAAATTTAATTTTGGAAGTTTTCAATTAAAACTTGCCTCAAGATTCATGCACGATCACAAAAATTATTTGATGACATATCAATATATGCATATAAAGATGATAATAATGAAATAAAGTTAAAATTTAAATTGTATGTTTAAATTTTCTAAATACATCAATTTTAAATTTCAATTATTGCTTATTTTTTTATTTAGAATATGTAAATAATTATTTCTTTTCTAAATGTACTTATTATATTTATATCTAATATTTCAATTATTTTGAAAATAATATTAATGTAGAAATTTTTTGACTTTATCAAAAGTTATTTTAATGAAATTAATGGTACATGTATATTCCACATAAGCCCTCTTTGAAAATTATAATTATAATTTTTATTCATATCATAATTACACTTCATTTAATTTGCCTTATAATTTAAAAAACTATAATTTCAAATACTTAGAATGGTTAATATTATTTAATTTTTCTGATTTCATAACTAAATTTAATGAAGTTATCATGGAATGAAAATTACATGTATGTCAATATGCCTTCTCCAAAACAAGTGTCTCCATTCATGCAAATCATTGTGCAAAATTTCTTACATGTTAAAGTCATACAGATATCTTTAAAAAATGTAGGAATTCATGCATATTGAGTTTATAAATTTATTTATTTTCTTTTCCACTTCTCCCTTTTCTAAATCAAGTGTTCTTCATCCATAAGACTATATTCACTTATAAATATGAGAGAATCATGACTCTTCATCATTTAAGAATGATTTTATGAAGTAAGATTAGTGATGAGGTGAGAGAGATAGAAACCCTTCATGTTAGTATTATTGGAAGAAAGAAAATTAGCTTGAGAAAAGAATCGAAATGATCTCTAGATTAGATTGGTCGTCAAGATTAAGGATGTTGAATTACTCATCTCAACAAACACAACAAAAGATTTAGAGAAGAGAAAAAGAAGAGAAGATTGTGTGAGCAACAGAACTTTGCAATGAACCCAAGAACAAATATTTATAAGCTTTCAACTGATTCTAATGCGTAAAAAAAATAATTAAATTCATTTAATCTATCAAAATTCCTTTTAGCTTCTCTATCCATCTTTTTTTCTTTCACCCTTTTCTATTCTCATTAATGTCAAGCTATGCTCATAATTAATATTATGATATCACCAATGAAAATATTTGAATCAAACATATAGCCTTAGAGAGGATTGTTAAAGTAATAATTTCATAATTTTGAAGCAATTTAATGCTATTAATTCATCTCAAATTACGTTTTTTTCTACTAACAGGAGAGGGGTACATTTGAGTCATTAATGCAAAATGTCACACACATCACATATCCAAGCATCGAATTCAAAAATCTTTCAATTAGTTAGCCAAAACTCATAACCAGCAGATCAAGATGACCTACATACAAACATCAATTCTACAACATTAGAAGAAAAAAAAAAAGCTCATATATTAAAATTATTATTTATCATGTAATATTTATATAGCTATATTGAATAAAACCAGCCTCACGCTTTCCCCTCTAATTTAGGCCTACGCCTAAACCATTAGCAATCAACTACCCCAATTTGAGACTTAAAACTATTAATGAGAAACTTTCTGCTGGTCAGGCTCGACTCGTTGATTGGATTTCCCAAAGAAGCAAAGCCCACTGGCTTAAAGCTGGTGAAGATGATATGAAATTTTTATATTCGAATATCAATATTTGCCACAATTGCAACCATATTAAGGGTATTGACGTTAATGGGGTTTTACACACTTCTAGTCAGAGTATTTTCAAAGCTTTTATTGATCATTTACAAAGATTATTCAATACTCCTCAACCTTTGATGTCGTCCAGCCTTCCTACTGGAAACACCATCCCCACAGAGATGCTCGAATCGCTTATTGCCCCGTTCACGGTTGAGGAAATTAAGCAGGTTTTCTTTTTCCTCACCCTCCAATGCTTCCCCGGGACCTGATGGCTTCAAATTTGAATTTTATAAGGCTACTTGGAACATTCTTGGCAACAAAATTTGCTCTGTTGTTCAATCTTTTTTTGTCACTTCTTTTATGCCTAAACATGCTAAAAACACTGCTATTGCTCTGATACCTAAACATCCCCATGCTTCCACTGTTAGTGACTTCCGTCCCATCTCGTTATGTAATGATTTTTATAAAATCATTGCTAAGTTGCTTGCTAACAGAATGAAAGAGGTAATGCCAACTATTGTTCACCCTGCTCAAGCTAGTTTTATTAAGGATCGGATTATCTCTGATAATATTATTCTTGCTTCTGAGATGCTTGGCACTTTTAACTGTAGCTCTAATGAGTCTTATTTTTGCGCCAAATTTGATATACATAAGGCTTTTGATACTGTTTCAAGGAATTTTCTTTTAGATTGGCTGAAAGCTAAAGGCTTCCCTTGTGTTTTCATCTCTTGGATTCAAGCCTGTATCTCTGGCATTCATTTCTATGTTGCCATTAATGGTGCGCTGGAAGGCTATTTCAGTTCTACTTCAGGCTTGAGACAGGGTTTCCCCTTATCCCCCTATCTGTTCACAATTGTGATGGACGACCTTTCTGCCTGCTTTGAGGAAGCTAAGACAAATCAGCTCTTCTCGGGTATCTCGTTGGGTAACTCCTCTGTTACTCACCTCTTATATGCTTATGACTTACTTGTTTTCTCAAAGGCTAACCTTTGTGAGGCTCTTTCGCTTAAGACAATTCTGGAGAATTTCGAGTCTCATTCTGGGCTTAAGGTTAATCCTTCTAAAAGCCCGATTATTTTATCTAAGAATTGTAGAATGGCTAATGATATCTGTCTCCTCCTCAACATTCTGCAAACTTCTTCTCCTATAAAATACTTGGGGATCCCGGTCTTCACTAGAAAGCTTTCTCAAGCTCATTTTCAGCCCCTTCTTCTGAGAATTACCAAAGCTTTAGACGGGTGCAAAGCAAAGACTCTTTCTTTTTGGGGGAGGATCCAATTCCTCAAATACACCATCATGAACACTATTGCTTTCTGGGTCAGAGGATCCTCTTTACCCAAAAGCTGCTTCAAGACTTTAAATAAGCTTTGCTCTAGATTTCTTTTCTACAGAGATATTTCTGTTAAAAAACTTCATCTCATTGCTTGGAAAGATACTTGCACTCCAACTATTAATGGGGGCATCGGGCTTCCTTCCCTTGATTCCCTCTCTTTTGGCTTCTCGTGCTCTACAATTTGGACGTTTATCAATGGCAGCAATCCTCTCTTTCAATGGTGGCATAATCGTTACAAATCTCTCAGGGCCCCTCTTCCTAATCGTAGATCCCATTTCTGGTTTAACTTATGTAAAGTGACTCAATTGATTAAGCACTGCATCTTCCTTAGGGTCTTCCCAAGCTGCAGTTTCTCTCTTATTTGGGACCCTTGGTGCTTTGGTAATTCTCTTATGAGTCTTTTTCATGATCTGGATTTGGCTGGGTTTGAAAATCTCAACAATTTGACTGTTTCTGATATTGTTTCTAACGGCACCTGGGCCGTTCCTGATCACTGGTCGTACCTTTTGGCGAACAAGATTAATTCTGTTTATCTGGCAAGCAGCTTTACTGGTAGTCTCTGGAATAATGGGGAAAAGGTTTCGAATAAACTTTTTCAAAAAGAATACTTTAAGCATCTCCATAAGGTCTCTTGGCATAGTTTTATTTGGCACAAACATTCGGCTATTAGATATTCTTCATATGGTTGGCTTGCGGTTAGAAAGGGCTTAAAAACAACTGATCAGCTTTTAAAACGGGGTATCACAGTCAACACTATGTGTGTTTTTTGTCAGGATTTATGTGAATCCCATTTCCACCTTTTCTTCGAATGTGAATTCTCTTTTAATGTCCTCAATTCTTTAATCCCGCACTCTCAAACTCTGCTTCTCAGACCGAATCTTTTACAAGCTTTTGAGTTTATTGAGGACATTTCGGATAACAGGAGCATGAGGATTTTTTACTGTCTGATGTTAAATGCTGCTGTTTATTTTATCTGGCGAGCCCGTAATGATAGGATTTTTGGCAATATTATTGAATGTTACACCACGGTTGCCAGGAAAGTTAAAAAAGCTTGTTATGCTAAGATGGTGGGTTGGAATAATGCACATGGCTTACTGCATTTATTGGGATAATTGGCCTGCTCATTCCAGGCTTGGTGTTTCTGTAGCATTTCATGGCAAACTACGTCTATGGTTCTGGTATTCCTTCGCTGGTTTATATAGCATGTTTTGCTATCTGGAATCATTGACACTTTTGGTTGGCTGTTATCTAATTCATAAGACCATTCTTGTGTCGCGTTCGAGAATTTTTTTGCAGGACAATGATAACCGCTGCAGCTTAGCTCCTTGGAGGGTCTTTTGTTTGGGCAACTAGGAGCTTCTTTATGATCCTTATGATATCGGGCCGCCTTCTTTAGGCTGCAGCAATACCCGAGTCCTGGCTTTTTTGTTTTACCACACATTTTGGTTTCAATTATTGGGGGTGGTATAGGTTTTTCTTTACAGTTTTTTTACTTGTAATTTTGGTTTCCCTCTCCTGTCTTTTGCCTGGAGCTGGGTTCATTTACTGTAATTTTTTCTCTATTAATGAATGGCTTAGGCCCCAAAACTTCCCAAAAAAAAATTTTTTTTTGAATAAAACAGTACCAACATTTGCATAGACGAAGTAAACAGAACCATGCAATGTGGGGGGACCTTCGAGACGAATACAACGAAGCCACGTGACGTCGTGTCAGCCGAGACTGGTACATGCCAGATACAAGACGGCAAAAGTAGCCGGCACGCAGTTGGTTAGAGATCTAGCCCAAACGGTCGGTGGTGATTTCTTCGACGTAGAACCAAGGACTGGATTAAACGGAATCCACGTGCTCAGACGGACGGACAAATGGGACCCACGGCATGTGTGGCTTTAAGGATCGTGGGTGACTTTTTGGGTGGGAGGAAATAATTGGGATCGCAAGGGCTCATGCCAAAAAGTACTTGCAATGGTCAGACACTGTTGGGGAAAATATCTAACTTAATTGTGAGGACAGTTACATATATAGATTTTAAAATATCTTATTATTAATATTTATTAAAAAATTAAAAAAATATATAATTATATTGAGTATATAATTTCAGCTGCTAAATCACCGTACATCCTTAAGTAATTTGATTACATAAATGTATGATTTTAACAGTATATAGATCGAAAGTCTTACTGTTCACATGAAATAATTAAGGAAGCTTAATACATAATTTCTACTTCTATATTTTCCATGTTTTACTTTTTCCTTTTTATTTTCACCTGCAGTTTTCACCTTTAAACATGACATTAGAGCTCTCTTTTGTAGCTTAAGGCTTCAAACAAGAGCTACGTCTCGACTTTCATGACACATTTAATCCTGCGGCAAAGTTTCCCACAATTCACATTTTTCTCATTATTGTTGTTCCATAAAAGTGAAATATTTTGCAATTAGATGTTTCCAATGCATTTTCGCATGGAAAAATTTAAGAGAAGGTATAAAATGAAATAACCACGTGGATTTATTGATATGCAATATCCAAATCATATTTGTCTTCTTAGGAAAGCAATTTGCAGTTTTAAACAAGCATCAAGGCAATGGTTCTCTACCTTTTCTTCTTATTTGATTGAATATCAAGTTTGACAGACCCTTCACTTCTCTTGTATCATCATGGTTAAGTTCACATTTTTATTCTTGTATATGTGGATAACATATTACTTGTTGGTTTTGACTGTTTAGCTATTAAGGACCTCCTCTCAGCTCTTCATTTGAGCTTTAATATGTGTAATCTCATTCGTGTGAGTTATTTTATGGGCTTCCAAGTCATAAATCAACCCATCGGCCTTCGCCTCATTCAATAGAAAAATGCTGCTTATATACTTACAAAAGTTGGATTATCTAAAAGCAAACCAATCAAAAACAACCTTACCTCCCAAACATCCGCCTACTTCTTCTGAATCTGCTCCTTATTAGTAACCGAAATTTTATCTCACTATAGTGGGATCCTCTTGCAGTATCTAACTATCACTTGTCTGGACATAATGTTTGCAACCAATTACTTATGTCAATACATGCATAAACCCGATCTACTTTACTTTCAATTGCTTAAAAGAGTAATTCGCTACATTAAAGGTACCATGCACTTCGGCTTACAAATGTTCCAATCATCAGTAGTTCTACAAGCATTTTCAGACTCTAATTGGGCTAGAAATTCATGGATCCTCGGTCCATAATTGGATATTGTGCCTTTCTTGATAACAATTTAGTCTCTTTTTGTGTAAAGAAGAAAATAATAGTTGCCAGATCGTCAATTGAGGTCAAGTACATGGCTTTGGATACCATAGCTTGTGATATTTTATGGCTCCGTTCTCTCTTGCAAGATTTTGGCATTAATTCTGTTGCAACAAAACTCTTTTGTGATAATGTCTCTGCCCTTGCATTGGCCAATAACATGGTATTCCACGCTCACACAAAGCATATTGAAATCGATTGTCACTTTATCAGAGATTGCACCAAAGAAAATTAGATTTATGTAATTTAAAAAAATTATACTAAAAGAGTTTATATATATATCTTCATCACATAGGCCCCCAAGATCAACCCTCTGATGTCTAATCCAAATATCTCAGTTTACTTCTCTTTAATCAACTATGCAGCAAGTTAACAATCAACCCTAATTGCCAACTTAAGGGGGGCTGATAACGATAAGGGATATGTGTTCTTACTTATAGATAAGTCAGCTCACTGCATCATGTGACCTACTCCATCATTCCTGTGCTATATCAGTCTTCTCACTCTCAGCTGCTGAATATCTATTATCATAATCCTCACGAAACATCCATAACTAACTTGATTACATGAATACATTATTTCAATTGTATATAGATAGAATGAGTCATAATGTTCACATGAGAGAATTAATAAAGCTCAATAAATAATTTGTGCTTGTATACTTTCCATGTTTTTCTTTTCCCTGTTTATCATCACCTGTAGGTTTCACCTTCAATATATATATATATATATATAATATTTTGTGGAGGTTGAAGATGGTGATATGATCAGATTCCATTCAATCCTTGATGAGAATTATATAGGATAAGTACATGTAATTAGATTGATCAAACTCAAAGGAAAAAATGAAGATCACCATGATTTTTTATTGAGGATATGCAAGTAAGAACAATAATCATACATTGAACACCGCACCAGTTACTAGTATGTCATCAACATAGATTAAGAGGTAGGTAACTAATGATTTATGGAAATAAGTTAATAGCGTTTGGTTTTTAGTGGTGTTGATGAAGCCTGATGAGGTTATAAAAGTTTTGAGTTCAAAAAATTAGGCATGGGGTGCTTGTTTGAGGCTATAGAGAGAATGATGAAGTTTGAACATGCATTACAGTTTTGAGTCATTTATTAAGAAAAATGGTTGAGTCATTGGAACATACTTGGATAGAGTGCTATGGAGTAATACATTATTGACTTCAAGTAAATGAATCAACCATTATTAGAGATAATAATTGAGATGCCCTAGAATACAATTTGAAATAATTATTATTTTTAACTTTTAATAAATAATAACCAGAGCTACCTAGTTTTTTATCAATATAAATACCAACAAAAATAAAGCTATCAATCAATATATATATATATATATATATATATATATATATATATATATATATATATTCATTTCTAAAAAATTATGTATACTAATCATGATCTATATAATCATAACATATATATCCTTTCTTGAGTACAAAGAATAGATAAAATAATAAGAACATAAACCTGAAGGATCCTAATCAATCTTACACTCCTACTCCCTTGCCTTGACCTCAAATCATTTAACCTTATATAATGAATGAGCTTAAGAGCCTAGTAAGTAACCAAATACTACAACTAAACACAGTACACAACAAAGAAGCAACATGAATGTCAGCAGTTAAATCACAGCAGAAGTAATCATAAGACTATTAATCAATGGTGAAATAGTAAATCTCACATATAGTAGTAGTATAATATATAAATAATAAAATAGTACTGTATGGAAGCTAGTAAAACAGTATAGTGGTGAAATCTGAGAACCAGTACAAGTGTTGAATCAAAAAAGAAGTCGTTGCATGTGCACTATAAATTCGTAAATAAATAATATAAAAGTGGAAAAAATTAAATCATCAAAAAACTATTGAACTCTGATCAATACATTAAAATTATATAACTATTGATAAATGCAAAAAAATGTATTTTTTTACATATTATATTTCAGCGAAAATGTATTATTTTATATTATATTTTACAAGAAAATTAAAAAAGGCACAAAATTATGTCTCATTTAGCACCGTAACATTGGATAAATCTACATCGCAATGCCATCAAAGGCACTGCTAGAGCACCACAATATTGACATTGTGATGCCAACTTCTTTATTGGATAGCACCGCGATGTCAAAATGGTCAGCTTTATTTTTGTTGGTATTTATATCTTCGAACGCCATAACATCATAATATATAATGATTAAGCACTAAAATTTCCCTTATAGCACCGTAGCATTCGAAAGTTAATAGGACCATATTATCGTAGCTGTAACTTCCAAAGGACACGACCTATCAGCGAAATGATGCAACTATTCACTACGTAATAGATCCACATCAGCAAGCACCGTGGTGGAGCCAAAATAGTAGCGCGGTGGTATTAATTCATTTGTTGGGCATAGTGGTGCTGCTCTTTTAAGCATCATAATGCTAGTTGCCTACTTTGTATTTTCTTATAAATAATCATTAATTATGTTATATTTGTAAGGAACTTCAGTCACTTGGATAATTTTAGTATAATTTAGAATATTTTTTGAATTTCTCTCAGAGTTACAATTAAGAATATTTTATCCATATAGTGTATTCATTATCTTTATCTAATTTTATTTAAGTGATTGAATTTCCACAATATCCATTTTTATTTAAGTAGGATAATTTTATAATTAGAGTAAACAGTAGTAGTTGTTTACTAAAAACATACTTTATCATGGGTTCAACACTCTACTTTGTCACTTTATTACTTGATTTGTCATATATACTTGCATATATTAAGTAGGGTTTTATAATTTTTATATCAATGAAAACTTAAGAATTATTAGGAATTGATAGAGCTCTAAATCATTTCATAATTTTATAGGTTACTCCACAGATCCCCATTAGTTATGTACACACATTAACAAATATTTTACATGCTTAGTATATTCAATATCAATAAAGTGAATAAATAGTATAAAATTATAAGTGCATGTATCAGTAACAATAAAATTAGTAGTAGTAGTAAAATAATACCGTAACAGTAAATTCATGTAATAATAACAAACCTATACAGTAATAGGAATAATGCCTTAATAACATGTATTTAAATAGTCACACTAAACAAGTAAAAAAACCGGTTTAAGTGATATTTTTCTCGTATCATATCAATATTAGTAAATCATTGGCTCAGTAAAAAGAGTTGTTACTCTTTACTTGTCGGCACAATAATCATCTCCTTATAACTCCCTAATTAGTGAATCACGTGAATCAACAAAGGATAACACTAACCATAATATTTAAAGGAAAGTTTGTCATCCTATACAGTTCAATTAATCTCTAACCAATGTCAATAAATAACTAGTCTTTACTTATTTTTTATACGCATACATTATTATCACAGTACTATAATAGTAATAGTGATCATTTATTATTCAATGCACATACCCATATTCATTTCCAATGTATTGCAATAAATAAAGCATAAATTGACTTAATTTAGAAAGTGTCAAAATATCCTAACGATGGGCAACAAAAAACCCTATTGAACAAAAAATTATATTTTTAGAAATTAACTAAATTATTAAATATCATATATAATAATATTTTGAAGCTTTAATTGATTTAAAGAACTTTTTTAAATGTTAAAATAAATTTTAGAATTTGTAAAATCCCTATTTTTAAAAATTATATGGTAAAAATTTTTAAATAAATTATCAAATTATTTATAATCTCAATTGCTATAATATATAAAAAGTTATGCAGTGAAAGTTCTACTAATATAAAATTATCCTTATTTTTTTATAACATAAATACAAATTTGATTAGAAAAATAATAAATTATTGAAATCAGAAAATAAGATAATGATTCTTGATATTGAGATGAACAAATTTATTAACATGGTCGATAGACGAAAATAACTTTACGGCCTCCAAATTCCAAGTTATATTTTCTCTCTAATATTCTCAAAATACTTTTTTAGATGATTTGAATTTAGGGAAATGGGATTTAAGAAACAAGCAAGTGCTTTATGATATTTATAATAAAATAATATTATAAGATAAATATAATTATATAATTTACTTAGTTTTAAATATAAAATTCATATAAATCTTTTTGGGGCATTAAAAATTATAATAAAATATCTCATTTTATTTAAAATTTTTTGGTGATATCAGTTTATAAAATGGACACATTATAGTCATAAGATAATCACTTAGACCTACATGTATCAATTTCTTAAGGATTTCTACCAATGCCAAAAAAAATATAAAAAAGTTAGTGTAATTAAATAACTACAATATCTATTTTATGATAAAGACGGTTTGTGATTTGAACTTATAATGACACCTAAAAAAAATTATTTGACTGAGTTAAAATACATGCTAATACAATCTACCCATCTTAAAAAATATAATCCCCATATATTTCAATTAACGATTCAGAAACAAAATAAATACACCCGTTGTAGCCGCCAGTAGATGCTATCGGTCTAAATCCCCTTGAATCCTTATCACTATTTTTGTATATATCCCTACTTGTCTCGTCTCTTGTCCACCTCCTATTGACATCATATCTAGAGCCTACCTCATATCTTGATGCTGATACTACCAAATTAGTCTCTATCTGACTAGCCTACGCGCTCCACTAACTCAAAAAACTTTTGAATACATAAATGTACTAATGGATGACTTAGCTCCTTATTTAACCTTGTAGAAACATATAACACTTTTCATCAATAGTAGGGATCAATTGAGGAGCATATCTAGCCAATACAGTAAACTTAATCTCATACCACATCACTATTGTCACGCCCCAAGATCTAACTTGGAAAGAATTTCAATCAATCCATTAAAATCATCAATTTCATTTACCAGAGCTATCTATAGACTTCAATCAATACCAAACAGTCTAAAAAAATTCTATAATTTAAAACATCAATGTACGATTCCATTCATATCTCAAATGATCATATACAATACTCAGGAGCTACACTATGGATACAACACGAGAACTGAAATCTATCATGTCCTGAGTACAAAAGAATCACTATCACCAAAAAGAACAAAAATCTGAGGATTCCAGATCAACCTCAATCTCCTGCTCCCTTGCCCTGACCTGAAAATATTAACCACATAATGAGCTTCAAAAAGCCCAGCAGGTCACCTAATACCTATAACTGAAATCAAAGCACGGTGCGAAAGCAACATGCATGTCAATCAGTTGAATCCATAACAGTCAATTGCACATGATCAATGAATCTATGTAGATACGAAAATCAATAGTCAATGCGCGATAAAATCCATAGTAAGCGATTGGAGAATCAATAAACAGTAGGAAGAAATCCGTAAAGCTCAATAAACCAGTACATACGATACCTCTCGCAAGTATCCAATCAAATCAATAGGAGAAATCATTGTATCGATAATAACCGTTAAATCAATATCTTATAAGTAGAATTAATCAAATCAATACAGTGAAACCTAATCCATGTCAGTCAATGAATCACATGCAGTAGTTCAATACGGTGTATCAATGAAGCGATAGTATCAATGAGTCAATATCAATGAATCAGTATCAATGAATCAATAGTATCCATGTCTATAGTATCCATAAGTCAATGCAATGTTGATATCCATATCAGTAGCAGTATCAATGCTCAGTGAAATGATGCGAATATCAATGAAACCGTACAGAAAATCCGTAAATCCGTCAATAAATCAATTTCAATACAAATCCGTCGATATCAATAAATCCATGAATCCATAATGTGATAAATAGGTCAATATGGTACACATGCAATTCAGTACAGTAGTCTTACTGAACAAGTACAATCACTGGCTATTAAGGCATTTTTCAATCCATAGTGCTGTTGTAGAAATCCATAAATATACATCCGTTGGTTCAATAAGAGTCGTCACTCTGTGCATGTCGGCATAAGAATCTCCTTATGCGTCCCAATCGTTATATCAATGATCAATAGAGGATATCGCAAAACCCTTTTTAAAGGAAAGCCCGTCGGCCCACCATCTTGTACAGGTCAAGTCAATCTCCAACCAACAGTTCAACCAGTCTTCACTTGTCTTTCAATAACAATAACCGTATAGCAATCATATATTCACATTCGTATGCATATCCGTTCAAATCATCAATTTAAGAAAATCGGAAATCGTACGTAAATCCAGCGGCATAACGGCAGTATATGGAATTTACATAAAAATCACATAATTCACAAATTACTAAATTAGTACATAACGTTCACAACAACATTATAAGACTTTTATTCTACTGCCCAGACAATTTCAGACATCACCAGAATTTACAGTCAAAATAAAACACTGCCAAATCAAAACTGCCCGGTCAAAAATCTCTAGAAAATAATCAAATCGTGTAGAAATACCATATCAGAGACATATCAAAAGTTGTGCGGTAAAACTTTCGTCAATACAAAATGATGCACGTTTTTCGGTAACGAAAACACAAATCTGAGCATAAAAATACCAAAACTCGACATCTTCGAAAACAGAAATATGGTTCGGAGTCCTTACTACGAGATAAAAACTTTTCCCAACAGCGGCAACGGACGAAAAGCGCTCTGCAGCCTCCGAAATCCTGCTTTTCCTTAACTTTCCTTCTCCTTCTCTCTCCTCAGATATTTTGAAATAAAAAAAATGATTTTCTCTCTCTTCAAAACGAGCTGATTTCCTTTTAAAACAGACCTGATCGGCCCGGCCGATCGCCACATCGTCCAGGACGATCTGAACAAAATTTCAATCGTCCAGGACGATATCTCAGGACGATAATTAATTTCTTTGGACGATAAAAACCCTTGCTCACTGACTTTACCATGAACTGATCGTCCCAGGATGATCCAAAATCGGCCCGGACGATCCACCCAGAAATCAGCTGTTTCACTGATCGTTCTGGACGATCTAAACATCGTCTCGAACGATCCTAGAAGGAAATCAAAGAAACGAGCTCTCACAATCTCCCCACCTTAGAAAAATGTCGTCCCGACATTTCCCTAAAGGTCCGAAGCAAATCGAGACAAAACAAATCCATCCAAATCTAAATCAAAATAAAAACTCATCAAAAATTATACAGATCACACAATTCATTCAATCACATGTCACTATGCATGGTCATATGTCAATCAATCAATTAGTCAAATCGTCTTACCATTAGAACTTTCCGGTTGTCGTTGATCTTCATAATGCTGTAAACTGTAGACACGTGGAACTACTGGAGGAAGTGCAGGAGGTCGTGGCGCAATGGTCTCCCTCTGACTATCTCTGACAGCTCTATCAGCTCTATCATTCATCTGGTTCATTGATCTTTCATTATAGGCTCTTGAGCCAATAGTCCTCTGTCCTGTACCAGAATCAGTTCTTCCGCCCAATCCTTTATGAGGGTAATTTGCTGATCTATGTCCCTGCTGTCCACAGTGAAAATAGTATCCCGTCAATAAGTAACACCGACCTGCATGTCATCGACCACAATGAATGCACTCACTGTAGCTTCCAAAAGAAGCTACCGATGTAGATACAGATCTCCTCGAATCAACATACTTGCTTCTCTTATCTCTATCTCTTTCTCTACTATGTTCATCTCTTCTGCTTGATTCATCTCTACTCCTTCTGGTGGCTTCATATCTTGATACCGATGTTGCCAGATCAATCTCTATTAGTCTGGCCCGCTCTACCAACTCAAAAAACGCATGAATACGTAAGGGTACTAGCGGATGTCTCAAATCCCTATTCAATCCTTGCAGAAATCTATAGTATTTTTCTTCAACAGTAGAGATCAAGTGAGAAGCGTACCTTGCAAGTGTAGTAAACTCGGCCTCGTACTGCATCACTGTCTTGCGTCCTTGTTCCAATCTCATAAAAGCTTCTTGCATTTATCATTAGGCTGACGGAGGTACAAACAACATCGAAAACACTGTAGTAAACTCATCCCTTGTGATCTCAGCATTTGTCTTCCCCTGAAATTTCTCTCTCTGCTGTCCAATCCACCATCTCTCTGCTTCTCCTTCGAACATAAACACAGCTAAAGGCACCTTTCGACTTTCAGGACACTGCATGCTGTCAAAGATCTTTTCTATCCTCATTATCCAATCTTCAGCAGCCTGGGGTCCTACAGCTCCTTTGAACAACGGAGGCTTCAGCTTATAAAACATCTGCAAATGCTTATCTGCTTCTTCTTCTTTACTTCCACTAATCTTACTCTGTGCACCCCCCATCACATGTGCTATAACAGTAGACAACTGCATCATACTTTCTGAAGGTACTGGAGCTGCACTGTGTTGCTCATTTGGTACACTCGATTCCGGATTATTCATTTATCTTTTCACCTGCACAGTTCAGAATACATGATACACACATGCAACTATGTATGCAAAATGGTGCACTTAAAGCTACCCATTCTAACCAATCCTCACTCAAAACCTATAACTCTGGTAACAATCAATTCTTCCAATAACACTACTATGATATCAAAAAGTCTGTCACACCCCAAGATCTAACTTGGAAAGAATTTCAATCAATCCATTAAAATCATCAATTTCATTTACCAAAGCTATCTATAGACTTCAATCAATACCAAACAGTCTAACAAAATTCTATAATTTAAAACATCAATGTACGATTCCATTCATATCTCAAAAGATCATATACAATACTCCTGAGCTACACTATGGATACAACACGAGAACTGAAATCTATCATGTCCTGAGTACAAAAGAATCACTATCACCAAAAAGAACAAAAAACCTGAGGATTCCAAATCAACCTCAATCTCCTGCTCCCTTGCCCTGACCTGAAAATATTAACCACATAATGAGCTTCAAAAAGCCCAGCAGGTCACCTAATACCTATAACTGAAATCAAAGCACGGTGCGAAAGCAATATGCATGTCAATCAGTTGAATCCATAACAGTCAATTGCACATGATCAATGAATCTATGTAGATACGAAAATCAATAGTCAATGCGCGATAAAATCCATAGTCAGCGATTGGAGAATCAACAAATAGTAGGAAGAAATCCATAAAGCTCAATAAACCAGTACATACGATACCTCTCGCAAGTATCCAATCAAATCAATAGGAGAAATCATCGTCTCGATAATAACCGTTAAATCAATATCGTATCGATAGAATTAATCAAATCAATACAGTGAAACCTAATCCATGTCAGTCAATGAATCACATGCAGTAGTTCAATACGGTGTATCAATGAAGTGATAGTATCAACGAGTCAATATCAATGAATCAGTATCAATGAATCAATAGTATCCATGTCTATAGTATCCATAAGTCAATGCAATGTTGATATCCATATCAGTAGCAGTATCAATGCTCAGTGAAATGATGCGAATATCAATGAAACCGTACATAAAATTCGTAAATCCGTTAATAAATCAATTTCAATACAAATCCGTCGATATCATTAAATCCATGAATCCATAATGCGATAAATAGGTCAATATGGTACACATGCAATTCAGTATAGTAGTCTTACTGAATAAGTACAATCACTGGCTATTAAGGCGTTTTTCAATCCATAGTGCTGTTGTAGAAATCCATAAATATACATCCGTTAGTTCAATAAGAGTCGTCACTCTATGCCCGTCGGCATAAGAATCTCCTTATGCCTCCCAATCGTTATATCAATGATCCATAGAGGATATCGCCAAACCTTTTTAAAGGAAAGCCTGTCGGCCCACCATCCTGTACAGGTCAAGTCAATCTCCAATCAACAGTTCAACCAGTCTTCACTTGTCTTTCAGTAACAATAACCTTATAGCAATCATATATTCACATTCGTATGCATATCCGTTCAAATCATCAATTTCAGAAAATCGGAAATCGTATGAAAATCCAGCGGCATAACGGCAGTATACGGAATTTACACAAAAATCACAAAATTCATAAATTACCAAATTAGTACAAAACGTTCACAACAATATTATAAGACTTTTATTCAACTGCCCAGACAATTTCAGACATCACCAGAATTTACAGTTAAAATAAAACACCGCCAAATCAAAACTGCCCTGTCAAAAATCTTCAGAAAATAATCAAATCGTGTAGAAATACCATATCAGAAACATATCAAAAGTTGTGCAGTAAAACTTTCGTCAATACAAAATGATGGACGTTTTTCGGTAACAAAAACACAAATCTGAGCACAAAAATACCAAAACTCGACATCTTCGAAAATAGAAATAGGGTTTGGAGTCCTTACTGCGAGATAAACACTTTTCCCAACAGCGGCAACGTACGAAAAGCGCTCCGTGGCCTCCGAAATCTGGCTTTTCCTTTGCTTTCCTTCTCCTTCTCTCTCCTCAGATATTTTGAAATAAAAAAAATGATTTTCTCTCTCTTCAAAACGAGCTAATTTCCTTTTAACACAGACCTGATCGGCCCGGCCGATCGCCACATCGTCCAGGACGATCTGAACAAAATTTCAATCGTCCAGGACGATATCTCAGGACGATAATTAATTTCCTTGGACGATAAAAACCCTTGCTCACTGACTTTGCCATGAACTGATCGTCCCAGGACGATCCAAAATCGGCCCGGACGATCCACCCAGAAATCAGCTGTTTCACTGATCGTTCTGGACGATCTCAACATCGTCTCGAACAATCCCAGAAAGAAATCAAAGAAACGAGCTCTCACAACTATCTTGTGTCCCTACTCCAACTTGATAGATGCTTCAAGCATCTATCATCGGCCTGAATGAGGTACAAACCATATTCTGAATACAATAATAAATTCATCATGTGATCTCAGTATATATTTTCATTGAAATTTCTCTCTCTCTACTATCCAACTCACAATCTCTCAGCCTCTTCTTGAAAAAGGAACACAACCAATGGGACATTTCTGTTCTCTGGACACTACATGTTGTTAAAAATTTTATCTATCCTTAATAACCAATCTATTGCAGCCTGCAATCTTACATCTCCTTTGAATAACAGAGGCTTCAACTTATGGAATGTTTGTAAGTGCTTGTCTCCCTCTTCTTGTTTACTTCTAGTTGATTTACTCTACATATCCCACATACATGTGCTATAATAGAGGATAAGTGCAAAACACTGTTAGATGGCATTCGAGCTACAACATGTTACTAATTTGGTACATCTTGGTCTGATAGATCCATTATAGTTATTCACTTTTGTATGATTATGTCAAATATGAATAATTTACAAATGCAATCAATTATTTATACAAAATAATGCATCTTAATCTACCAAATCTATCCAACTCTCAATCAATTCCTATTTTATTTGAAACACCAATTCATAACCAATGATATTTTGATGTGGTTTTTATCGAATAAGTTCCCATTTATGATATTAATATAGGAAATAAAAGTTTGATAAGGATGTTAAGCCTAATTAAACTTGTCCCTAGGCACGCCAAGAGGGGGTGAATTAGAGAATTTAAAAACTAATTGCTTAATTTAACAACAAAGACAATATTTTTGGATTTTTCAATATTTGAAAAATAATTAACAAATACCACTTAGTGCAGAAGAAAATGAATTTGCCAAAACATCTAAGTAACGATGATGATATTTTAATCAATAGAACAAAGTATTGAGTATGATTTTCACCAAGCAGTTATATCATAATTAATTGTCAATTCTTGGAGCTTCATGTAAGAAGAGTAATGCTCTTAGAGTAATTCAATATGATAAAATAATTTTTCATCTAACTAAAAGGGTGATGAGCAATGGTTGAGGTTTGAACCAATAAACAAGTTTATAATGAGCTAGTGACACCCATTAGGGTTCACATTTTCATACCGTAATTAATTTGATGAAAATGTATACTTCAGCAATTGAAGTGCTTGAAATTATTACAGATGAGTACAATATCACATATCTATTGAAGATAGTGTTCTTAAATACTATGATTTTTTTTAATTTTATCCTTGTAATGTACTTAATGATTAACAGTTTAGGTGATACATCGAATACATAGTAAAATGAGTGATGCTAGGTTAGCGATTGTCTAGTATCATATATTGAGAAAGAAATGTTTGAGTTGATTCAAAATGAAGTTGTAATATAACATTATTAGAAAATATAAAATAGAATGCAAATCTTGCATTTTTATTTATTTAACAATTATAATGCAATATAAGAATTTGTTTTAAATTTTGTTATATATATATATATATATATATATATATATATATATATATATATATATATATTTCCTCCCCATCTTGGTTTATCATTTGGGAGCTTCAACTATCAACGAAGAGATCTTGAGTTTGAGTCTTACGCATATAACTTATGTGAGTTTATTTTAATTAGCCCAAATATCTCAAAAATATTAAATGCGAGAAGAAAGAGCACAGCTTTTTTTTGAACTGATAGCTGATATCACTAAAATATGAATAATGAGCATAAATATAATAATAAAAAAATCACAATAAAATCTCAAATATTTTGATAAAAGTTTATAGCAGACATAATAAAGCATTAAAGGATCCTCCTCATTAAAATATTTATCATAAGGCCTGATTAAAATGGCTCAGGAATAATTCTGAATTGCTTCATTAAATAATCCGACAATGACTTTATATTTAAAGTCAACAGCAGTCAAATGAATGAATTGCATTGCCTCAATAAGGTAACCCATAACATCAAATATTTTTCATGCACTATATATGAAAAGGAAATCACAGTAATACAGATGGTGAAGAGAAGCCTAAGGCTTTATTTAGGACGTTTTTTTATTACTTTTTAAACTATTTTTTTAGTATAAAAATTTTAATTTATATATTAAAAATTACTTTAAAAATAATAAAAAAATCATTCCAAATAAAGCCTAAGCACCAAATGCAACAATAAGCTAAGCCTAAATAAAATTCAAAGTGACCGTCACTACAGGAAAACACGCGAATACCGTCGGATTTTCCGGCGGAAAAGTCTGGACGGTAATAAACGGCGCCGTTTCCGGCGGATGTGTTTGACGTAAAGTTTGCGTCAACCTTTCCGGCGCAAAATACGCCGTAAATTCACCGACGAATGTTCCGCCAGAAAATCCGACGGTACAGGGATGCCTGAACCATTTCCGTCGCACGTTACGGCGGAACTGTTACGGCGTATGTTACCGGCGGAAATTGCGCCGGCTTATTTTAAACTCAACGAAATATAACCGACGGAGTAGACGTCGGAAATGATACCGACGTTACTAATGCAACTACCGGCGGAACGTCCGCCGGTAAAAGCCCTATTTCGCGAACCCGAACCCGTCTGGCCGTCATTTGTTTCCTTACATTCTCTCACTTCGACTGCTTCGCCCGTCGCCCTCCGTCGCCGTTCGTCGCTCGCCGTGGTTAGACATCGCCGACGGTCACCGGACTTCGCCGTCGACGATCGCCGGACTTCACCGAGCCTCCTTCCTAATCGCACGCCTGCCTAGTCGCGCGCCGCCGAGGAGAACCGAAGGTTTGGTTTTTGTTTTCAATTTTTTTTGCTATTTCGGTTGGATTACATATAGGATTAGCCTTAAGTTCATATCTTTTTGCTATAGTCATGATTGTTATCACTAGACATTTGCTAGAGGATAGTTTGGTGCATGCTTTTTGTTGATGATATTGTTCTTGTTGATAAGACTAGAGAGGGATTTGAAGGTAAACTTGAATTATGGAAATCAACATTAGTCCATATCTTTTTGCTTTAGTCATGATTGTTAGCACTAGACATTAGCTAGAGGATGTACCTTGGTGCATGCTTTTTGTTGATGATATTGTTCTTGTTGATAAGACTAGAGAGAGAGTTGAAGGTAAACTTGGATTATGGAGATCAACATTAGTCTATTTTTTTTTATGTTTTAGTCATGGTTGTTAGCACTAGATATTTGCTAGAGGATGTACCTTGGTGCATGCTTTTTGTTGATGGTATTGTTCTTGTTGATAATACTAGAGGGTGTTGAAGGTAAAGTTGGATTATACATGGAGATCAACATTACTCCATATCTTTTTGCTTTAGTGGTTAGTAGACCTAGTGAGGGTATTGTGACTTTGAGCGAACAATTCATTAATAAGTGTAACATAATTTTATGTTATGGATATTAGAAATATATAAATCCATTAAATTTTTACTCTTATTTATAGGTTATGGATATTAGAAATCAACGAAGTTGGATGTATAACCGATTATCTCAAAGTCGGAAGACATTAACTGATGAATTCATCAATGGGGTGAACCTTTTCATTCAGCAAGCGAAACAGCTGCCGATCTTTATATCTGAAGGAAAGTTTCGATGTCCATGTTCTAAACACAAAAATTTAGTGATCCTAGAACCAGATGACGTAACTGTTGATCTGTATCGCAGAGGATTCATGCCACGGTATTGGTATTGGACTTGTCATGGTGAGTATGAGCCACAATTTGATTATCAATGCGGTCCTTCTACAAGTAGTAATGTTGCTGAGGCTGAAAACATCCGTCCAAATCTTGAGGAATTAGTTCATGATGCAACTGGAATTTATGAAGAGTTACCGAATACGGAGGCACAGAATTTTTATGATTTATTGCATGCTGCACAGCAACCAATCTGGAAAGGGTGCACGACTCACTCAGAACTATCTGTTGCTGTGAAGATGTTAAGCATCAAGGCTGAATATAATGTTGCTCGTGAATGTTTTAATCAATTCATTGGGCTGCTTAAGGAAACCAATCCGACAGATAATTTAGTTCCTACAGATCTATATCGGACAAAGAAGTTAGTTTCGAAACTTGGTTTGACATGCACAAAGATAGATTGTTGTGTCAATGGATGCATGCTATACTTTAAAGAAGATATTGCAGAAACTGTATGCCGTCATTGCAATGCACCAAGATTTAAACCCAAATCTAGAAATAGAAGAAAGCAGAAGGATGTGTCTGTTAGTAAGATGTTCTACTTTCCAATAATTCCAAGACTACAACGGCTATATGCATCCATGAGATCTGCTGCACATATGAGATGGCATAATGATCGCATTCCACAAGAAGGTGTTATCACACATCCATCAGAAGCAGAGGCTTGGAAGCACTTTGATCGTACACATCCCACATTTGCGGCAGAACCAAGAAATGTCAGATTAGGTTTATGCGCAGATGGTTTTACTCCATTCAGTCAGTCGGCTACACCGTACTCATGTTGGCCTGTGATACTTACTCCTTACAATCTTCCTCCAGAGTTATGTATGACTACTCCTTATCTGTTTCTGTCACTTATAATTCCAGGGCCACATAATCCAAAATTAAAGATTGACGTTTTCTTACAACCTCTGATTGATGATTTAAGTTTATTATGGGAAGAAGGAGTAAGTACATATGATATCTCCACCAAACAGAATTTTACACTAAGAGCAGCATTACTTTGGACAATTGGTGACTTTCCTGCATATGGTATGCTCTCAGGTTGGAACACTTCAGGCAAGTTAGCTTATCCATATTGTTTGGAAAATACAAAATCATTCACTTTAAAGTATGGTAGGAAGAACAGTTGGTTCGATTGTCATCGAATGTTTTTGCCTCAAAGTCATCCTTTCAGGCGAAATAAAGAAGCTTTTACTAAAAATAAAATGGTGATGATTCCTCCTCCACCAAGATTCAGTAGTGAAGAAATTTTTGAAAGAGTAGAGTTCTTGCCCACCATAATGGAATCTCCAAGATTAGCTGAGTTCAGATTGCCGGAATATGGTGTCTACCATAATTGGATCAAGAAAAGTATTTTTTGGTCGTTGCCATATTGGAGAACAAACTTGATTAGACATAACTTGGATGTTATGCATATAGAGAAAAATGTTTTTGATAATATTTTCTATACAGTTATGGACATCAAAGAGAAATCAAAAGATAATATAAAAGCAAGGATGGACTTAAAGGAGATTTGTAGAAGGAAAGCTTTGGAATTGAAGGATGGTGGAGCGGGAAAATTCCTCAAACCAAAAGCTCCATTCACATTAACTTTAGAGCAAAAACGAGCAGTTTGTGAATGGGTTAAGACTCTACGAGTACCTGATGGATATTCTTCCAATCTAAGCCGGTGTGTTGACATAAGATCAGGGAGATTATTTGGATTGAAAAGTCATGATTGTCACATCTTCATGCAATGTCTACTATCCACTGCTTTCAGTTATCTGTCAGATCAGATTTTGAAGCCCTTGATCGAGTTAAGTGTCTTCTTCAAAGATTTATGCTCTTCTAAATTAAATGTGGAAAATTTGATTCATATGGAGCAGCAAATTCCATTTATTTTGTGTCAACTTGAGAAAATATTTCCTCCAGGCTTTTTTGACTCTATGGAGCATCTACCTATTCATTTACCATATGAGGCTATGGTTGGTGGACCTGTTCAATATAGGTGGATGTATCCTTTTGAGAGATATTTAAATAAACTTAAGAAGACCGCTAAGAACAAAGCACGACCCGAAGGCTCTATCTGTGAAGCATATTTAACATACGAGACTACTCAGTTTTGCTCGTATTATTTTGAAACAATATCTCAATCTGGTGAAAGTTCAACATCTCAGAATGTTGGTAAATCCTCTAATATATCTGTATTTAGTGGAATTGGGGAACCTTTAGGCGCTAGCACCGTGCGCTATTTGACTGATAAAGAGATGACAGTTATCACATTGTACATCTTGCTTAATTGTGATGAAGTTGAGCCGTATCTCGAGTAAGTATAATTTCATTTTGTTATATTTTTAGTTCTCTTTTAACTTTCTTCTAAACTCAAGATATGAATTTGTAGGAGGTTCATTGATGGTCTTAGTATATCAGAAGAAGGAGAAGTCCAGAAGATAGTGGAAAAAGAATTCACTGCTTGGTTCAAAAATACGGTATATTTTGAATAATTACTCTTACTTAATGAGTTAATTATTTCTGCAATTAATATTAGTAACAATGACATCTTGTACATTTAAAGGTACACGCTGAAGATAGTTCCCAGTTTTCAAGGTTATCTGAGTTAGCTTGGGGACCAAATAAATTAGTAAAATGCTATCAAATATTTGAGGTAAATGGTTATAAATTTCAAACAAAAAATTTGTGTGAAGGTAGGAAGACAGAAAACTCAGGCGTATGTGTAAGAGGGAACACACATACAGGCGATGATTCTGAATACTACGGGGTATTACAAGAAATATTAGAGGTTGAATATCCCGGTATGAGGAATATTGTGTATCTCTTCAATTGTGAATGGTTTGATCCAGTACCAAATAGAGGCACGAAAGTTCATCCAATTTACGGTATAACAGAAGTAAAGCAGGCTAGGAGATATGCAAAGTTTGATCCTTTCATCATTGCTAGTCAAGCAACTCAAGTCTATTATGCTAACTATCCAAGCGAAATACGAGGCAAACAGGATTGGTTGGTAGTTATGAAGACTAAACCAAGGGGAGTAATTGAGAAAACCAGTACGATACCAACAGCACACCAAGAAGAGTTTATGTCTAATTTAAAAGATCTCCCAATCAATGTAGATGACCAAATCAGATTTAATGAGAGCGAGTTGCAGTTAGAGGAGGTAGATTTAAACATAGAGGAAAGTGATGATGAATCTGATTGTGCTAGGAGTGTATCATCTGATGAAAGTGAATCAACAAATGATGAGTTAACAACATAAGGTAAATTAAATTTATTCTTGCTACTGCACTGCTTTTTATTTTACTTCCCTGTATTTTACTTTCATGTTATTTATAACTACTGCACTCCGTTTTTTTTTACTTACATGTATTTTACTTCAGTCAAATTTTTTTAGCTACTGCACTGCGTTAATTTCCATTTTTGTTATAACTCATATTTCTAATATTTCTTTTTTATTTATGTGCAGATGGCTTCAGGTGAGGAGCAGCCTAGTAGAGGGTTGATAAAAAATATTTTTAACAGGCGCACTAAGAAGACTACAATTGGACCACATAGGTCACTACATACTGAGGAGACCACCTCGGCTCAGCCTGCTACACAGTCTCAGCCTGCTACACAGCCTCAGCCTGCTACACAGCCTCAGCCTGCTACACAGCCTCAGCCTGCTTCACTGCCTCAGCCTGTTACACAGCTTTTACCCACTCCTGGAGCAAGTAGCCCGCAGTTCTACTCACCGGACCTTCGATTTCCTTCACCAGATCTCGGGCAGGCTACTCCTTTCTACCCATACTTCACACCCCCACCTTATGCTGGTGCCCCTCCTACTTATCCATTTCCACCATATGCTCCACCATACTATCCCCCACCACCCTATCAGCCTGCTGCAGCTGGACCTTCGACAGCAGCTGGACCTTCGACAGCTGCTGGACCTTCAACAGCAGCTGGACCTTCGACAGCAGCTAGACCTTTGACAGCAGCTGCAGCAGAGCAGCAGACAGATGGTAGAATGTTGATAGCACCTGAGGGTGACACGTACGTATGGTAACTTTTATTTAAACTAACTAATTGTTTTATCTTATATTTTATATTTGTTTTACATTACTTTTTTTTTGTAGGTTCTATCCATCAAAACAACCAACACATAAAATACGGGACATCATACGGAGCAGGTTTGACGCTCCTTATATTTCTTGGAAGAAAGTCCCAAAAGAAGTCCGGGAGATGTGGTTTAGAGAGTTTGAGGTATTTCTGTTTTTTTGTTTTTATGTTAAATGATTTATTCTTTCTTACTTAAGGTTAATTGATTGTTTTTTATTGCAGAAAGAGTTTTGTTGGCTGCCCCAACACAATGACAGGATTAGAAGGAATTTTGAGAAGCGTGGCTCTACTCGGATGCGCGACATGTTCACAGATGTTAGAAAGGTTGGGAAGCGACCATTGTGAATTGGAGAGGAGATATGGGCTGAGTTGAATGCAGCTTGGGGCAGCGAAGAGTACACTAGGAGGAGGGATCAAAATCGACAGAACAGAGCTTCTGATGTTGGGGGCTTAGGTAGTGCACTTCATACAGGAGGCTCCGTTCCACATACTGAGCACAGGCGTCGTTTGGTAATGAATTTTAATTATTTTTTAAAATTGTTTTTTAATAATTAGTATTGATAAAACTCTCTTAATTGTAACAGAAAGCGTCACTTGGTAGAGAACCAACTCCTGTGGAATTGCATAGTCGCACTCATAAGCGACAGGAGGATCAACAATGGATTGATGAGAGAGCAAGGAAGGCCCATGTTAGTATATTTATAAATATTTGATATTTTATAAGTTTTAGTTTAATTATATATATACTTATATTCGATTTTCACAGGAGGAATATACACGGATTCGAGAGACTCGTGCCGCAGCAGGTGAGGGCTCTTCTGGCGGCTCTATGGAATATTCTGAGTATCGCATGTGGTCGCAGGCCGTCGGAGGAATGCAGCATGGTAGAGTATATGGCTTAGGTGCGCAAGCTCAGGCATACGAGGGGATGACCTCCTCTACTGCATCCAGCTTCGCATCCAGTTCGCATGAGTCCTTACAAGCTCAACAAATAGTTGCCCTTCAAGCTGAGCTAGAACAAGTAAGGAAATCACAAGTTGATTGGCAAGCTCAGCTGCAAGCACAGATTCAAGCTCAGCTGGAAGCACAGGTGCAAGCACAGGTTCAAGCACAGGTTCAAGCTCAGCTGCAAGCACAGGCGCAACACAATCAGTTGCTGGATGAAATGCGCAAGATGAGGGAGCAACGGAGTGGAAAAGACGTAGCTTCACCTGAGGAGGAGTCGACGGAGTCAGAGTAGTGTAATTTAGTTGAAATGAACTTTTATTTTTATGTGAACTTGTGTTATTAACTTGTGTTGTTGGTTGTATTACTTTGAAAATGATGTTATCAGTTGATTTTTAGTTCTAAACTGTTGTGAAACTGTTAAATTATTGTGAAGTTGTGGAACTGCTTGCTTTTGGGAAAACTTGTATCTGTTAGAATTGATAGGTTTGCAGGTGTGGAAATGGGATTGTTGGCTGGGATGGCAATTTTTTTTTTGTTAATGCTACAGGTTTCCGGCGGATTATGCGCCGGAAACTACGATACAACGAATGTATCGAGCGTTATTAACGGCGAATATTCCGCCGTTAATTACCGGCGTATCAATTGCGCCGCAAATAATCGTTGAATCTTGCTGGCGAAATTCCGGCGTTTAATCCGCCGTTAACTTCCGTCGTATACTGCGACGATAAATACCGGCGCATTAGGCGCCGGAATTTTAATGTTTTCACGTCGGCAAGCAAACCGTTTAATGCGCCGGTAATGCGTCGGAAACAACGCCGGAACGGTGTTCCGTCGCAAAAGATGCGTCGGAAACAATTTATCGACGCACCTAAAACCGGCGGAGATGTTTGCGCCGGAACATGCGCCGGAAAAGAACGGTTCCGTCGGAATTTACATTATTTCCGGCGTATTCCGTCCGCCGGTAATAACAGGTTTTCCTGTAGTGCGTTTGATTTTATTTTATTTAAAAATTTGATATTAAATAAAATATATTTCTCATTTTCAAATTATGCTAATTTTATTTATTTATTTGTGATATAAGTCAACAATTATTGGATTAATTATTCTTTGTGGATGTCAAACGCCGTTCAGAGACCAACTATAATGTGCCATGTCACCCCTGTGCTCGGTACCACGGCTCAGTAATGCTGATGTGGTGCATTCTGGTTGGTCTCCAAATGACGTTTACTTTCGGTCTCCGCACAGAATAACTTCTCCAGCTATTGACAACAATGATGAAAGGTAATAATGATAGTTTTTAAAAATACTCAAAATATATAAAAATTCATTTTCTAAAAAAAATAGTTAACAAAAATGCTAAACAAACTTTTTTTAAATAAAAATGAAAATTGATTAAAAAAAATCATGAAATGTTTTGTTTGGTCCTTAATTGAAATTTCATTTAATGATCGTGGCCTTCAAATGAGAAGCATAATATTAACTTAAGTGTTGCAAAGATGAGGATGCTCAAGTATGAGTAGCTTTACTCTTAGAGATAAAATACTAGACGAGCATATACGTGAAAATGTTTGTGTAGCTCCAGTGGAAGACAAGATTAGAGAGCTTCTCCTTAGATGGTTTGGTCACATAAAACGGCGGCTTTCCGATGACCCGGTTAGGAGTAGATGTCTTAGATTTGATTATTTTAATAAAGGTGGAGATAGTCCTAAAAATAGTTGGTAAGAAAATATTTGAAATGTTATTTTTTACTGGATTTAAATGAAAATTTGACTCTTAGCATGTCATTCGAGAAAACGAATTTATGTAGCCAACCTGTACCATGTAGGATAAAAACTTGTTGTTATCGTCATCGTCGTTGTCGCCATCATCTTATTTTCAAGATATAATAGAGAAGGCATAAGGTAAAGAAGAAAGACAAGTTCTGCATAAATAATACTTCAAATTTGTAGCTGTAAAATATGAATGTGATGAAAGATGATTGATAAGGAAAGGATTGCCATAGTGAAAGCTTCATTTAATCAATTCAAGGGAGGAGTTTCCGAAGAGGAGGCGAGAGGTGCGCTTTCATTATGCAGATGACGAAGACAGAAAATAGGTGAAGCAGGAATTCTTCTGTGCTTAGATTATTTGCTGTTTTGGTACAGGAAAATAGCCTGTTCCTATTTTCTCTATGGCACACAACTCCCCTTGGCCTATTGGTTGAGAGCTTAGGCTTACAACTAAGAGGTCCAAGGTTCGAGTCCATGTGTTTGCGTTGTGTGTGTGAGTTTGCCTTAAATGGCCTAAATGTCCCAAAAAAAAAAATTTCTCTATGGCTCATTTCGGATAGAATTTTTGTTAAAGGATAGATTTTTAATAGTACAAAATAAACTAATTAAAAATAAAATATATTCCTTATGAGTGTAGCTAATCTAACATACTACAAGGAAGAGTCTAAGGCTTCCTTTTGGGACTGCTTTCTTACTACTTCTTAAACCAATTTTTTGATGAATTTTTATTTTTATTTTTATACTACAAAGCTGTTTTAAGAACCAGTAAAAAAACCATTCCAAATAAATCCTAAGCCTTCATAATTAAAACACGGCTTTATTTATTTTTCACTCTCTTGTTCGTGTTCTAGGAAATAACATGCTCTCATGTTGAATAATCATGACATGAATCTTTTAATACATTGTATTAATGCTAGGACGTTCCCTGGAAGTGACGTCCTATATGGTCTGAATATAGAGAGAAGTGTGCAAATGTCACTGCATCGGTGCTCGGATGTAATGTTAAATATGCAAGGGTTCTCACATCAAGGACGGATGGGCAAAAAAGCTAGTACATAAAACTAAAATTATGTTAGGATTGTGAAATGTAGGTTCCCTAACAAACAAATTAATAAAATTAATTGATATTATGATTCATAGGAAAATAAAAATTTTATGAATTGAGAAAACTAAATGGGTGGGAGAGAATGGTAAAAAGATTGATAGTTTATGGTTTAAATTTAGTATTTTATTAGAAGTCATACTATAAATGGTACTGTAGGTGTGATAATAGATAAGATTTTTGAAAAATAATGTTGTAAAAATTGATAGAATTTGAGATAGAATTATAGCTTTGAAGATTATTGTTGTTGATAATATTATTAATATAATAAGTATTTATGATTTTTAAGTAGGTTTGGATATGTGCTCAAAATTAAAATTTTGAAATAAATTAGAGGAATTAATTCAAAAGATACATCTTAAAGAAACAATTTTTAATATGAGTGATTTAAATGTATATGTTTATAGAGAGGTAGAAGATTTTAAAAGAATTCATGATGGCTATGAGTTTGGAGTGACTAATAAAGGTTGTAAGACTACATTAGATTTTGCTATAGTTTATAATTTTGGTATTGCTAATATCTTTTCTTTTTAAAAAAAAAAAGATAAGACTAGGGAATATTTGACACGACCAACAAAATCCGACATGAAACCGACTAAAAAATTTTGGGTTCAAGTCAACCCAAACCCAAACCAGGTCGGGTATGGGTTAGGGATTTTGACTAGTTTGTAAAATTGCATCGGGTTTAGGTTGACCCAGAAACAACTCGGATGACCAAGGAAATTGTGATCATCCGACCAAAATCAATGTTTATCATCCATTGCATACGTCATAAGTCGATACTCATCCATCAATCACGTCCACCAATAACGTATATCGTCCAGTCCACCAATAGCTCCAATAGCGCCTATTGTCGCTGCCTCACTGTCTGATCCACTCACCATTTTTTTTCTTCTACATCACCACAAATCCGCCTGAGGCAAAATGTTAAAATCGTGATAGTCATCGCCTGAAGCCAACACCGTTGTCCCGCTGTCCCGCTATCTTACTGCAAAAGTCCAAACCCTAGCCTTAGCCCTGTCTTTGGGCTGATAGGGGACAATGCAGATTTATTGGATTTGGTTGAATAGCAGTTATGGGTTTGGTCGGTTTGACCCAAACCAAAAGCGGGTCTGCTTTATATCCAAAAATCTAACCCAATTTAAAAAATGGGTCAGGTTCGAGCTGACCCAAATTGTGCTAAGTTAGTTTTGAATTAAACTTGAACCCGACCTGTAACACAGTTTTGACAACCCTAGAGATGAGCATCTCATCACTTATAAAAATAGATATAGTAAAACTCAAATTAACTATTTTCTTATAAGAAAAATAGATCGTTTAGATTGAATAAATTATAAAGTTATAATGAGTGAAAGTCTATGTGCCCACCACCACTCATTAGTTTTGGACTTTAAGATGAATTGACAAAGTTCGAAAAATATAGTATATCATTGTTCTAGGATTAGATGGTCGCATTTAAGAAATCTAATAAAATCTTTGAGAGTAAGATTCATGATCTTAAAATTTTATCAGTGCATGAGAAAGTTAATGTTATGCGAAAAATAGTAGCTTGTAATATTAAGAATATTGTAAGTGATGTGTTTGGAGTATCAAATGGAAAATCTTTTAATAGTAAAAATAGTTGACAGTATGCAAGAAAAGATCAAAAAATAAGAAGCACAGATATAAAAATAATATATATATATATATATATACTGGAAAAGATATAAAGTTTTATGTATTCAGTCTAAGAAAACATTTTACGATGCAAAAACTTTAGCTTTTAATGATTTATAATATATTAGATACTAAAGAGGGTGAAAGATATATGCATAAGTTATCCAAACAAAAGAGATATGAGTAGTAAGGATTTAGCTCAAGTGAAGTGAATTAAGGATGAATATCAAAAAGTTTTTTTTTTTTTTAAGAAGAGTATATTCAACAAAGGTGGGTGAGATATTTTGTTAAGCTTTTTAATGAAGATTGTGAGAATATAATTGAATTTAGTGACCTTAATACTCTAAATGAACATAAAATTTTTTATTTTTATCAGCTTATTATAAAAACTGAAGTTAGAGAGTCATTAAAGAAAATGAAGAATGAAAAATTGTTGGACCTGATGATATTCTAATAAAGGTGTGGAAATGATTAGGAGATGAATAAATTTCTTGGATTACTAAAATTTTTAATATTATTTTGAAGACTAAAAGGACACCAGATGTATGAAGAATGAGTCTGTTGATCCTATCTTTAAGAATAAAGATGGTGCACAATGTTGTGTAAATTATAGAGGAATTTAAGTAATGTGTCTTACTTAAAATTATGGAAGAGAGTTATAGAGCATAAGTTATAACGTAATACTAATGTTTCTCAAAATCAATTGGATTCATGCCGAGTAGATCTATCTTGGAAGCCATATATTATTGAGAAGTTTGATGGAGAAGTATAGAAAGAAAAAGGAAGATCTTCACATGATATTTATTTATTTAGAGAAATCATATGAGAAAGTTCCAAGATAAGTGTTATTGTTAGTTATAAAAAAAAGAAAGGGATTAATAATGCTTATATTGAAGTCATTATGGATAAGTTTGTTAGAGTTGTTACTTGTGTTCAAACACAAGTTGGTTTGACCAATTATTTTCCAATTTCAGTTGGATTACATCAAGGATCAGCCTTAAGCCCATATCTTTTTTGCTTTTTTCATAGATGTTATTATTAGAGATTTGCATTAGGATGTTTCCTGGTGTATGCTTTTCACTGATGATATTCTTCTTGTTGTAAGGCTAAAGAGGTTGTTTAAGGTAAACTTGAATTATGGTGGTCAACCTTAGAGTCTAAAAATTTTTGTTTAAGTAGATATAAAATCGAATACATGGAGTATAATTTTAGTAGTAATAGATCTAGTGGGGGTTTATGACTTTGAGCGACCAAGTCATTAATAACATTACACATGTTAGATATTTTATGTTTATTGTTCAGAGTGATAGTGAAATAAATGGGGATATTATTTGTAGAATTCAAGTTGGATGGATAAAGTGGAGGAATGCATCGGGCTTGTTGTATGATTGAAAAGTACCACTAAAACTTAAGGAAAAATTCTATAAGATGGTGGTTAGACCTGCAATGCTTTATGGCGTTGAATGTTGGCCATTAAAAGAGAAGAATAATATTAAGTTAAGTGTTGCAGAGATGAGGATCAAGTGGACGAGTGACTTTACTTTTAGAGACATGATACAAAATGTGCATATATGTGAAAAGGTTGGAGTAGCTCCAGTGGCATATAAGATTAAAGAGAGTCTCCTTAGATGGTTTGGTTACATAAAATGGTTGCCTTTTGATTACTCGATTATGAGAGTAGATGTATTAGATTTAACCTATGTTAAGAAAGGTAGAGATAGACCTAAAAAAGACTTGGTTAGAAAATATTAGAAATGACCATTCTTTACTAGATTTAAATGAGAATTTGAATCTTAACCATAACATTGGAGAAAAAGGATTCATGTATCCGATGAAATAACTAGATTGACAAGAGGGGGGTGAATTGTGAAAACTTTGTAGCAATAATTAAAACCTAAGCAGGAGTTCTAATTTTTTTGATATTTTTAAATTTGTAACATGAAAATTTAAACTACTACGAAGGCAAACCAATTGAACTCAACGTGCAACAATAGAATCCTTTTCTTCCACAAATTTCACCAAGAAAATATTATGAAAATTAAGTGCAAGCAAAAGTAAATAGCGATAAAGAAAAAGCACACCAAAATTTTATAGTGGTTCAGTCAAACCATGACCTACGTCCACTCCCCGGAGTCCTCCGCTCCAAGAATTTCACTACAAACTATAGCTCTCCTTTTGCCCCCCTCGGCAAGGCGGAGAAGCCCTTATAATACTCCCTTTCACCAACCGGCGTGGCGGAGTGCCAAACACTGTTTTCACCCTCCTAGTGATAGCAGAGTACCTTCTCATTTTTCTCCCTCATAGAGAAGGCAGAGTACCTTCGAGGTCACGGATGTAGAAGAATCTCCTCCTCAGAGAGCCTCCCACAAGTTCTTCCCGGGCCACAGGAGGAGCAAGATGCAGCATGAACGGAGCAACCGTGTGATCTCCCTCACACCTCTTCTCCCTCACCAAGCTCACCTTCTCCTTCCTCTCTCAAACCCTAAAAACTTCTCAAGATCTCTCTCCCAAGGATTCCCTCTCTAATCACATTCCCCTCTTTCTGTCTCTCTCACAAAACATAAAAATTTTGACACTTATAATAGGCTCCAAAATCCCTGAATTATTCAAAGTAGTCGTTACAATCATACAGTACGATTTCCAATCATATAGTAAGATATGTATAATATGCCTCATCCTGGTATGAAGGTGTACTAACAGTTCAAAATGTAATCATACAATACGATAATAAATTGTACGGTACGATCCTCAACACTACTGGCTTGTACAGGATGATAGTCGGGACGATCAAATGTCATCTCTGTACATTATATGGTACGATATATATCGTATAGTACGTATGGTCAAAATCAAGGCATCGTTCAGGATGAATTTTGGGATGATCAAATGTCGTCTCTATTCATCGTATGGTACGATATACATCAGATAGTACGATAAGACAAAAATAAGGGATCGTCCAGGAAGATCTCCGGGACGATCAGAATTTATCCTGTTTATCGTATAGTATGAATATGTTCGTACAATATGATTTTCAATTAATAATTAAGCCTTGATTTATTCCACTAATCACGGGTTAATTTAAGTATATATTTAAAATAAATCGTACAGTATGAAGTTCTTCGTACAATACAAACGACTGAGAAAAACTTTCTTAAGTTAATTTGACGGCTAGGGTTTTGAATTTGGAACACATTGTATAGTACGATATTATTTGTACGGTACGATCTATTCACAGAAATCATTTTATAAGCTCAGATCATATAATACGAAATAAAGTCGTACATTATGATGACTAGAGAAAGAAAATCTATATTTTTTACTTTTAAAACCCTCTCCCCCTGAGTGTGTGCATGGTTGCTCAGACTTACATCCAATTTGTGGCTAGACTCAAGAAAATAAAAAAAAAATAAGAAATTACATTGTCAGACTCATACTCCTAATCTAACCAGTCTTGAGTCTTCCTGTTGTCCTGAGTAGCTTGTGATCTTCCTGAAATGTTAGTACTCACGGACAATAGCAAATAATAAATGATATTCCATGAATAGTAGTTCAGGCGACATTATTTGTCATCATCAAAATATCAAACTCGGGGAATATCAAACTCGGGGTCATGGGTTGCAACATCCGACCCCATGTAGTGGGATAAAAGCTTGATGTTGTTATTTTTGCTGTTGTCTCTTGTTTAAATTCTCTAAAATTCCTCTGTGTAACATATGTAACATGCTAGACAATCAACTCAGGCCACCATAGATTTGTGGATATCACATCACATGGGTGTGATGAGATTAGGGCTGCAAATGAACAGAGCCGAGCCGAGCTTTGGCCAGTTTGAGTTCGGGCTCGCTTGTTAGAATCGCGTTCAAACTCAGCTCGAAGCTCGTCGAGCTTCTCGGACACCTGTTCGAGGTCGAGCTCGTTTAAAAAAAGGCATTCGAACTCAACCTCGTGTTCGAATACAAGCTCGTTTATGTAGCGGCTCGTTAGGCAAACCGAGCAGAGATCGAAAGAGCCTTCTGCCGAGATAACCCAACTAACACCCAACCGCCTAACCTAGACACCTACCCGACTTTGAATTGGTTATAGATAAATTTGTTTTTATTTAGCATAACCATGTTCCTTCAGACGATGTGGGACTAAAGTGTCTACATTTTTTAAAAGAAAAAAATTGGTGACACCACGAGGAGAGAGAGAGAGAGAGAGAGAGAGAGAGAGAGAGAGAGAGAGAAATAGTATTTATTCTAAATAGTAATATTAATATATATATATATATATATATATATATATATATATATATATATATATATATATATATATATATATATATATATATATATATATATATATATATATATATATATATATATATACATAACAGTAATAACTTTATAATAGTAAAATAATGTAAAATATTTTTTTAGTTAATAGTTAAATATTTTTTTAATTAAATAAGACATAATCGAGCTTTTTAATCGAGTTTCTTAACGAGCATGTTCACGAGCTCTAAACGATCTTGTTCGCGAACATAAACGAGCTGAACGTCAGGGTGTTCAAATTTGTTTATTTAGCTATCGAGTATTGTAAAAGTTGTTCAAGCTTATTCATTTACCTTAGCAACCGAACATAAACGAGCACTTATCGAGCCGAGCCACAAGTAGCTCGTCGAACGCTCGGTTCATTTGCAACCCTAGATGAGATGCCTAGCTCGATACCTCATGATATTGTCATGATACTAGAGAAGTTAAAAAAATACATTTGTAATAAAAAATAACTTATTAATAACTATACAATTTTATTTTTTTGAAAAAAATATTATAAAATTTATTATTCCAAAGTCATAAAAACATAAGTCGATATCTCTTGAAGATAACTTCTTCTAAGATATATAAGGACCATCAAATTTGATCCTTATAATATATATAATAAGTTATATATTAAGGTAGGTTAAAATGCACTTATGTGTACTACAATTATACTCCTTTGTTGTAGATTAGTTAGGAGCATAATCATGAAATAAATGTGAAGGATAATAAGAGGAGTCTGAGTAGCTCATATTGACTACATAATTTACAAGCTGTTTGGAACTAATTTTGATTATAATAAATATATGATTGAATGTTTGTAATATTTTAATCAAGTGATTTCAAGAATATGAGTTTGTAAGATTATTTTAATGGTGAAATACACTTCACTATTATAGGGATTCTCAAGTATATTATGTGGGCAATGGCAGGCTTTAAGGTATGACAAGATAGGCTTTACATGGTGCTCATCTACTTGTAAGTCAATTTTTTTTTTATAGAATTTCTAGTATACATGCATTATTCTTAGAAATCCTTACAAAAAAAAAAAAAAAAAACTACCTCTAAGAATCATTTAAAGCCAAATGAAATTCATATGATACCCACTTTGAAAATTAGATCATTAATCATTAGATACTTGTAAATATATGAGATTTTTTTAGTTATTAAATTCCTTAGTAAAGTTATGTTCAAACTTGTTTCTTATCTTATAAGTCCATAAAGAAACCAGCCTTAAAGTCTCTTGTTTTAATACAAATATAATGGTGGAGGTAGGAAGAATATTTCAGGAGGTGGTTGTAATAGTCTAATTTCAGGTTTTTAAATTTTGCTTTGTGGGCGACACAACACCAAAGTTGGCAGTGCCCCTACTTTGAGCTCTCTGGAAGTTGGAGAAAGTGGGGAATTGAGTGTGCATTATGGCACCATATAGCTTTGTTGCAATGCCAAGTCTCAGATGGAGAGAATCTAAAAGATTCTCTGGGAGCGCAGTGACACTGGAGAGTGGAGCACCACAGAGCTAGGAAAGAATGGTAGTTTTTAAATATTAAAAATATCTAAATCCATTTCATTAACTTATCACCTGAACCATTCCTCCCTCAATTAAATGCCTTGTTGGGGAAGAAAGGAGAAGAGATCGAGGAAAGAAGAGAAGAGAGAAGAGAGTAAAAGTTTATTTTGGGTCATTTTTGTCTATCACTCCAATTAGAAAAATTATTTTGATCATGGTAGATAACCTGAATCCTATCTCTATTTTTAGTGGATTTGACTTCACATATTTAGTCTCTTCAAAATATATTTAAATGTGATATATCTCGTTCTAGCAAGTGCTTTTCTATGTATAAATTGTGACATGTTATAAACATCATTATATTGAGCATATTGATTGGTTAATATGAAAATTTTATAGTGTCATTTTTCTTATATCATTTTAAATGAAATGTGTAGTATAATATTAATTGTAAATTGACAAGGATTCAATGTACTGCATGTAGATATGAAATATACAATATGAATGTATTTACCATTCATTTAGTGTAATATGTATTTTTAGCATATTACATGCATACTGATAAATATATTGAAAATTACAATGATTGTATGTGGTATTGGATACTATAATTTATATGATATGAAGTGTGAGTAAAATCATGATAGGCTGACTAAAAATGGTTAATTTATTTAGGCTGGCTTGAGACATGTTATTTTATATAGGAGGATGGGCCAATGAGATTTCATTTAAATAAGGTTTATATTGTAATCCTAACTGATATAAAAATTGAGGTATAAGGAGACTGGTTGATATGATATGATGCACTGACAAGTACAAACTGACAACTTCTTACATGAAAGCCACCTAACTAATGACTTGTGATAAGTGATATGAAATTGATATACTTGAGATCGATTCCTAGCTATGGGGTTTGCCTATATGACTAAATACATAAAATAATATCATATGTAGCCAGAAGTCCAATCTAACTTATATTATTTATACATACATATAACATTAGTATTTTCTTATATTACATAAGTGACATTATATAAAGAGGGTTCAATTGTAGGACTTTATTAGAGGTTGTCATAAGTTAATCTTAGGGTTTAAGGTTTATTTAGATTAGAGTATGTGTGGTGAACATGGTTTAATTTGAAGGGTGGTGGCTTCGAAGAGGAGGATAAATTAGTTTTTGCTGCAGGGAACCCAAGAGCTTTAGTTTTGGGTTTAGGGTTTTGAAGGAAGGATAATTACTAGGGTTGAGGCTTGAAGGATTATAGAGAGATTGAGAGTTAAATAGTTTATCTATCATAAAAGATAATTAGAGGTATCATTCTATCACAAAAGATAATTAAATATATCATTAAAGAATTCCAATTTGGAGCCGCAAAGCTATCTTCAAAATTGCATGAAAGCAACAAATTAAAGTAATGGTTCATTCATTGATCATTCAAGTTTACTTGATAGTAATATATATATATATATAAACAATAATTTGAAAAACTTTACGTAGTGGTCAACCATGCCATTTAAGAAAGGGCAATGGTTCCTCTTGATCAGTCTTTAAATTCCCTTTCAGAGTGGATGATCATGTATGTTTAGATAGAGATTAGGTGTGATTAAAATACGTGCTTCTATCATAAGAGAAAAATGCATGCTTTATGGAATAAGAGTGCTTATTGAATTATAAAAATTTTTGGAAAAAAAAACCATCAAAGAGGCGAGCCATCAAAGATCATTTTTTTTTAACAAATGGTAATGATGATGGTGATTTTCAAGCATGATGCATGGCTTTAGTTTGATGTTATGATAACATGTAGACATGAGACTATGACTTGCAAATGGGTCTTCAGTTTTAGGATACATTGAGCTATATTCTTCTTAGACCTATAAATTCTCATTTTTTTAGTCGTTATAATTTCTCTACTCTTCATTTTTAGAATATAATGAAATTTATATATTCTAAAACAAATATGTAGCATGTAGCCTCTTGTCATTAACACATTTTGAGTTAAACATGCTATGATTTTAATAAAATGATAAATACCAATTAAAATCTTATTTTGTTCTTCAAAATTTAAATGATAATATCATAAATAAAAATAATTAAATATTTATTTTATAAATAGGCATTCTTACTCTTTTTAGGAATCTAATATGAAATGAAGTGGTCTTAATGATTATTTTGTTCGATGAAAGAAGAATGCAAAATTAAAAAAAAATAAAAAATCTACAATACCAATAAAATTAAAATAATTTTGAGTTGTTTGATTTAGTATATTACAAATACAAGATTCTTTTTATTTTAATTTGATTAAAGTAAGTGAACGCAAAGTAAAATAATAGAATATCTGGAATAATATGTGATCGTTGATGGCAGGAAGTGGTGTCTGATCATAGGTGGTGGCAACAAGTGGCAGGTTGTGGCAGTTGACTGACATCATTGTTATTCAAATTTTGTATTCAAAATTCACTTAAAACAGATGAATTCTAAAGACACTCAGGCTTTGTTAGGTACAATTTTTTACTGATTTCGACATTAGTTTTTTGTCGCAAAATTTTCTTGAAAGCAACAAAAAGCAGAGGCTATAAGTTGTGCCAAACAAATCCTAAATATAAATTAAAAAGTGATTTTGAATACAATCCTAAAATATACTTCATTTAAAATGTAGTCATCCAAAGACCTAAATTTTCAAAATTCATATGTTTACTTTGCTCTAAACTCAGAATGCAGCCAAATAAGCATTCCTTTAATCTAAAAAACAAATGCCAACTCAGTACCTCTGTTAAATAGGATATTCCAAAAAAAAAAAAAAAAAACAATTATAATGGGACATTTTTAAGCATTTTTCCAATTTCTCTCCCACTAAGGCTTCGTTTGGGATAGCTTTTTAATTCCTTTATAAGTAAGTTTTTTAACACAAAAATTTCTTCATTTGGGATGACTTTTTTATTGCTTTCTAAGTCAGTTTTGTAATACAAAAAATTCTTGGACTAGAAAATTTTGACCTATAAAGCTGCTTTAGATAGCATTAAGAAAGCTGTCACAAACTAAGCCTAAGCCACTAACTAACGCCATTAACCATCAACAATAAAAATAAATTACTAATTGTTTAATATAAATTAATATTGAAACATAAATAAGGAATTTAAATATTGATTAAAAACTTACCTAAAAGGCATAAATCCCCTCCCAAAGCTTAACCATGTTACTTGTTGCAGGAGCTTTACAAAAAGAGAACTGCTAAAGAGATCAGATCTTAACGTCAGTAAAACACTATTAAAAAAAGAATAATAAAATAATTCACATTACTTTAATTATCCCAAAGTTATGATAAGCGACTTTTCAACTAATTGTCTAATACATATATTAGAATTCAATTAAATTATTAGATAAGATAATTAAAATTTAAAAATAATATATTAGTGGTTGAATTTAACTTTTAAATTTAATTTATCACTTAATTATTTAATGATATTAAGAAATAATATAAAATATGTTAAATTAGTTTCATGCAAATAAAAAAGTCATCCCAAACAAAACCTAAGAGTGTTCAGATATGCATTAATTCACAAAGCATAATAAAATTCGGACCGGTTCCATTATTCTTGTACGTATGGTTCAGGCTGAACCGAGCCATTATTGGGTTAATTTTTTGGTGGTTTGATTGAGGTGTAGGGTGCACTATACAACTGGAAGGTTCACAAAAGTCCTCAATCCCAGCTGTCATATGGAATAAAGAAGGAAAGTTCGGTTCCACATGGCATTGGCCTTTATTGATTCTAAAAAAAACACTTAAAGGAGAATATATAACGCCTTTAGTATATTGCAAGAAAAAAAAGAAAAGAAATAATTTATCTCAAACTGTTATTTCACATATTTGGGGATGAAAAATAATTGAGTTAGGATATTCTAATCATAATTAATTTAAAATTTATTTTAAAATGAAAATAATATATTAATTAATAATAAAAATCTTATACTAAAATACTGTTTTAAAAAACAATAAAAAAGTTGTCCTAAACGAAAGCCTAAATATCACAAAAAAAATCAATTATTTCTTGGACAATGCTAATAGTGACAATATTACATAGAGATATTAGTTTTGGACATAGATTCAAGTATACAAAGATAAAGCATATCTATTATTATTAAACATAAAACACTAATATATATATATATATATATATATATATATATATATATATATATATATATATATATATATATATATATATATATATATATATATGCAATATAATTTATACAATAATAAATTTATTAAATTAGCCCATATAGTATAAAAATATAAATTTATATTTGCTTAGTGTCTCAAAAAGAAAAATTGTGAGAAGTTAAGGTATCGAAAACTATGGAGATCCTCAAGGAAGCAGAAAAAGTTTTACAGAGTTATTGAGAAGCAGTACAATAACAAAACCACCATAAGGCTATATTGACCATAGATTGTTTATACATACAGTTGGATTTTAAATGTAGACAACCATATAACATTGTGCGTAGACAAATTAGGAAGACACGTTGGTAGACGAATTTACAATGGATTTGAGATTGATAAAAACAAAGTTAAATTGAAATTAAAGATTGAAGCTATTTTTTTCCCGAGATTTAAGGTTCGACAATTCTCGTTTGTTGATTAAATTATATTTATATGCTTTTGCTCAAAATCACCATGTGGCGTGCCAATTTTATTTTAACCATTTTATGATGAACTCTGCAGATGTCTGGCACAGAGAAGACATTGCACATATATCTCATCATTATAAAATATGGGTATATGATAGTCTTAAAGATGACGACACAATTGAAAATTATAAGTACGAATATAATTTTATGAAAGATTGAAGAGAGAAAGAAAGATAAATAAAGGAGCATATGCTTCACATGTTTAAACCTTCAGTAATATTCATGTTAAAAAACACTTTGTGAAAATAACTTAGCTAAAAACCAATTGCAATGAAAAATCAACTATAAATGTTGAAACTATAGGTCCACATTATATAATGAACCCAAGGTTGAAAGTCAAAAACTAAATGAAATCCCTTCGAAAGCATCCTCTTACTTGCATCCATTCAAGCCTAAATTCAATGCATGTTTCCCTCCCGCTTCCCCCACAACTTTATTGTCATACTGAAATTTTTACAAATTGGACCATTCTTTTTCTTGTTTTCAGATTTAGAGACAACTCATCTCCATTGAAGTAAATAACCTAGTAAGGAAATTCCATGCACTCAATTACATTTCTAGTATATGGATTAGCGTGGTCAAAAAATAACCGGACGTACCAACTAGATCTGAATCCGACAGAAAAATTTGGATTCGGGTCGATTTGTTTAATAAATGGGTTGAGTTCGGATTCAGAATTCTGACTTGTTTATTAAACGGAGTGGGTTGGGTACAGATTGACCTGCCAGCCATATTTTGATTCGAAATGACCCGTTTAAATTATTTTTTCTTAATTTTTTAATTTGATGGTATGGTTGTCTTATTTTTAATAAATTCATCTAAAATATATTGTTAAAAAAATATAGAATTTTTTAATCAAAATGGGTTATTGGGTCGGCTTGGGTCATTTAGATTGCTAGCGGGTCAAGTTCGAATTGATCGAATTCGGTTCGGGACAATATTGGGTTGGACCCAACCCTGACCCATTTGAAACCCTAATATGGATGCCAATTGGGTTGATTAAACTTTGCTGGTAAGTACATACAATTATTTTTTTTTTTGTAAATTTAAAAATTTTTTAATTACATTTTTGTAAATATATGTGATAATGTAACTCTCAACTTTGAGAAATAAAAAAGAAAAGAAAATATTTATAATAATTTTCGTAATAAAGTAAAATGTTTAAAGCTATTTTAATAAATGTGTAAAATATAATACTGAGACTCATAATCTCATATCATGAAAATATTATAAAAATAAAATTATTAATATTTTTTAACATTTAATTAATGTCAGATGTGGCCATAGAACAACGCTCTACATGAGTTTGTCTCTTACCCTATTTTTTTCCGTTGCCGTGGCCCTTCATGCTGGAAGATCTACTTGAAGTGGAAGAAAATGAACAAAAAATTTGGGTTTTGGAAATGCGGCAAGAATCATTGGTAACAGTAGCATTCTGTAATTCAGTAAAAAATTGAGCTTTTAGAGAGAAAGAGAGAGAGTGGTCGTTGGAGGAGGGGCAAGCGTCATTTGTACTCTCTTTCAACACCCCATTCTATCTCTACTGCTACTAACTACTACCATGCCCCCACCACACATAGCTTCTTCACTCTGCAAACACCGGTGCTCCGGAACTTTTTTAGTGGTTAAAACCACCGGAGGTAGAGGACGAGGGCATTTTTGGAAAGAGTGGCTGTCAAGTTTGCTGCTTCTCCATCCCATCTCCTTCGACTCCTCTCTCTCTCTCTATCTCTCTCTTCTTTCATACTGAACTTCGCCTCGACCTTCAACTGCTGCATAGCAGTGAAGCCTAAGGAAAATGATGGCGGTTGTTGCATTCCTGTAGCACTGGCCGTTGCTTTCGCTTCAGTTAACTCCACTTCTTCCGCCTCTCCTTATTCCCATTGAGACATCCCAACCACTACGCACTTTCTTCTCACCCTTCTTGTCTGATCTCCATCTTCTTGGAATTCTTCTTCTTGGTTTTGTTGTGAGATTTGATGGTTATGCGACGGTGGAGTTTGGTGATTTGTTGACAAAATGACGATCGAGAACGGGGAGGATTGCTGTGTTAAGGTGGCGGTCCACATCCGGCCGCTCATCGGCGATGAGAGAATTCAGGGATGCAAGGATTGTGTTACAGTCGTCCCCGGCCAGCCGCAGGTGCGAGATTTTGGTTTTTCTTTTGGATTTCATTGCCTTCGCTTTGCTGATTGATTGGAGATCTGACGAGGGCAAGCTGATTGCTTGATGCCCTTTGGATTTGATCTCTCCTAGAACTCGAGTTCACATAAAAAATGGGGGGTGGTTGGTTACTGTTCTTAGCATCTTTCGGGATTTATGGAATGTCGGTATTATGCTGGGAATTCGTTTTCGGTTTATTAGCTCTGATTGCTCGTTAAGGGTCGAATTGGTGGTTCTTTGTTTTCAAAATTTAGTTTCCTACTGCTTAGTGGATGTTAAAATAAAAAATAAATTTTTTGCTTTTCTTGATTTTTTTCCCCCTGCAAATCACTCCTGCAATTCACATAAGAATTAGGCATTGTCAATTCTCTCCAAGTTTTTCAAAGGCAGTTTTCTTGGCCTTCCCAACTAAATATCCTCCCTTCTCAACATTTAACGAAATCTACATGGTCCTGAGATGGCTGTTTCTGATTTCTTATCCTGATTTCTACTTCTTTGATGTGATATCTGAAGGTTTTTTGTTCTGTCAATAATTTTCCTGTTCAAAGATTGTCAAACAGACGATTACACTATATTTTCTCAATATTTGGTTCACGCTGCTTGTATAAACTTTCTTCATCTGCTCCAAAAAGTATTATGCTTTGTTTATAATAGAATTTCTTCTTCCAGTTATTGCATGCTTGCTAATAACCTCTTAGATACTGATCCAGAAAAATGTGATTCCTGCAATTCAACCTTGATCTTCATCTTCCCTCTTGCAAGAAAATTATGATGTCTTAAAGTTTTTTTTGGGTAATTTTTTTTGTTGGTGTTTAAAACTACCGTTTTTTGCCAACAATCTATAATCAAATATAGACATTCAATTTTCTTCTAAATTAGTCATTCTTGATAGTCTATATTGCTTTCTTTTCTGTACAGGTACAAATTGGCTCTCATTCTTTTACTTTTGATCACGTATATGGTAGTACTGGTTCTCCACCTGCTGCCATGTTCGAAGAACTTGCTGCACCACTCGTTGACGGCCTATTCCAAGGATACAATGGTACAGTCCTCGCTTATGGTCAGGTTAAGTTCTCTTCATCTCATGTCCATCATAATTCTCTTAAAAATTCTTCAAAAAGCATTGTACACATATATTTAGCTGAAGCCTTGAAAAAGGGGAAAATTCTGAAATTTTTAAGTGCACACAGACTGGTTCTGGGAAAACATACACCATGGGAACTGGAGGCAAAGATGGATGTCAAACTGGCATAATCCCCCAAGTTATGAATGCATTATTCCACAAGGTTGAGAACCTCAAGCATCACGCTGAATTACAGTTGCGAGTCTCATTCATTGAGGTAAGCGTGACATTTTTTCTTTTGTTTTACTGTTTATTCTTTGTTTTTTTCTTCCTGAGGCATGATAGGTTTGCAGCAGGACTCGTTTCTTGTGTTCAGGTGCACATGTTAACATTAATTGCTATATTATAATATTATTTCCCTTTTCCATAACATTTTACTTCTTTGAGCATGAAGTTATATTTGGACTATTTGTTAAGAATAGAAGAAACATTTATGCTACTATTATCTCAGGTCAAAAGTTTATCATTTTGTCAATTTGTTGAGGACTAAGATGCTTCCATATTAAAGATGGTAAGGCGTACTTATGGTAACTTGTCCAGAACTGTCACCGGGCTCATAATATGATGATATTATTTTGCCATTTTTTAGGTCATATAGTCCCTGAATTTGCTAAAGTATTTTAATTTTGACCCAAGCATGGAAGTTTAGTTCTCAGAATGAGTTAGGTAGAGTGATTTTGCTAACTTTACTAGTGGGGATAGATATGACTTTAATTGCTTGAGTCATGCTAACATAACCTCTGAGGCGATTTTCCTGCTGAATCTTTATTTTTTTTACGGATCATACTGTTGCAGAACCACACTTCATCATTATGTAACATTTTGCTAATGTATTGATATCATACTTCTTAAAAATGGTTCTTTCTTTTGGTGATAGGAAATTAGAATGCACCAATATGGTTGAGGCAAATATATGTTTAACCTTTTGATTATTGAAATTTTGGTATTTTTTTAGTATGTTGAAGGATAAATCTTCTTGGAAAATGTATTTTGTATAATTGTTATTTTGCATTCCGTTTTTTGAAAAAACCAAAACAAATGTCTCTTTTTTTCTTCTTAGCTGCTAGCAGTATTTTTTATGTCAATGAACTAATATGATTCCTACATGGCTTAATAATTTTAGAAGGACATTGTAATTCATAAACGGAGTTGATTATTAAAATGCCATAGCCATCTATAAAATAATTTGCAACTAATGCTCACTTCAGTTACAGAATTTCATATTCATCTCAATCCTGTTTCCTTATCGACTGATTTTAGACTAATTTTAATGGTTAATTCAATAATAACAAACTTGAAATCTTCTTATGTAAAGGTTTTGAAAGAAGAAGTGAAGGATTTGTTGGATCCTGGATCTGCTGGAAAAGTTGAGCCTGGAAATGTACATGTAGCTAAGATTGCCATACCCGGGAAACCCCCGATACAAATCCGAGAGGGTTCAAATGGAGTCATAACACTTGCTGGGTCTACTGAAGTTGATGTTCGAACCAAAAAAGAAATGGTTGCCTGTCTTGAACAAGGCTCTTTTAATCGTGCAACTGGAAGTACGAACATGAATAACCAATCAAGGTAACTACATGTATCTTACCCCTTTTTTTATTTTTGAATTTTCTTATGACCACGGGATTTAACGTCCAAATACATTGTTGTTGTCTATCATATTTCTCAGCTAACAGGTCTCCCCTTTCAATCCCTATTTTTCTTTTGCTATGTAATAATTGACCTTGCCCTTTTTATGAATAGTAATCTACCATTCTCGTTCGTACTTCGCTTTGCTTTGTTATATAATTCTCCCTATGCGATAATCCACATCTTTTCTCTTTATTGCTTGAAGTTTCTTTTTAAACTAGCTTTCCATATAACTCTCTAATTTATTTCAGGATTTGCCAGTACCTGAAATATTACTCTACCAAGTTTAAAGTTGAATTTCTTGACACTGCTAGTATTTCCAATTGCAAAAGAAAGTTGAACAGGCTAATTCCCCAAAGTAAACGCATTTAAATAGAAAATACTTGCATTTCACTCCTATGCAAATTTCGCCTCTAATTTTAACCGGTTTACAATTATTTACTCGATCGGTTACATCACTACTTTAGTAGATTACTAAGCCGAACTGCTCAGCTTGAATTTCGTATCATTTATCTTAATGTTCTTGATGTTTCTTGCTTTCCATCTGTAATAGTCGTTCCCATGCCATCTTCACAATCACATTGGAGCAGATGCATAAACAAAATCAAATGTTCTCTGTTGATGGTATGCCAGTTGAGGATATGACTGAGGATTGTCTATTTGCAAAGCTCCATCTTGTTGATCTTGCTGGATCGGAACGGGCCAAGCGAACAGGTTCAGATGGTATGCGATTTAAGGAAGGTAACTGGTATTTCTAATATTTATTGTCAGAAAAAGTGGTTCGGAAAATTCATAATATTGATTCCTTGTATTTTCTTTTTAAGGTGTTCATATTAACAGAGGGCTTCTTGCCCTAGGCAATGTAATAAGTGCTCTTGGAGATGAGAAAAAGAGGAAAGATGGTGCTCATGTTCCTTACCGGGACAGCAAACTTACAAGGCTTTTGCAGGTATTACTCTCTATCTTCATGCATGTTTTCTGTGTCAAATTGTCTAGCCTAAACCTTTCAAATAATGATATAAGCAGCCAAGTAGTCCATTGTTTACATGCTATTTATTTTAAGCACAAAGTAAGGTTTTAAAACTAACTGAAGTTTTAGTTTGGGCTCCATTATGGAGTTTCGTTTTACAGTTCTAACTTCTAAGATATTTTTGACGATGTTGCTCTTCACTTAAACCTTGGTGTATGTTTTTTTATAATTGACAAATTCTAGTTGGTGATATGTTTGTTGAAATAAATGAAAATTAGATAATGTAGAAAAATTTTAGAAGATAAATGGCTGAGAGTCATTAGAACTGAAATTGAGTATATGATATGTAATTTTCTTGGATGCAATATCGACTTTTATCAGTCAATACTTTAGGAAACAAACTGATGCTTAGGTGTGCTATGTTAAAATATCATGTGTTAATTATATCAAAGAATTGAGATATGGATTGAAATACAAGTTTTAGAGTTAAGGTTTGGTGGTTGAAATTGGCGAGTGATCTATGCGTATCGTGCAATGAGAGAAAAAGTATTGGGTGCTGAACAAGTTACTGACAGCTAAGTTGAGCATTGTGAAAAATGAGAATTGTGATGGATTCATGACAAAATAAAGAATGATAAATGGAGGAAGGATTATATCGAAGGAACTGTTGGAATAATATTTAATGAAGATAAGGTAGTACAAAATAGATTTATGTGGTTTGCACATGTATTTTGAAGGATATAAATATGCCCATTAGACAATTAAATGAAATTAGTGTGAAATGGCCATTAAAAAAATAGGTATATTTAAGGCTAAATGGTTGATGTTGTTCAAAACAATTTGCAAATAATAGGCTTAAAGTCTCGTGCGGTAAGAATGACCGTAAAATAAGAAATTGAGGATTTATAGAAGGCCAACCTAAGTACTTGGTAAATGATGATGATAATGATGGTGATGAGCTTTTGCCTATAATTTCAAATTGTTAAGTCAAAATTTATAGAAGATTGCTCGCCTTAAAGTAGGTCTTTATTGCCCAGAAGCGTTTGAAATAGTTGAAATCTTATAATTTCTTAGTATTCTTAACTAGAACCCCTGAAACATTTTTAACACTACCCAAATAAGTGGTTCCTATGAAAATTTGAACTATGATAAATTTGAGCAAAGGTACAAAGCATAATTTTTTTTTTCAATATTACAATCATTTTCTTATGTTTATGAAATAAAAAGAAGTTGCTTATCAACTTGAATTAAGGACAAAGTGCATTTGAAAATTTTACAGTTTTTTCATTGAATTAAACTGCTGCTGTGAAATAAAAATGGTAAAATATGCCATGCATTCGATGCTTTATAAGATCTGCAAGAGTGCCGGGAATGCACATCGATGCATCATTTGTTGGCTCATTCAGTGACAATTCCTGATGCAAGTTGAATTATTTTTTGAAGAAGTGTTCTAGCTTTGTTATTGAACAGTTCAATTATGATACAGAGGATTAGCTAGATGATGGAGAAACGAAAGATTTTTTTTTATCATTCATCTCTTGAGGAATGCTTGTCTAAATAATGGTGTATAGGGCTATGACTACAGTTCTCGTATTGAAATTTTCTATCCTTTCTGAACTTTATCAGGCAAATAAAAAAATAGTACAATAGTTCCTTTTCTATTTCTAGTTCATTTATCCAATTATTGGATTCAGTTATGAATAAAATATGCTTTAATGAGCTTAAAATCTATGTTTGATGTGGAGCACCTAACATGAAGTTTTTAGAACAATGAAAATCTTTCCATTGAATTGCCATGTTGTAAATTAGTTTCATAGGCTGGTAAGATTGGTGGTTGTTTTCTCAAAAATAGCTCTATCAACTAATGTAATTTTATATTAAACGTTCATTAGAACTAGTTATGATAATTCGTAAGTTTGGCTTCTTTTAATTCATGCACAGATGGTGCTGGTATAAGTAGATTTCCTCCACCTTTAGATTTTAAAAATAACCGGTTAATGTTGCGGCAATTTGGTGCAACAATGATTGGCAGCCATATGACCAGAAGTATTCAATTAACCAAATACACATGCACTTATGCGTTAACTTTGGTGGAGGATAGAATGCTCGATTTTAATGCATGATTGATACTTTTTATAACTGAGCTCTTTGTAGAGAATGGCTTAATTCTGAAAAAAAATGTAATTTCAAGTTTGGTTTTTTTGTTGAATGCCCTCTAATTTTTTATTTTTTTGGTAATTTAAACTTGACAGGATTCACTTGGTGGAAACAGCAGGACTGTTATGATAGGTAACTAATCCCTTATCTGACTCTGAATCAGTGACTAATTCTGAAATAGATATTGCATATTGTTGTACCTTCAGATTAAACACCTTTTCCTGCATCCAAATATTTTGTGTGGGGAGGCATAAGATCATGATATTTTGTACCCAATGCGGATTATAAAGATGGTTTCACTATATTTTAATGCCTTGTTTGGTTGGAAAGTAGCCCTATAAGAAGGGCTTATCTACAGCCAAAATCATAGACGCCTAACTAGAACATATTTAGCAATAATATATTATATTACATGTAATGCTATATATACACGCAATCTATTATCAACCAAACAGACATGACTTTTTAAAGCAAAACCAAGGACTTCCAGGTCTTTTTTTTTTTTTCATATTATTTCATTCTTCCAACTGGTGCCTATAGAAATTGAGCGAAAGATTTATAGAAGATAAAGATCATCTACATATTATAAAACAATCACTTGCACACAACCTAAATACTTTTGAAATAGGGTAAAAGGTGCAATCGTTGTTACTCTCATAGTGCTGAACTCTCTCTTCTATCAGCTTGCATCAGTCCAGCAGATATCAATGCAGAGGAAACTCTTAACACCCTTAAATATGCTAACCGTGCTCGAAACATTCAAAACAAGCCCATCGTAAGTTGTATATATTTGTTAACTTTGATGTTTTTTTGTGCAGAGTGGAGTTATTATTCTCTTTAGCAAGGCAGAACTTTTATTAATTTACCTTTTTTGCTTCCAGGTTAATAGGAATTTAATGTCAAATGAGATGCAGAGGATGCGGCAACAGCTGGAGTACTTGCAAGCGGAACTACTATGTGCTCGTGGTGGAGGGGCATCTACTGATCAAGTTCAGGTTATTATAGAGCTTTCTGCTTTATTTTTATTTTCTTGTGATATTATTTGGCTATATAATACTAATAATTTCATTCTATTAGGCTCTCAAGGAGAGAATTTCTTGGCTTGAAACAACAAATGAAGATCTTGGTCGGGAACTTGATGAGTATCGCAGCAGGTTCTCTCTACCAGAGAACTTTACAGCTGAGAGCCAAGTATGTTATTGGATTTTCTTTAATTTCCTTCTGTATTTTCTTATCTTTTCAAACCAAAATTTAATAAATATTTTATTGTTTCAAGAAATTATCTTGGTTTATCAGAATTGCACCCTATCTTATGAAACAAAAGTAATGGAGGTTGCTTTTTTCGATTATTTCAGAAATATAGAAGCGATTTGGGCAAAATGGAAGGGCTGAAGAGAAGCCTGAGTACAGAGTCATTTGACTACCAAATGGCTGAAAGCCTGAGAGGCATGTTTCTTTAACCTTTAATATAATTTCTATAGACTTTATTGTAATTTATGTCTTCTGTAAGCAGCTGGTGACCTGGTGAAGTCATTCATGCCTCTATGCTTTCATTATTTTGTTCTAAAACTTAAATGTTTACCTTAGAAATACTCAGCCATGATTAATTCTAATCCGCAGGTGATAACTATAAGGCGGTTGATGAAGAGGCGGCCAAAGAATGGGAACATACGATGTTGCAGGATACAATGGGCAGGGAATTGAATGAGCTAAATAAACGTCTGGAGCAGAAAGAGGTAATTCTACAATTCGGAAGGCACTTTGAGCATTTTTGCTTTGTCTTGTCTGTGTTGTGGTAACTCGAGCACCAAATCATTTTATGACTTTGATTTAGTGCATGATGAAAAGAAATGCATTACAACCTACTTTGCATGTATTTTTTTGGATGTAGGAAACCATAGGAGATCACTAGTTACGATTGCTGTTAGTTTCTAGTGATGGTTTTTTTTTTTTTTTTGGAAAAAAAAGAACTATTACTTTAAAACTAATATTTTTCTCCAAAATCTTAATTTTTAATCTAACGAATCTTTAGCTATATCCAAAAGGAAGTTATACAATGACCTACCTATGGAGGATACTATAGTCTCTTTGGTTTCGCAGAATGAGTTTGAAAAAGCTCTTTCACTTCATAAACTGATTATTTGTTTAAATTTGTATGACCTATGATGCACCGACACGGACACGGAGACACGGACACGACACGATACGGACACAATAATTTTTAAAAATATAGGACACGGGTGCGGCGTGGACTCGGCATAATAAATTTTTAATATAATATATAATAATTTTTAAAAATATAGGATAGACATGACGTGGACAGATGGCTCTTTTGAACCTTCACCTAATCCACCCCCGCCAGCAGCAGAGCTCATTTTGCTAACAAATCAATCACACATATGAATACATCAAATTAGGTCGAACCCCGCCAGGGGGCGCTAATCCCAAAGTTTCTTTTTGATACGATCCAAGAAGGAGAAAATAATTTTTTCCATTTTTTTGACTCTTTCTCTCATAACATAAAAGAAGAAAGATACTTCTGGTGTGGAAGAATAATGGTTTGTGACGCTGAAATTGACTCTTGCTTGACACATAAATCAATTTGGGAATAACTCTTCTTTCATACTACTATCTCGATACAAAATCTCATGTTAGAAAAAAAAACAATAATGGTTTGTTCATATTGAACTCGAAGTGCCATGCTATTATTACTTATTCTTTTTTTTTTTATTCATATTCGATACAGCGAAGGCATAGTATTCCTTTTTTTTTTTCTCAAAGAAAAAAACTCATTGGCGCCAAGCGTGAGGGAATGCTAGACGTTTAGTAATTTCTCCTCCGACCATAATGAAAGATCTCATTGAAGCGGCTAATCCCATACATATTGTATGTACATCCGGTGACACAAATTGCGTAGTATCATAAATGGCTATTCCTGGTGAAAGGGGGATTATTCAGAGCAGGCTCTATGGATAATGGGGATTGAATAGCTGTTGGTTGGTTAGGGAACCCCATATTTAGAGATAAAGAAGGGCGCGAACTCTTTGTATGTCGTATGCCTACCTTTTTTGAAACATTTATGGTAGTTTTGGTAGATGGAGACGGAATTGTGAGGGCCGATGTTCCTTCTAGAAGAGCAGAATCCAAGTATAGTGTTGAACAAGTAGGGGTAGCTGTTGAATTCTATGGCGGCGAACTCAATGGAGTCATTTATAGTGATTATGCTACTGTGAAAAAATATGCTAGACGTGCCCAATTAGGTGAAATCTTTGAATTAGACCGGGCTACTTAGAAATCCGATGGTGTTTTTCGTAGCAGTCCAAGGGGTTGGTTCACTTTTGGGCATGCTATGTTTGCTTTGCTCTTCTTTTTCGGACACATTTAGCATGGCGCCAAAACCTTGTTCAGAGATGTTTTTGCCGGTATTGATCCAGATTTGGATGCTCAAGTGGAATTTGGAGCATTCCAAAAACTTGGGGATCCAACTACAAGGAGACAAGTAGTCTGATACAAAATCCCTTTGCCATCTTTTTCCTCTATTTCTTTTTTATTTTATTCTAGTATTTAGAATATATAAATTGAGATTTATATATTTATATTAGATTTATATATAATATTTAGCTATTTAGTATTTCTAATTTGTTAATTTCTAGAATTAAGTTAGAATTTCTATTTTCTTTCTATATTTTTATTATTTTTATGTATAAATAGAATAATATATTCTATTAGACTATTAGATTAATATATAAAAATTAGAAATAGAATAAGAATAATAGAATATAAATATAGAAGAAATAGAATATAATATAATAGTAATAAGATATGACTATATCTATATTATAGTATATATACATGCTATATAGATAGTAATAGTTAGTAATAGTAAATTGGAATCTCAATTTAGAATTTATTTAGTAAATGATCTAAAACGAATAGGTGTGGAAGCTATAATTGTAAACCACGATCGAATCTATGGAAGCATCGGTTTATAAATTCCTCTTAGTTTCGACTTTAGGGATAATTTTTTTCGCTATCTTTTTTTGAGAACCACCTAAAGTTCCAACTACAAAATGAAATGATTTTTCATTTTTTCCATTGAAATAATGAGCCCCTCTATTAATATTGGGGGCTCATTACTTCAACTAGTCCCCATGTTCTTCGAAGGGATCTCTTAATTAGGGTTGCCCAAAAGCGGTATATAAGGCATACCCAGTAAAGCTTACAAGTAAACCGGATATGGAGATGGCGACTAGGGTTGTTGTTTCCATTTTTTCGATAATTGCAAGATCACAAATGATCACGATAATGTCGTTTATTTACAACTACAACGGAATGGTATACAAAGTCAACAGATTTCAACCCATGATAAAAGAGGATTTATGGCTACAAAAACCATTGAGAGTAGTTCTAGATCTGGGCCAAGACGAACTGGCATAGGGAGTTTATTGAAACCATTGAATTCGGAATATGGAAAAGTAGCTCCAGGGTGGGGGACTACACCACTTATGGGAGTTGCAATTGCTCTATTTGCAATATTTCTATCTATTATTTTAGAAATTTATAATTCATCTGTTTTACTGGATGGAATTTTAATTAATTAGTTCATAAAAACTATGAAGTCTTAGTTTTTCAATCAAAAAAGATTATTTTACTTATACTTAATGCTTAAAATACTTAATACTTCAACTTAAGATTACCTAAGACTTGGATTTATAGACCATTCTGGCAGTTTGATCGTGAAATTTATTTGTTTCGATATTTCATTTTCGAAATATGAGCGTGTGACTTGTTATAATTGATCCTATTGATAATCAATTAGGCTAGTTCCTATTTGGAATATTTCCGGGGGCGCTGCCCCCGGAACAAAATTTTATTGTAAGAGTAATTTTGAAGTTATGCTTGTTTTTAAAGTTCGTAAATTGTTTGTATGGGAAGATACCGAGTGGTACCGAGCATGTACCTAGCAGTACCGAGCATGTACCTAACAGTACCAAGCATGTACCTAGTGGTACTGAGCGGTACCGAGCATGTACCAAGCGGTACCGAGCATATATTGAGCAGTACCGAGCATGTACCGAGCTGTACCGAGCATGTACTGAGCGGTACCGAGCATGTACTGAGCGATATCGAGCATGTACTGAGCGATACCGAGCATGTACCTAGCGATACCGAACATGTACCTATCGATACCTCATTTAATAACCAGACACGCGTGTCCGACACGCTTGTTCGATTTTAATTTCAATTTTTTATTGCGACACTCCAATGCCGTGTCGGACACGTGTCCGACACTGCATACCCTATTTAAGTTCTGTGTCGGTGCATCATAGTGTATGACCTTCTGAGTTTGATTATGTATGTTACCCATACTATCTTTTAATTAAGAAAAATTAAGCATATTTCCATTTTTATATTATTTCATTTTGTCATAAATTCTTACTCTTTTGACTTATTCACTAGAGTAACTCCAGCCTTGTGCGTCATTATCATGTTCAATTAATTGACGAGTTACATGATTCAAAATTAATTACATGCGGTATCTAACATTTGCATCTATGTTTGCAGTCTGAGATGAAAATGTTTGGAGGTTTTGAAACAATTGCTCTCAAACAACATTTTGGAAAGAAGCTTATGGAACTTGAGGATGAAAAAAGATCTGTTCAGGTTATTGAAATATGGTCTTATTTGGTCTTGGAATCAGAAATCTATGTAATCTCTTTTATTTTTGAAACTAAGCTCACACTTATTAAAATATTTCAGCTAGAAAGGGATCGGCTATTGGCTGAAGTTGAAAGCCTCGCTGATGGACATTTACACAAGTTTCCAGATATACACTCGCAGAAGTTAAAGTCACTTGAAGCTCAGGTAAAATAAATAGAGATTTGAGTGTTTTTGTTTATGATGATATCTTCTAACGTCTAGTGGCTGCAATTTGTTTTTTTAACTTATTTTTCTTTCAGATAATGGATCTTAAGAAAACACAAGAGAACCAGGTCCAGCTTGTAAAACAAAAGCAAAGAAGTGAAGAAGCAGCAAAAAAACTGCAAGAAGAAATTCAATCAATTAAGGCTCAAAAGGTTGTTCTTCTCATCCTTTTTTTGCATTTGCATCATTTCAATCAGCATCATCAATCTTTTTGTATAAAATTTACTGGAATATTTCACCCTTTTTTTCATTCCATCGAACTTCTGTATTCTGCCAGTACTAATTGTTTAAAAAATTACAGGTGCAATTGCAACATAGAATAAAGCAAGAGGCTGAACAATTTCGGCAGTGGAAGGCTTCTCGAGAAAAGGAACTCCTGCAGGTATCACCAGAGTTAGAAAATACAGAAATTCAACTGATACCATGGATAATAGATTTTAATTATATGATTTTAATCAATAATAGCATTGAAATAATAAACTCTAATTTTATAGATTTGCCTGCTACAAACAGATGAATGTTATTTCTCTTTTTGTTTCTGTTTTTGAAAACATCTTTGGGCAGTGTTACAAAGAAATTTTTGGTAAATGTTCTGAATTTTTTTCGAAATTTTGGAGCATAGCTGCTGTTATCCCTGTGGAAGACATTGCTGTGCAACCAAATCTTGTTAAAACGTGCTGTTCATCTTAGAAAAAGACATGCAGGGGAAGTTTTAAACATGCATTGATACGTTCATGTATTATGTGAATTTTGTTTGGAATTTAGAATGAAAAATCTGAATTATTAAATAAAAATTCAATTTATTAAGCTTATTTTAATTATAACTCATTTTTTTCATGTCAAAATGAGATATATTAAGGGAGTATTTCTCAATAACATGAGTATAATACTTAAAATACATGCATTATACTTTTGAAGGTTAATTTTTCCACATTTTCCTTATTTTATAAAACATTAAGAAAACCTAAATTTTTTGAAACATTCGTATGTACTAGTACATACATCACATAGGTATAATAAACAAATTTACTAAGTTGTTTTTTGACGAAATATTATTGCTAATATTTTGTTTCTCTATAACCGAATGTACATTTTTTTTTCCTTTGTAATTAATGCTTTCTGATGCTAAAATCATGTTAGTGTAGCTTAAACATTGTAATAGTCACCCAAATGGATAAATTATCTTTCATGGTAGTAATAAAATGGACTTAGTTGCGCCACTTAATTTTATTTGTTCCATTGATGCATAATAGATTTTTATGCTATTAGGGATACTTTAGAAATGATCACTAACTATCGTTAGAATATTAAATTTAGGTTTTATTTGGGACAACTTTTTTACTGCTTCTTAAAGTAACTTCTTAGTACAAAAAAATTATTTTATTTGCTAAAAAGCTACTTTAAGAAGCAGTAAGAAAGTCGTCCCAAATTAAGTCTTAATCTCAGTTCATTAGAAGAAATTAGCCCTAAAATACTTTATTGTGGAAGGGATCCTCTTTACCATGCCATTACAATTTTATATGATTGTTGACCTGTACACCATACTAAAAAAAAAAAAAAAAAAAATTCAGAGCAAGTACCTATCTGCACGCCGTCTCCATCCCTCACACGTCCGACGACATTTCTCCCACAACGCTCTGCTACGAGACGACGCCTCATCTTGTTGTTAAATAACGTGATCACCTCTTTGGACGCCGCTTGTTTTGGCGCATTCCTTCGCTCGTTTCGTCATTTTACGACTCCGCTCCCTCAACGACTTTCCTTTCCGGCGGGATCAGAAGTTACGACATATTGATCGGAAGCAGCAAACGGAGCTCGCTCGCAGTGAGGGTAACTTTCTCCCTTCTGATCGCTTCTCCGCCCCCTTCATGGCCGTTCGATTACGCTCCCTTCTACGATTTTACCTTCCAGTTAGATCGGAAGTTACAACCTTTTGATCAAAACCAACGACGAAGCTCTCTCGCAGTCTTCCGCCCCATCGTTGCTGTGCGACTTTCTCCCTTTCGTGCGCTCCCCAGCCTACTTCGTGGCCGTTCGATTACGCCCCCTTGACAACTTTCCCTTCCTGTCTGGTCTGAAGTCACAACATTTTGATTGGGTGCCAGAGCAGGAGCTCGCTAACCGTGAGGGTAACTTTCTACCTTATGCATGCTTCTTCGGCTAAATCCTGTAATCTCGCTGAGTATAAAGAGGGAAACAGAGGATTTCTCTCGCCGTGAGATTTACAGTGCAACCAAATCCCCTCTGGAAGGATTTTTGCATAAATCCTATTCTAATCCAACATTAATCCTCTAAATTTTTATTAATTTTAGTTAATTACTATTAATTATTAATTAATTATAATTAATATTAATTATAAATAATTTTGTTTTGAGTATAATTACAACAACAACAAAATCAAACCTTTATCCCACTACGTGGGGTCGGTTACATAAATCCTTTTTCTCCATTGTGTCCTATTAAAGGTCAAATTCTCGTTTAAATCTAATAAAGAAAGGTCATTCCTAATATTTTCTAACCAAGTCTTAAATCTTGTTTTGAGTATAATTAATTATAACTAAATATCATTAATTATAATTAACTGTAGATTATTACAATTAATAATTTTTTATTTTAATTAATTAACATTAATTATAATTAATCAAAGTTAATTATAATTAATCATTACTAATGATAATTAATTATTCTTATTCATAATTAGTTATAACCAATCTAAGATTATTATAATTAATTATTTTTAGTTATAATTAATTAATATTAATCATAATTAGTTATAGTTAATTAAAATTGATTATAATTTATTATTAATTTTAATTAATTATTATTAATTATAATTAATTGTAATTAGTTAAAATTAATTGCAATTAATTATTTTTAATTATAATTAATTACTATTGATCATAATTAATAATAATTAACTAAAGTTTTAAAAAGAAAAATGTCTACTCCTCCCTTGCCTCGATGCATAAGCCGACAGTTGCCGATCACTCCTGCATAGGTATAATGTTCCAAATCCCGTCCTCGACGCGCTTGATGCGCTGGTGGACCTCCTATACATGCTCTTGTAGCACGGTGGGGGGGGAATCCAGTGCAATAGGTGCGATGAGGCGGGTAAGCCCTATATACGCTCTTGTAGCGTGGTGGGGACAATCCTTGATCTCGACATTAGCGCCACCGACACTACTTCACAAGGTATAATGTTCTAAAATCACATTATTAGCGTCTACGGCAGACTGGAGAACTACCTATATGCACTCTCGTAGCACGGTAGAAGGGAGCCCGGTGTGAGGCATACGGCGAGGTGGGTAAGCCCTATACACGCTCTTGTAGCATGGTGGGAGAAGTCACTAGTGTTCTCGTACGGGTACTGTTGAAGGCCCCATACACGCTCTTGTAGCGTGGTGGGATGAAAAGATGTATGGCCGCATTGTTTAAGGACACCTACCATATATGCTCGAGTAGCGTGGTGGGAAGGCCTAGCTCCCCTACATTTTCCCCAAACGGGGGATATGTCGGGATGTTGTCGAAATTTTTACTGAAGTGCTTAAAGCTTGAACAATAAGAAGACTTCACTTGAGCAATAATATATATGACCCGTACTTGAATTGAAATGCATAGAATTTGAATCAAATGTGCATAGGACTTGTACGAACAACATGGAACATGACTCAAACTAAACTACAAGAAGTGGAACCTAAATCATAAAATGCACAATCAAGACCAAGATTTAGATGCCAAATAATAATTTAACTCATTCAAACAATACAAGCAAACAAGCAGGGGACTCGTGGAGAACATGATCTCGATGCATACAAGCAATGAACAATAGTCAATTCACAACATCTGAACGACCACCAATCATCAATACTCAAATACATAAGCATACAATGAATGATGTTGGTTTATACAATGATAGAATTAGTGGACTCTTAGAACAATCTAAATGAGATCAGATGCATTGTACCTGCAAGAACAACAAATAGTTGTAGAATGCATAGGTGCCCCTATATGCATTATTGAAAATCTCAATACAAACAATAATTTGCTTGCAGATTGAGATGACAATGCTGGCAATCGATATTGAAAGATCCGTCCTTGCAAACAAGTACATCAAACCACCTGAGATTGGTGAAAGGTGGGTATGATGCATGAATAATGACTTTTCTATGAATACTTCCAAGAGGTCTTAGTGAATACAATTGGTCCCTATAAATAAACACGAGTCACTTGTAGATAACAACAGTGAGTATATCGTAAGTACAACGAACCCTTGTGGACACAAGTATAGATATCACCTACAACAATGGTGATTGAGAATTGCAAGTATGTTGGATATGAAGACAACTCGATGAACAGAGGACACGTCCTGGCAAAATAAAAGAGATGTTTGAACAAATTCAAACTAAACTTCCTGGTGTTCCAAAATTTTTTCTTAGTCATATATTTGGGAAGAGAATAGTTTTGGCATCCATGAATACTGGAAATGAAAAGTGCGCCCAGATACCTCTATTTTATTTTGAAAGACAATTATTTGGTTATGGATGTTACATCCTATAGAAGTCCGATACACTGTAGAGCTTGAAAAGAGTTCTTTTCAAGGCGGCGATCATGAATTCCAAGGACCTCTTGGTGAATGAGAAAAGGAGAGTCAACATCAAGATGATGAGGTGCCTCATGACATCCAGATAATAATGCCACCGGATCTGCAACACTCGTACAAGCAGATAGAAGGCGTTTACAAGCTTTTAAATAGCATACTGCATTCAAATGGTAGTTGCCCGTACAACTGAGCAGCGTCAAATATCCTTGAAAACGCCCCTACACATGCACCGTAGTTTGTATACACATATGTACACAAAGGGTAAGTGTAATCATAAACCCGCATGGGCTCCGGCGAGCGTGTTTTCGAAATAAACATGATGTCTAGGGATGCTACGCGGGTCAGTAAATAAACTCAAGTTCGAACTCGATCCTTCTATGCAGGTAGATATGAGTCTACTTGGCTCAAACCATTAAATAAATATTCAGTCGTGAGGTCGACCGAGATATTTATTTTATACATTCATATTAGGTCTTCAATCAAGAAAATTCACAAACAAACACATAAAACCTACGAAATCAGATCCTCTCTTGACAGCTCGACATAGTCGACAAGGTTCATCTACAAAATGCAACTATTTTAAAATGAAATTGGCCTCTTGCTCCGATGATGGCCATGTTAAATGCAGATCTCAATCAGAGGTGTTAATTCTAAATGTTTCAAAATGCTATCTTAAATACCCGAAAGTCCAAAATCCTAAAATTCCAAATTCAAATATTTAAAATTTAAATTCAACCATCAAGCCTCTTAAAGCAAAACGCATCCACCCTCCGCAACAATTTGTCGGGGTGGACAAATTAAAATTTACTTCAGCTCATATAGAGCCAAATACCTAGTCGAAAATATCACTAGGATCCATTCTCAAATAATCTTCTACCAATAAATATATGGTACGTGTCATGTGATCAGCGGTTTTGCCGTCAAATGACACCACAGGATAAACGGTTATGACCCGGGGCCCTCTAAACCGAGTGGTCTTGCCGCCAATGGCACCACAGATATCAGTGATGGCCAGAGCCAATACGTTATTTAGTGGCATCAAATTATTGAGATATTAATCAATAGGATATGATCAATAGGACACAAAGCCCTCTGTTAGCTAAGGTGGATTCAAATTTATCCCCTTAGACAAATATTTACCCCAAGTCTACAAGGTACCTTTCGACAAAGCAACCCATGACTGCTGACAAAGATCCTTCTGTCAGGTTGGGTCGACTATCTCCTCTGACTAAGTAGACCAGGGACCACGATGACCTGGGACGACAGAACCATGGGATCTTGTTCGGGTCCATCATCTATTCCCCCACCATTCGTTTTAAGTGCAAAATGATGAAATTTCCAATTTTAAATATCCAATCTTCAACTTTTCAGATATCCAAAGCCCATGTTGTTACTATATGCCATATAACACATGTTTCTACGTATATGACGACTAGCCTTAATTGAAAGTTATCTCTCGTGATCGGGAAGGGTAATTAACTATAGGTGCTTGCGCCTATAGGAAACCAGAACTCAGATCATAAAGTCCTCGCAAAATGAGGGCAAAATCTCTGGGTAGTGTCTTATCTACAAATTCATCTACCTTATAAAATTTACCCCGGAACTTAATTCCGTTAAAATGCCCCCCCGAAGAAAAAAACACAGCAGGCGGAGGCCAGATTCGAATTTTCGGAGCCCACAATGATTTGTTTCCAATCTATGGAATTTTCTTTAACTAACCATAGATGCTGGTTTGGGTGTTAGATGAATGGTTCAAGATGTACTAGTAAAAAGGGTGGATAAAATTGATGTTAAAAATTTAGGGGGGGAAAAAAGTAGATTGAACTTTCATGGATAGAAGTTGTACGGAATAATTTTTGCAAAATAAGTTTAAACATCTTATGCAACACTCAAGAAAGATCAATACGAATGAGGATTCATAAAATCTTCCCAAAATTGTTGGGATAAGCTAATCCCACGTAGTTCAGATAAGGCTCATTATTATGAAAATCATGATGTTGTTCTTACTTCATTTGATCTAGGCCTAACTCAAAATTAAACGGACCAAAAAATTTCGCCCGTGGCTCAGCTTGTTTGGCTCGATCAAAGCCAAAAATCTACTCAATCATCATAAGATCTTTGATCTTCAAGCTAAACTCTCTACCCATATTATAATGTTGTCTTAGTAATATAGGATGACTCAGGATTAGATATTTTAATGCAGCTCATATGATGTGTAGTATACTTGTATGCAAAACAAAGTAGATGATGCAATAATCTCAAGCTACCAATTATACCAACTTCTTCTTTTGTTTTGAATGAAAATAGCGATAGCAGATTTTAAGCCAATAGATTATGAAATAATCGTAAATGTCTAAAGTAAGAATTTGAAAACAAATAAAATAAGTGAGAAAATTGATTAATTTTTATAACATCAGATTTTTGATATATCATTTTTTGATCAAAATCAAGAACATCAAATTAGTCAATAATAAATTATGTATTTTAGACAGACAATGGATGAAATTACCTAAGCAGAGAAAACAAAAGGCCTAATGCTAGTACAAGGAGAGCTTTTTCTCAGAACGCTGGATGGAATCACTCAATTAACTTGCTTTCATGAGATAAAAAACTAATAGAAAATTTTATTTCATCATAAAGTAATCTATTTATGGACATTTACCTACACTATATTTCTTTAATTAGTAGATGCAGTAATGACCGGTTCATGTGTCAATCCTTTAAATCTGGGATTCTCGGACCTTCCAGCAGCTACCATAGCCGTAAATGTAATTTTGGTTCCTTGAGGAATCTGAAACAACAGGCAAGGCTATATAGGCTTGAAGCAGGTTTATAGGTGGGAAAAAGGAACAAGTGAAGCAGCCTTTAGCGGAAACTATAAAAAATTAATCTGAAATTCCCTGAACTATCCAAAACGGAAATCAGCAGCAATCCAATTTATATCATTTGGTTAATTTCCACCAACAGCCCTTTAGAGGTATCAACAGACTAATCTCAGTACAAAGCCTTATTTAGTATAAACTTTATCTTTCTCTAACTAATTGATTCTATGCTATTATTATGAGGGCATGGCATGACCTGGTTGTTATTTCTCTGGCTAAAGCTACAATTAGATTGTTTCATAGTAACTGGTTAGCAATTGCAAATTTTTGTCCTTGATTTACTTTGCTCCCTTTGCAAGAAGCCTTATTTAGTAATTCTTTTTCAATATTAGTTTTGCACTTGGGCCATATGTAGTTATATTGCAATTTGTATTTAGTATTATTTCATTTTGTAGTGTGAAATGTTGCAGTCTAGCTCCTTTTGTCATTAAAGTTTCATAAAAATACTACTTTCTTCAGCATTGTTTTGATCTCAATGCATTTCCTCGATCAGTTAAGGAAGGAAGGTAGGAGAAACGAGTATGAACGACATAAACTTCAAGCTATGAATCAGAGACAGAAATTGGTATACAAAAAATGTCCCATTTGAGAAATTCATTTGATATATTTCTTTTACATGCAAGTAAATTGATCTTTTCACTGATCTATTAAGTGCCTGAAAATATAATCAATTTTTTTACCTTTCTTTTTCAGGTTCTTCAGAGAAAGACAGAAGAGGCTGCCATGGCCACCAAAAAGTTGAAAGAATTGCTAGAAGCTCGGAAATCATCAGCGAAAGATAATTCTGGTTTGCTTAATAACTTAATGCCTTCTATTTCCCACAGTTATGAATGTATTGCTATTAACTGTTTATTCTTGTAAATAATTTTTATGTTCCAGTTATGTCAAATGGGAGTTCACCAGGCAGTCAGGTAACCGCTGTTGGTTTCTATTTGCAACCTTTTAAGTACTGAAAAATTAATTATGAACAAGTGTACACATCCTAAATATTTCTGCTACTACAGATGAATGAGAAGTCTTTTCAACGATGGTTAGATCATGAGCTTGAGGTCATGGTGAATGTACATGAAGTTCGCATTGAGTATGAGAAGCAAAGTCAAGTGTATGTTAAATTAATCAAGAATATTTCTCTGCAAACTGGTTCAAGGGAAACACTTTGCATCCTTTCTGATTGAGTTATTTTCCTTCAGACGAGCTGCCCTTGCAGAAGAGATTACTATGTTCAAACAAGAAGCATTTTCTGGGGAGCTTAGTCCTCCAAAAGGAAAGAATGGAATTTCTCGGTAATGATTATCTCATTCTTCAGTTGTCAATTTCACCTTTTAGAAATTGAATGAGAATTTCTTTGTTGTTGTGATTTCTAACTGAAAGGTATTTTTTTCCGACACTTGTATTTTATTTCCTACCAGAGTATCAAATATGTCACCAAACGCAAGATTAGCAATGCTAGCATCACTTGAGAACATGGTGAGCATGTCATCAAATGCTCTAGTAGCAATGGCTTCTCAGCTTTCAGAGGCTGAGGAAAGAGAGCGAGCATTTACTAGTCGTGGCCGGTGGAATCAGTTGCGATCAATGGGAGATGCTAAGAATTTGCTTCAATATATGTTTAATGTTGCTGCGGATGCAAGGTATTGGCTCAAAATATTTTATCTTATTTGAATTTCCCATCTCCCATTGAAGGCAGAAGAGACCGCAGTGGGGCTACCCATATTTCCCTCATTCATACTCGAATTACTATTTCTAAAAATAAAATACATTCAGAAAAATAATTAATTATTTATTTTTGTTGATTAAGACTTGTATTCGATCATAAACCAGATAGTAGTATTTTAGATGTCATGGGTGTATCATCTTTGTTTTATTTGTTTTTGTGAAATAATTATTTGTATGGAAAGGCATATTTTGAATCAAATGATTTCTCTAGCTGCTTAATGACTAAATGTTTCCAATTAGCAGCGTATTTAGTATAGTGAGTCAGCTGAGCTTGATTAGAATGTCCCGTTTAGCTCTGTGTGAGTACAGATAAGTTAGCCTTATAAGTTAACCACAAATGCAAGTTGGAACTCCTAGGATTCCGATTCCTATTATACTTGATGATTCTCGTCAAAAGCTGATCTTCCTTTTCTTTCAATTCTGATTACAAAATGGTTTATGAAAATTTTTAATAATATGGCTTGTAGTTTGTAATGACCAAAAGCAAGCTAATGGCAGTAATTTAACCGACCAGATGCCAACTGAGAGACAAGGAAATAGAGATGAAGGAGCTGAAGGAGGAACTGAATGAGCTTGTTGGAATTCTCCGACAGAGTGAATCTCGGCGGAAGGAACTGGAAAAACAGCTAAAATTGAAAGAGCAAACTGTTTCCTTGGAAATGGCAAACACACCTTTGGTAAGATTATGCATTTAATGTTAATGTCATTAGATCAAACGTTCTATAAAGTTCAATTTATTGACTTAGATGGCTGAATGCTACCATGATTTGACATTAAGATTTATGTTTTGAGTGTTTATTCCATGCTGTAATCCTTATATATGACGTATGGCAGGCCTCCCATTGTAATGTAGTTTAATTCAAATCGAAAGTAATATCTATTAAGCTTGGACATGAGCTTAATTTGTGTAGGCAGCTGTATGCTTTGTGCTAGTCTCAACATTTGCCTGTCGAGCAAAAAAGAAAAAAATAAGCCTTTAGATGAAACATAGCAGTTGAGCCAACGCTTTTTTTTTCTTCTCTGATTTTCTCAAATAATGCATCTCAAGCTTTCATTCGTAATTGAATAAATAGAACTTTTTGTAATTTTAATTAGAACTTTTGGCCATAGGATTGTAGCTTATTTCTTTTGATTAAGGCTTCGTTTGGGACGGCTTTTTTATTGCTTTCTAAAACGGAGTTTTAGTACAAATTTTTTTATTTTTGTACTAAAACTCCGTTTTAGAAAGCAATTAAAAAGCCGTCCCAAACTAAGCCTAAATCTAGTTGCTGTAGCTATTCATTACTGACTGCTTGGAGAGTAGCTTCTGGCATGCTTCAAATTGTGAATGTGATAAGGAACATGTATTCAAAGCACTTGAAAATATGTTTCTGTAAAAGCTTAAACTGATGGCCGATCAAATATTTAGCTTATTCATTTATATACTTCATTGTGTCTGATCTGGCCTTCTCTTCTCTATCATCTTCCATTTGCCCTCAACTTAATTTTTTGGGGGATTCTTTCCTCCTATTACTTGGTCTAGTAATAAAATGAAGCGAAACTTGTTCTCATTCCCTTCAGGAACACAAATATTGCTTAATCTTATACTTGACCAAGTATAACTCCTCTAGAATCCTTGTAAGAATGTATCTGGTGCTCTTAAAATCATCCATTTTGAACCTTATTTTTCTCTTATTTAACATTTCTCCAAGTAACCTGTGGAATTCCTTTCTTCAGTCCAACTCAAATGGTTCGTTGAAACACTCAGCCGATGAAACCAACACACCAGCTTCTCCAATACCTGCTCCAGCACAGAAGCAGCTCAAATACACACCTGGCATTGCCAATGGCCGAGGAAGAGAAACTGCAACCTTCAGTAACCAACCCTTAAAGGTTCAACTTATCTCCTTTAGTCATTGTTCTTTTTTCCTGCAGTTATGTCAGCCAATTTTGCGCTAAGAGTTTTCCAACGGCATCATCCTTTATATCATTGTTTGTAGATGGTACCTCTAGGGCAGGCATCCATAGGCAAGAAGATAGCTGTAGCAAGCCAAGTAGGTAAACTATGGAGATGGAAAAGGAGCCACCATAGGTGGCTAATACAGTTCAAATGGAAGTGGCAGAAGCCATGGAGGTTGTCTGAATTGATAAGGCATAGTGATGAGACAATCGTTAGAACAAAGCCCAGAATTCTACCAGTTCGAGACACATCATCTCTTCGATTCACATCCATCATCAATACCTGAACCCTAACTATTTTTATAGGGTTTTATAGCAGATTTATAAACATAAAAGAGCTCTAACTGCATCAAGCTCTTCAAGCTCTCACGACATGCTGATATCTCTTGTACATATGATGGTGGCACCTTCATATTTCAGTTGGTGCAGAGTGAGAAATTTTTTTCCTTATACACAGATTTTCATGGAATTTGCATTCCTTTGCTTGGTGTTGTCATATTGGATTTATGCATCGAAAGCATCATTGTAAAGTGTTTATAAGATCTGTGTTCTGTACTTAAAACTATAACTATGGGATCTCTACCAGAATGATGTCCTGCTATTATGCTTTCATGCTTGGGGTAAAAATTCCTTGTAGAAGAAAAAAGAGGAAAGTTCATCATGTTTATTTTATCTTTCATAGATGGAGAATTTCATGTCCATAATGTATTGAGGTGTTGTTATTACTTTGTATTAATTACATAATGGATTTGTGTGTGTTTTTGTATTAATTAAGTTGTTCAGATCATAGTGTTACTTTTTTCTCTCTTTTTTTTCCCCTTCTGAATGTATTGAATAGCTTTCAGTTATTTTATTTGTGCCCTGAAAAAAGAGGCAGCACCACAAAATGAACCTTTCTTTATGTTATTTTTATTAAAAATTACAATTAAGATCCTGAGATTGAATTCTGATTATTTTTAAATTTACATTTGGATACTCAATTTTTATATTTATAAGTGAAATAATTTTAAGTAATATTGAAATGTTTTCTGTTAATGGAATCATCATTTTCTTTTATTTTTTGTCATTTTTTTTTCACATATTAAAACTCATAATAAAACATGAATAGATATTTTTTTTCTTCATTTTTTAGTTAAATTTTAGTTTTATAAATTATTAAATGTTAATGGTTTTGATGGCATTGTATGATTCTACCCTCTAGTGGTCTCACTCCATTTGGTGGAGAATTATAGAACCACCAAAATCAGTTTGAATTAAAAGAACTGAAAGAAAGTAAAAAATTTATGGTAAAGAAAACCAAGATGGACAAGAGTGATATTATAAGACTTAATTCCATACAAGTTGGAAGATCATTCAAGCTAATATCAGTGCCTTTTTACCCTTTTGAACTAGATGGAACTTCTAGCTGATAGGTGGGGTTGTGCATTGATTGGATGAAATCAGAAAGTCAAAATGCTAATGTTTGATTCAAATTAAAATAATCTGCTTTATTATGTTGTATAACATTTTATCTATTTTAGTTAATTGATTTTGTGGATTGTTGGATTGTCTCTTCTATTTATTTATCATTTAAGAGAATCATATTAGTAAAATTGAAGTTAAATAGGCTTCAATGAAAATAAAGTTTGGAAAAACTGTAGTACTAATGATATTTCAATAAATGCTTAGGAGATTTAGGAATTTCTTGACCTCTTTGTTTTTTTTTTTTTTTTTTTTTGAGAGAGTTTTAAAAGAATTAATATTCCAGGACAAACTTGTAAGGACTTCATGATTTGAGTTTGCGTATCCCATAGATGTAAACCCCTATAGTTATTACCCATCCTGGTGATGAGGGAGTTGTTGCAACTTGTGCTCCTGAGTTTATGATTTTGATGATAACAAACATTAATGATTGCCTCTTTATTTTTCCCAGTATTTATAATATATATTTGTTTGTGTGTGTACTAACATTTCAGGTACATCATGCACCATTCAATGAAGATTCAGGATACAAGATTTGATAGAATATGGTGTGTTAAAAGAGTCTATAATATTCATTTATTTATTTTTTATTTCTTGAGTCAAGTCCTGTAAGGGTGTATTATGCTAGTCTAGTGAGCACACACATACAAGGGGAGTGAAAATAATTTTAAATATTTTATTTTTTATGTACATCATACTGTATGATATAGATCATACTATATGAGTTGTTACATAAATTAATTAAAATGTTTTATTTATTTAAAAATAATAATTTTGAAATACAACCACATCGTACTAGACGGTCTGTTATAATCAGAAAACCTGTCGTTCATTAAATTAAGTAAAAATTTGAATTTTAAATGTTATTCTATTCGTACTATAAGAACATAATCGTATAATATGATGCTTAAAATATTGTTTAATTTAGTCTTGTGATTAATCAATCAAATATGCTTAATTTTGATTATTGATCGTACTATACGAACTGGATTGTATTGCATGATTGACAGAGAAAATATTTGGTCGCCCTAGACAAATAACAATTTGGTTTAAATAAAAGTATTTTACTACTATTCATTCATATAGCATGATCTAAATAGATAGTATTGTACTAAATGCTAATCATATAGTACTAACAGGAAAAAGTGAATTGATCTTATTGTATTAATTGTACATCGTATGTTGACCATAGATCACTATCCGCCCCCACTACCCATCTTCTCTCAAATGACATAACCATCCCACATGCACAAAACCCCCTACTCACCAACTCTCTTGGCCCATTCGCACTTATATGCTCTCATAACCAAAGGAAAAGAAGCTTATCAGAGAGACGATCAAAGCCAACCAAGCCCTTCCCTCTCTGCTCCAGTCGAACTCAGCTAACCGGAAGCCCTAGCCAATCATTGACCTACGCCCCATCCCTTAACATGACCAGGCCTGACCTTCCGCACCATTTAACTATTGTAAGCCCGAAGCTGACCCGACCAAACTAGCCGGCTTGCTGTCTTCGCCTCTGATTGACTATCGCAGTGTACCCTAGCATGATGTCTTCCCTCTCTCTGTTTAAAAGGGGGGTGATGAGATTTTTAAACAGGTGTTGAAGACCTATGTCGTCGGTGTTGAAGACATGTGTCATCAACCTTAGGTCCGTTCAGGATTGTTCAAATAGAGGACCCACACCGAAATCTTTGATCTGGGCGAATGGTTTTAAATTGAAGCCCCCTCCCCCCATTGATCCCCCGTCATTGATTTTTGATATGGGTGGGATGATTACCAAATTTGAAGACCTCGGGTCGTTGTATCTTAGATCTGACTGAGATGGTTTTAAATTGAAGTCCCTACGCCATCGATCTTTAATCTGGGTAGGATGGTTTAAAATTCAAAGCCTCGATCATCGTATCTTAGATTCGGGTGAAAAGAATTAAAGACAAGTACTACCTAACCTTCCCTTGTGGGAGGGGATGTCAGGAAGGCTGCCAAAATTGAAATTAACAAAGGACCTTTACCCAATAAATTTTAAATAATTTTTTAATTTAAATAATAAAAAATGTCATAAAAATATTTAATCAATTGAGTAATCACATTAAATGGATCGAGTTAAACAATGTGATTCAACTTGTCATTACTGATACACACTAAGTAATAAATAACATAATACATAACTTAAAATTTAAAATAAAAATTGAGGGATTGTGATTGTTGCAATTACCCTTTTGGTATGTGATTAAATACGCCTCATTCATATGGAACATTATTGTCCAAAAATGCTTTCATCCATTATATTAAGGAATGGGTACAAGCTTGCTTGCAAGCAAGGGTCAAATAGTTGATGTACAACACTCAATAATCATCTACAAGCAATAATGGTGGATATGTTACAAGTGTGATAGGTTTGTGGACCTTTGAAAGAGATCCTCTATGCGGGGGATAGAGTGTAGAGGGTATACGACCGCACCATCCTGAGGGACGAGATGATTGTAGGCCCTCGTGCTCTTCGCAAGTGAGCCAATAGAAGGGCAGATTAGATCTCACATATGATTAGCCATTGATGATAGCAGCTCTCGCTAGCGCACCCCAATGGGTAATAATATACACGACCTAATCAGAATAATGGATTTCCCCCACCCAATATATCAGCTCGAGTGGCGTTTATTTGATGGTAGAATTCGGTTTACCGCGGGTGTAAGCCCTTATGGTTAATTACATCTCAAACTGGGATTTGAGAAGACTCTCAATTAAGGATCCTACATTATCCTTTCCAAATTGGAAAAGGCATATAGTGAATACTAAGAAGTGCTAAGAAGGGTTCAAAGTGGGATTACTCAGTATACACGACTTACACTAAAACCCGGAGGGACTAGGGTAGTAAGAAGAAAGTAGAGAAAATAAAAGTCGAGCACTCAAAACATACATGAGAGAAGGATGGACATGACACTATGTTGAGTCCAGTAATTAGGTTGTTAAGCCTAAGTAAATGTCCCACGGCAACCAAGAGGGGGGTGAATTGGTAGTTTTAAAAATTTTAAACCCTCTTAATGATAAAGTTGAACCGAAATAAAATTTTCTTTTAAAGTTTGTAGAAAAATATTTTTCAACCACAGAGTTGTTAGAATTGAAATTTAAAGTGCGGAAACGTAAAAGCAATAAAGTAAATGACACCAGATTTATAGTGGTTCGGTCTATAACCAGACCTACATCCACTCCTCAGAGGCACCCTCTGAGTATTGCACTAAAACCAATAGTAACTCTCCTTTAGCACCCACAGCAAGGCGGAGAAGCCTTTACAACACACTCTTTTCACCACTACCCGGTGCGGCAGAGAACCGTCGTCCTTTTACACAAACCACAGTGCTGGCAGAGAACCGTCGTCCTTTTACACAAACCACAGTGCTGGCAGAGAACCGTCGTCCTTTTACACTCTCCTAGTGTGGGCAGAGAACCCTACGGCTGTTCACACTCTCCAAGTGTAGGCAGAGAACCTTTCCGCTGTTCACACTCTCCAAGTGTAGGCAGAGAACCCTTCGGCTGTTCACACTCTCCAAGTGTCGGCAGAGAACCGGATCTCCTTGACTGATCTTCTCACAAGAATCTAGAAGGAAGAAGGAAAAGAGTGAAGAAATCCAATTTCACAAGTAGAGACTCTTACCTTAGTAATCCAAGTGAAGCCTTCTCGCTTCAGTGGTAGGAATCCTCCTTTGAATGCTCTCTTCCACTCTCTCCTTGGCTATTCTCTCAAGAGGCACGAAGATCAAATGACAAAAAGATTGGGTGGCAGTCTAATTTGGACTATTTATACAAAAAACATGAAAAACCGCCCAAAAACTGCAAGTTTCCAATTCTGTACGCAGTGGATCGTCCTGTACGATCCTGGATCGTCCTGGACGATTTTACTTAAACGATCTGAAACGACCCAATTTGTATATATGTACGAAATGACTTCGTACAGATGATCGTCCTGTACGAACTAGGTTCGTCCAGTACGAATGGTTATTACTAGGTCGGTTCTAGAAACTGCTGAAAACTGTTCTAAGTCGGTTAATCGTTTGGACGAAAATATGTTCGTCTGGACGAAAATTTTCCAGAGACCCGATCGTCCTGGACGAACATTTATTTCTTCTGGACGAAAATTTTCCAGAGGACCAATCGCCACGGACGATAATTTGTTTTTGTCTGGACGAAAATTTTCCAGAGACCCGATCATCCTGGACGATATTTAATTTCGTCTGTACGAAAATTTTCCAGAGCACTGTTCGCCTCGTACGATGATAAAATTCGTCTGGACGAAAATTTTACAGAGAACCCATCGTCCGGGACGATAATAAATTTCGTCCTGGACGAATAGGACTTGGAAAATTTTTTCGAGCAAATTCCTATTCGTTCCAAGTGCTCTATAGGAGATAACTAACGGATCGTCCAGTACGATAAATATCGTCCCGTACGATCAGTATAAAATTCTATGATCTCCTTATGTGTGTGTGTAAGTTTTTTATTCACTCAATTACAATCACTCCCTTTCAAAATTAAATAAAAGAAAATGCAAACTTCAAATAAACAAAATATCTCATGTTGAATTTGATTTGAAGTTATCGTAGTCTGGAGTCGGATTTTCCTGAAATGTTAGTACACACAAGAGCAAGTGCAAATCTTCTAAAATTATTAGGAGATAACTACACATTTGAACAATAATGTTTGGAATCATCAAAACTACATAAGTTGCACAAATATAAATCATTCAAATAGCAACTATTCAAACAATCTCCCCCTTTTTGATGATGGCAAAACAATTATTATTTGTATGGTTTCAAGTTAAACAAATCTCCTATCTCCTAAACTCCCCCTGAATTGATGAGTACATTAAAATAAGGAGGCATAAAGAACAAAATTTTTATTTTTCTAAAATTTTAACACAAACAACTACAAAGTAAAAAACTTGCAAACAGAACAATCAAAACAGAAACTGCACTACAAACAGAAACAACTACAAACAGAACAATCAAAACAGAAAATACAATAATTTCTCCCCCTTTTTGACAACAACAAAAAGTGAAGAAGAAATAGACAAGAAATGTAAGTAATTATATGAAATTCATTTTTAAAATTTAATCTAAATTGTGATTGACATAGGGTATGCAATTTTAAACTAAAGATATTAGGTCAATCATAGAAATTCACAAAATTTAAGAAGTGATATAACATTGTAAGTAAGAAGAATTTATCAAAGACATGATTCAATTTAGACATTTGACTATAGAAAATCATTACAAGAGAGATGTATAAAAATTCTATATTTCAAAGTTCAATAGAATATAAATGAACATAAGATCAATTTGAATTAAGAGATTGAACGAATTTGGAAAGAAGAGAATTACCTCATGTGGCGCTTTGCGCATCTTTTTCAAAATTTTGGGGCACATTTTTGTGCATTTTTTCTTGGTTGGGCTTATTTTGTGCCTCTTTTTTACTTTGCAAATCTTTGCGAATTCCTTTTGATTTTTGTACATTTGTACAATGTTCAAGAGTAATTGAGACCAATTCTTTCCAAAATCTATAATCTAAAAATTCAAATATTTCTAGGTGCATAAATATCACTTGAGCATAGAAATACAAAATAAGAAAACATCTAAATTGCAATAGTAATATTAACTTTTATGTAGTCTAAATGAATAGACATGAATTTAAAAGTTCTAATTACAACAAGTTATAAACAACTTATAAATTCAGAAATTCTAGATTTTCTAAAATCTCAAATTACAATCGAATTTAAGCACTATGTAGATTAAATAATACTAATAAAATTCATAAATATTAACCACATTTCAAAACAAATCTAATAAAAAAGAAAACTTTCATTGATACTAAAGAAACAGATTACATAAAAAGAAGAAAATACATTGAACTTAAAAAAGAAAAACCAACATAAACACAAACACTTAACAATAAAACAGACACGATAAAAACATAAAAAAAAAACAAATACAACAGACACACATAAAAACATTTCTACTGTTCTGGAGGAGGAGGAGGAGGAATGCTGCCAAAAAGGTTGAAGTAGGAGGCCATCAACATTACATTGATATTAATTTCATGAACTTCATCTTTAATATTACCAATGTCTTGTTGCTGCTGCGTGAGTTGAGCATCAAATTGATCAAACCTTTGATCAATGTTAGTCTCTAATCTATCAAATCTCTTAATCAGATTCTGGTAATCTGATTGAGAAGCAGAGGCTTGCACTCCTTCTTCTTCTTCCTCTTCTGAAGCACTGGCATGTGCTTTTTCTTTTTCTTTTTCCTCCTTGAAGAGCAATCTGAATGATGCATCGTTATAGTAAACTGGCTCTTCATATTCTTCATCAGGATGCACTATGTTGTATTTCTTTTCCAAAATATAAGTGATTAAGTGGCCTAATGAAATGTTCTTCTTCCTCTTCTGATCTGCATGTCCTATTTCTGAAAGCCCATAGATATGGTCTATGATAAGTTGGGCTTCGTCAATAGGATGTCTTTCCATGATTAAAAAGGTTAGAACAGAAAGGAGAGGGGTAATGTTAATCCTATCACCAGCTTTAGGAATAATTGAGATTCTAAGGATATGCTGGATGATTCGGGCATCTTGGGTCATACCGGAGACTCTAGCAACATGATAGGTTATGCCTATTTCTCTAATCACCCTATTGATTTGAAACCATTTGAAAGAGGTTTCTGATATTAGGGTGTGGGCTCTATATCCCTCAGTTCTTAAGTTTAAAAATGCACCAAGGTCGTGCTTGGTGATCTCAACTTTTTGCTTAAAAACATAAGAACTAATGGTGGAGTGGTCAGAATTGAAACTCATGTTAGCTAGAAAGTAATGGTAGGTTTGCTTATTGTAGAAGTGGACGAGAGAAAGAATGAACTGAAATTGGGTTGAGGCGAAGAGGTGCAATACCCGAAATTTCAACTCAGTTTGAATAAGAATGCGAGAGGGAGTGATTTTTGCGGATGCAAAACGAGGAAAAGATTCCTCATTCGCCTTAGAAAGAAAGTTGTCTGGGGCATTCCTATTTGGTTTCTTCACCAACACCTTTTGTCTTTTGCTAGAGGAGGCCATTGTTGATTTGATGTAGAAAGGGATTGAAAATGAAGTTTGGAAGTGTGATTGTCATGTTTGAAAGCCTTCATATTTAAAGAAAAATGATACGTTCGTCCTGGACGAAAATATTCGTCCTGGACGAAAAATTATCGTTCGTCTGGACGAAATAATTTCGTACAGACGATCCAATTCGTCCAAAATGTAACGGCTTTTCGTAATCAACACAACTTACGATGCGTCCCTTCGTACAGGCTTTTTGACTTGACCGATCGTACAGACGAAAAATTTTCGTACAGACGATCAAAAAGTAAATCGTTTTAATGACTCTTGAAAACCGTCCCCTACAATGAACCGACACATGTTCGTCTGGACGAACAAAAATTTCGTACAGATGAAGTTCATATTAAAAATTGTCTTATCCACTCAACCGCTGCATTCAATCGTCCCGACGTTTGAGAGAGAAAAAAAATTCGTCCTGGACGATCATCAGATCGTACAGACGATCTAATTAAAAACTGCTCTCAAAACGGTTAAAATTCGCGCAAACTGTTCCTTCACACATCGTCCCGTACGAAACCAATTTCGTCCTGGACGATTTCCTCCAAAAAAAAATTTTAATTTTGAATTTTTTAAATTAAGAAAATCAACAAAAATATTCAAAAATACAGAAAACATAAAACAAAACCATAAATCGAAAAACAATTCATTCAAAACACACAAAATTTCACAAAATCAAAAAACAAAACAAAACAAATATCAATGTTGCAAAGACATTTTGTTTAAGCATTCAAATCAATAACACCAAGCCTTGTTCTTAAAGTACTGAAGGTATCAAAGGCTAAAGGTTTTGTAAAAATGTCTGCAAGTTGATTTTCAGTTGAAACATGTATGAGTTCAATTTCTCCTTTGGATACATGATCCCTTATGAAATGATGCCTTATATCAATGTGTTTGGTTCTAGAATGTTGAATAGGATTTTTGGAAATGCAAATAGCACTAGTATTGTCACAATAAATTGGAATAGTGCCTATAGTTAATCCTAAATCAATCAACTGTTGTTTTAACCAAAGTACTTGTGCCACACAACTTCCTAATGCAATGTATTCTGCTTCTGCAGTAGATAGTGCCACTGAATTTTGTTTTCTACTAGACCATGAAACTAATGAATTTCCAATGAATTGACATGTTCCAGAAGTGCTTTTCCTATCCACTCTACAGCCTGCAAAGTCAGAATCTGAGTAACCAATAATTTCAAATGAAGAGCTAAACTTAGGATACCAAATTCCTAAGTTTTGAGTTCCTAGTAGATATCTTAAAATCCTTTTCACTGCTGTCAAATGTGATTCTTTTGGATCTGATTGAAATCTAGCACATAAGCAAACACTGAACATAATATCTGGTCGGCTAGCAGTCAAGTAAAGTAAAGATCCAATTATCCCTCTAAATTTCTTTTGATCAATAGATTTTCCCTTAAGGTCCTTATCCAACTAAACTGAAGAACTCATTGGTGTACTAACAGGTTTAGCATTGTCCATTTCATATTTTTTGAGGATGTCCTTAATATATTTAGTTTGACTAAGAAAAGTACCTTCCTCAAGTTGCTTAATGCTAAATCCTAGAAAGTAATTTAAATCTCCCATTAGACTCATTTCAAATTCACTACTCATTGTTTTAGAAAAATCATCACAAAGATGTTTATTTGAAGATCCAAAGATGATGTCATCCACATAAATTTGAACAATAAGTATATCCTTTCCAATTTTCTTAAAAAGAGAGTTGTATCCACACTTCCTTTTTTAAAAGATCTTTCAAGTAGGAAGGTGCTCAACCTCTCATACCAAGCCCTAGGTGCCTGTTTCAATCCATATAATGCCTTTTTTAATTTGAAAACATGATTTGAAAATTTAGAATTTTCAAAACCTGGAGGTTGTTCTACAAAAACATCTTCCTCAATTACCCCATTTAAAAAGGCACTTTTGACATCCATTTGAAACAATTTAAAACCTTTAAAACAGGCAAAGGCTAGTAAAACCCTAATTGCTTCAAGTCTAGCTACAGGGGCAAAAGTTTCCTCAAAATCAATTCCTTCAATTTGATTATACCCCTTAGCTACTAATCTAGCCTTATTTCTAATGACTACTCCTGAGTCATTCATTTTATTTTTGAACACCCACTTGGTTCCAACAACACTTTGATCTTTTGGCCTTGTAGTTAGTTCCCAAACTTTATTTCTTACAAATTGATTTAACTCTTCTTGCATGGCCAATATCCAAAATTCATCTGAAAGTGCTTGATCAATGTTAGTGGGTTCAATAGTTGAAATAAAGGCTGAATGATTGACTTCCTTGTTTAATCCACGCCTAGTTCTAACACCCTCACTTGGTTCACCTATAATCAATTCCTTTGGGTGGTTTTTAGAAAATCTCAAATCTCTAGGCAAAGGGTCTTCTCTTTCTAAATTTTCTTCCACATTTTCTTCCAAATTTAATCTATCAATCTTTTGGGAGTTTTCTTCAATTTCTTCTTCAACAACATTTGGCTCTTCCATGTTTCCATTTTCATCAAAAACAACATGTGTGGTTTCTTCAAAGACTAAAGTTTTTTTGTTGAATACTCTATAAGATTTTCCAACACTTGAATATCCAACAAAAATTCCTTCATCTGATTTTGGATCAAATTTTCCTAAGGCAGATTTTCCATTATTATGTATGAACACCTTGCAACCAAATACATGCAAATGAGACAAATTTGGTGTTCTACCTTTTAGCAACTCATAGGGTGTTTTATTCAAATTTGATCTCACATTCACCCTATTCAGAACATAGCATGCAGTGCTAACCGCCTCAGCCCAAAAATATCTAGGAAGCGAGTATTCTGCTAACATAGCTCGGGCGGCTTCTATTAATGTTCTGTTCTTTCTTTCAACTACTCCATTTTGTTGAGGAGTTCTAGGTGCAGAAAAATTGTGATCAATCCCCTTTTCTTTACAGAAATCTTCAAATCTTTCATTTTCAAATTCTCCTCCATGATCACTTTGTATAGAAATTATTTCACATCCTAGTTTTCTTTGTATCCAAGTTGAAAAATTTCTGAATTCCTCAAATGATTCACTCTTATGAAAAAGAAATTTAACCCAGGTGAATCTTGAAAAATCATCTACTATAACAAATCCATATACCTTTCCTCCTAGACTAACAGTGCTTACAGGTCCAAAAAGATCCATATGAAGAATTTCTAAAGGTTTACTGGTCCTAAGATCTTTATTGGACTTAAAAGAGGACTTCACTTGTTTTCCTAATTGACATGCATCACATAGATGATCCTTGGTAAAGTCTAGTTTAGGTATTCCTCTCACCAAATTCTTTTGGGTAATTCTTCTAAGATTTTTCATACTAGAATGACAAAGTCTCCTATGCCAAAGCCATGATTCATCAGAAACAGTTTTCAAACAAAAAGCAGTAGGAGATTGAATACAATTTAAATCTAGCATGTAGACATTGTTTAACCTTTTTCCATTTAAAACAATTTTTCCATTTAGGCTAATTATGCAGCTAGTAGGTAAAAATTTTACATTATAGCCCTTATCACATAGCTGACTTATGCTAAGCAAATTATGTTTTAAGCCTTCAACTAATAAAATATTGTCTATGAAAAAGTTTTTTAAATTTCCAATCATACATGATCCAACCACTTTCTTTGTGGTATTATCTCCAAGTGTAACCTTGCCTCCACTCCTGGCTTCCAGCGTTATGAATTGAGCAGTATCTCCAGTCATGTGCTTTGAACATCCGCTGTCCAGGTACCATATACTCTCACGAGGTCTTGTGTGAGAGTATACCTGCAAAATTCTCAAATGTTAGACCTGGGAACCCAAACTAGTTTGGGTTCACCTTTATAAAATTTATAATCAGATGCATGTATGATATGTCTAGGTTTATGCATCTTAGTTCTCCACACCAAATTAGGTTTCATCTTTAAAGTGTAGGTGTGAGATATATGTCCCAAAAATCCATAATTGTTACATTTAACATTAGGAAAAATATTCCTATGTCTTCTAAGGGATTTCATGAATTTAAAGATAATATTTAGGATTTGTAAAATCTTCAAGTTTAGGGGGGTTCCTATTATCCTCGAGAGCTCTTATAGTGAGTTTGTAAAATGAATTCATATCCTCCAAGATTCGATTGGTATAATTAATTCTATATGTCTTGCTCTCAGATTCATCCTTAAAATTCTTAAATTCTTTTTCAAGTTCAGCATAAGATGATTTTAAATTCTCAAAATTTTTATTCAAGTCATCATATTCATCAAGTAGTTTCATGTGGTTGCTATCAATTAAAGCATGATCTTTCCTAAGGATTTCGTGTTCCTTATTAAGCTCTTCCAATTCTAAAACTAAACTAGCATGCATCTTTTTCATTTTCCTATATGCATCATGCATGTGTTCAGAAACTTCAAACAATTCATTATAGGTTAAATCACATACCTCTTCTTGATCTGATTATTCAGCATTATCTGCCATCAAGCAAAGGTTGGTGACTTCTTCTTCTTTTTCAGTCTCAGATGAGTCTGAAGCTGAGTCCGCCCAAAAAGCCTTTTGAAACTTCTTCTTGCCCTTCTTTATCATTGGTTTCTCCTCTACCTTCTCCTTGCTAGGAGTGGCTTTGAGTTTTGGACAATCAGTCTTTATATGACCTGGTTTCCTGCATTCATAACAAATCACTTCATTAGAAACCTTGCCATTTCTGTTATACTTACTTCTATTCCATTGCTGGCGTCTCTTCTGCTTCCTCTTTAAAAAGCTTCTGAATTGTCTAGTCATCAGTGCAATATCGTCTTCATCCTCAGGTTGTGAGTGTTCACTTTCTGACTCTTCCACATTTAGTGCAATATTTTTGTCCTTTCTTGGTTCACCTGCATCAATCTTTCTTTGACTTACTCCTTGCTCGTAAGCAATGAGTGAACCAAGAAGATTGTCAATGGAATAAATGTTCAGATCTTTAGACTCTGTAATTGCAGTAATTTTAGTATCGTATGCAGTAGGTAAACAACGAAGAATCTTATTAACCATTTCAGCATTAGTTAATTCTCTACCAAGTGCATGCAAAGAGGTGACAATTTGAGTGAATCTTGTGTACATGTCAGATATAGATTCATTAGGTTTCATGCGAAATAATTCGTAGTCATGTAACAAGATATTGAGTCTTGATTGCTTAACCTCATTTGTCCCTTCATAAGTTATACAAAGTCTATCCCATATGTCTTTTCCGATTTTACAAGTGGAAACTCACATGTAGTCTTCAGATTTTAAAGCACAAAAGAAACTATTTAAACATTTCGCATTTAATTGTGCTAAGTCACGTTCTTCAATAGTCCAATCTGCATAGGGTGTTTCTACCCTAATCCATCAACTAATCTAGTTGGTTTTGAGTAACCTTCCTGGACTAGCATCCACATGCGATAATCAAGTGACTGTAAGAAAGTAGACATGCGTATTTTCCAAAAATCAAAAGGAATATTGTCAAACAGTGGAGGTCTAGTGATAGAGTAACCCTCAGATGTGTTTCGGTTTCCAAATGTAGCCATCTACGTCAATCAAAAAGTAGTTCAAACTTATGATTTTGAAACTATGCTCTGATACCACTTGTTGAGTCCAGTAATTAGGTTGTTAAGCCTAAGTAAATGTCCCACGGCTACCAAGAGAGGGGTGAATTGGTAGTTTTAAAAATTTTAAACCCTCTTAATGATAAAGTTGAACCGAAATAAAATTTTCTTTTAAAGTTTGTAGAAAAATGTTTTTCAACCATAGAGTTGTTAGAACTGAAATTTAAAGTGCGGAAACGTAAAAGCAATAAAGTAAATGACACCAGATTTATAGTGGTTCGGTCTATAACCAGACCTACATCCACTCCTCAGAGGCACCCTCTGAGTATTACACTAAAACCAATAATGACTCTCTTTTAGCACCCACAGCAAGGCGGAGAAGCCTTTACAACACACTCTTTTCACCACTACCCGGTGCGGCAGAGAACCGTCGTCCTTTTACACAAACCACAGTGCTGGCAGAGAACCGTCGTCCTTTTACACAAACCACAGTGCTGGCAGAGAACTGTCGTCCTTTTACACTCTCCTAGTGTGGGCAGAGAACCCTACGGCTGTTCACACTCTCCAAGTGTAGGCAGAGAACCTTTCCGCTGTTCACACTCTCCAAGTGTAGGCAGAGAACCCTTCGGCTGTTCACACTCTCCAAGTGTCGGCAGAGAACCGGATCTCCTTGACTGATCTTCTCACAAGAATCTATAAGGAAGAAGGAAAAGAGTGAAGAAATCTAATTTCACAAGTAGAGACTCTTACCTTAGTAATCCAAGTGAAGCCTTCACGCTCCAGTGGTAGGAATCCTCCTTTGAATGCTCTCTTCCACTCTCTCCTTGGCTATTCTCTCAAAGGCACGAAGATAAAATGACAAAAAGATTGAGTGGCAGTCTAATTTGGACTATTTATACAAAAGACATGAAAAACTGCCCAAAAACTGCAAGTTTCTAATTATGTACGCAGTGCATCATCCTGTACGATCCTGGATCGTCCTGGACGATTTTACTTAAACGATCTGAAACGACCCAATTTGTATATGTGTACGAAATGACTTCATACAGATGATCGTCCTGTACGAACTAGGTTCGTCCAGTACGAATGGTTATTACTAGGTCGGTTCTAGAAACTGCTGAAAACTGTTCTAAGTTGGTTAATCGTTTGGACGAAAATATGTTCGTCTGGACGAAAAATTTCCAGAGACCCGATCGTCCTGGACGAACATTTATTTCGTCTGGACGAAAATTTTCCAGAGGACCAATCGCCATGGACGATAATTTGTTTTTGTCTGGATGAAAATTTTCCAGAGACCCGATCGTCCTGGACGATATTTAATTTTGTTTGTACGAAAATTTTCCAGAGCACTGGTCGCCTCGTACGATGATAAAATTCGTCTGGACAAAAATTTTACAGAGAACCCATCGTCCGGGACGATAATAAATTTCGTCCTGGACGAATAGGACTTAGAAAATTTTTTCGAGCAAATTCCTATTCGTTCCAAGTGCTCTATAGGAGATAACTGACGGATCGTCCAGTACGATAAATATCGTCCCGTACGATCAGTATAAAATTCTATGATCTTCTTATGTGTGTGTGTAAGTTTTTTATTCACTCAATTACAATCACTCCCTTTCAAAATTAAATCAAAGAAAATGCAAACTTCAAATAAACAAAATATCTCATGTTGAATTTGATTTGAAGTTATCGTAGTCTGGAGTCGGATTTTCCTGAAATGTTAGTACACACAAGAGCAAGTGCAAATCTTCTAAAATTGTTAGGAGATAACTATACATTTGAACAATAATGTTTGGAATCATCAAAACTACATAAGTTGCACAAATATAAATCATTCAAATAACAACTATTCAAACACACTATCCATGTGACACGAATAGGAAAGATTTATAGCCTCTGAAGAAAATGGAGCTAACCCACTGAAGAGGCGTACTACGAGACACCAAATGTAGTAGCCTTCAACCCTAGATCTAAAATAGGTTTAGTGTTCTACATAACACTAACACCCGTATCCTAGCTAATACAATCTTGGCTTATAACCTGCCTGAAAAAGAAAGCCATCTAACCACCTTAGAGTATAAAATTCATGCTATACAGTCTTTATAAAAGATGGGTGGGAGGCTTAGTTTTTGAAAAGTAAGGTCAACATCTAGAGAGTTTTCTAATTGGCCTTAGACTTATATAGGATGAATGCTCCTAGAGTTAATGCAATTAAATGTTTATTTTTATTGGTTTTAATGCAATGCATGCTGTTTGAAAGGCTTTAAATCAGAAATGCATGAACTTTAAAAAGACTTAAAAAATAATTTTTTAGAAAGACTAGACTTCCCCAAATCTAGCACCTCATTCTAATAGGTCGGATTATCTGAACTCTACCCGTAGTTGGGAAAGTATCTTAAAGGAGGGAGAGAATGTATTAATATACTTGTGACCCCGGATGATTCAAACTATTCACTAGATCGTTAGATTTCTATATTTTTTAATTCCTAAAACATTAAATTTTTAGTTATGATTATAAAAGATTTTTTATCCTTAGAGAGCCTAGCGAAATTAGGCTACACACATGCAAAAAAGAAATCTAGAAAAAATTGGCAAGCTCTTATGCACAATTAATATAAAAAATCAATACAAATAAAATCAAGCAGAGTAAAAAAAGTAAAGTTCATGGTAAGTGCCATATAAGTACAACCCAAAGTCAGCAGAAAAGTAATAGTGGATAGGCTCCACCGACAACAACCTGGATTCTAATCTTACTGAATGACGTAAGTCTTAAAAGTAAGGCAATTTGTCTTTAATTCTTTATCTTTAGGTCTTTGGATCATCTTCCTCTGGATCGTCTTCCTTTGGTATTCTTATGGTTCATCCTTTAGAAGGGTATCCAAATTAATAAGAAATTCTCTATGAAGTGCCTTTCTTTTTTTCTTTGGATACCTAGTATTTGAAATGCCCTACTTTTGAAAATTTTCACAACTCGATTCAAATTACAAATTACATTGCATTTGAAAAAGAAAATCTATACTCTCATGCATAGTTATCCTAAATAGTTAAATAAAAAAAATATACCAATAAGTTAATATACCATATCCCTAACATTTTATATTTGCTCAGAAGAATAAACACACTTGGTCATGCTTTTTTAATTTAAAGGAGGGCTTAGAAATTTCTAAAGCATCTATAGAAAACAGCTTTAGTTTTAAAGCTTAATTACTTTTGCCCTTTTTAATCAATACCTTATATGAGCATGGCCACCTGTATAATAGTAAATTAGTACAAATCTTCCCTAGCCTAGGGGTAGGTATAATGCATAATTAATTACATCATAGATAATGTGCAGTACAGTAATAAAATAAACACTCACAGTAAATAAAATCAACCAACATATTTGAAACATGCAGGAGTGCCACAACATAGAAGCATAAAAGTAAAACACCAGCCTAACCTAGAGCTAGAAGTTGTGCCATGGCAAACAATTTCATGTGTGTGTAATAGGATGTGTTGCTTTGGATAGGTCCTATGTCAGGTAGTTAGTTCAAATTGTTTCATATTTGGGTTGGTTGAAAGTCAAAAAGGGGATTTTGATTAAAGTTTAAATATTAATGTATTATGATCTATTTTAGTTAATTAAACTGGTTGGTCAGTTTAAATGTTTAGATTAATGTTCTTTAAAGTTTAATTTGCATTAATGGATTTTTGAAGGTCCAGGGTCATCCTACTCGTTAAGCTGAGGGGGTCCAAAAGGTCATTTTTAGAAATAGGTGAGGTTTTAACGTTCTATCATTTTTATTAAATATTATACCTTATAAGGCGTAATTATACTTTGAGTTTGCTAGATTTGGAGTTTTTTTAGGAAAAGTTATAAATTTTAGAAGTTTCAGACCCTAGTTAATGAGCTACGATTGATCGGAGAGTTGACTTTTTAATTTAAGTTAGTTTATAGAAACCTAATATTTTTAATATTACTAGAGTTTAATTACTTTTATTTTTCTCAATTTGAAATTTTCTTGGAATTAGTTATAATTTTTCAAAATTTGAGCAATTAATGAATTATTAAAAATTGTTTTATTATGGGCATTTTAGGGGTTTTGATCTGAATCATATCCAAACTATTTGGAATCACTCCCAAAGGTTAGAAATGACCTAAAGAGATGTTACCAAGTGTTTCGGGAAAAATTTAGAATTTTTTAATAATTTTTAATTTTTTAATTTAATTAAAAGGGTAATTTTTAGTTAAAATTTAATTAAGATTTAGATTGAAGTCCAATTAAGATTATTTTAATTTTATAAGATTAATTATTAAATTCTAAAGATTTTTATGTAGTATGGGTAATTTTTAGATTTAATTTTATTTTATTAGAATTTTATGAGGTTATTGGGCCTTAATTAAGGGGTGAATTAGGGTTTGTTAATTAAGGGTTCTAAAGGCTCCTAAAAAAATTCTTAGAAATTTTTTAGGTTTATGATGTCACTAAGTTAAAGTTTTTAAAGTTTTATGTCAATCGAGGATCTATCCTAGCTCATAGAATTTTTTTAAGTTCGTTAGACGGATCCTTAATTATTATCTTTAGGATGCCGCTACGTTAAGTAGATTTAAATCGATGTTAATAACTAACCCTTGGGGTAACATAAATGGATATGTATCAAACATAAACACACAATGTCTTTAGATTTATGAGAGTCTGAACTAAGTGCTAGTGCATCCTACACATACAAAAAATGATAAAAATAATAACTACGCATGCTTAACAATGTAATTAGTGAATAATTGAAATCCAATCATTCACTAATCCACCCTCCATGAATTCTAATCAAATATATAATCCATGTTAAAATTGTACAAAGTGGATCTCTCAAAATTAGGTTGATTTAACATATATGTAATTTTAAAATAATTTAAAATAAATATAATAAATATACAACTTTTGGAAAATAATGTAATTAAAAAAATAACCCAATATATATATATATATATATATATATATATGAGATCCCCTAATAACCCGAGCGAGATTTCAAAATAATTTGAAAATAATTTTTAATTTAAAAATAATTAATAAATTATTTATTTAAATAATATTTATGTAATTAAGTAATAAAAAATAAATAAATAACTACAAAAACTAAGTTTTGATATTCAAAAATAATTTTAAATTAAAATTCACTATTTTATGAAAAATTTAAGGTATTGTACATATTTTTTGATTTAAAATGAATTTAATATAAATTATTAAAGTTTTATAAAATTTAAAAGGGTTTTAAAATAATTAATAATTATAAAATTAATTATGAAATTTTTTCTAATTTAAAGATAATTTAATTAAAAAAATAATTTATTTTTATAAATTTTGGAAAGTAATTGGTTTTTAAATTAATTAATTATAAATTAAGGAATTAAATATTTATTTATTCAAAATAACTTAAAATAGAAAAAAAAATATTTATTATATTATAATTAATTTGAAATTAAATAATTTTAGATATTTTCTAGTTTTAAATAAAATAAAATATTATTTTTTTATATTTTATAAAAAAAAAGTTTAATAATATATATATATTACTTAAATAATAATAATAATACATTAAGATATATAATAATTATTTAAAATAATTAAATGTTAACATAAATTTAAAATTAAAATGCATTTGTTATTATTATAAAATAATAGAAATTATTATAATTTTTTATTAAATATTTAGTAGTTAATAATTAATTTTTTATTTAAAATAACTAATATAATTCAAAAAATATATAATTTTTTTTATTAAAAGTAAATTTTAAATTAAGGAGAATAAAAATGTGGTCAATTTGATATATTATACTTATTTTTTGGATTAAAAAATAATTTATAGTAATTATTTAAAGATATCTAATTTAAAAATAATTAAAAAAGTAATTAAAACCAATTAAATGAAATTGGCGGCTCAAGATTACACCTGGCATGCTTCAGTTGGTTTCACAATTGCGGGCAATCATTACCAATGATTGCAACGTCGTGCAATCATTGGCAATGATTGCGTTGAAAACTGTGTGACACTTATCCGCATCAGCGCTCGCTCCTGGCCATCAGTTCTTCCACAGTTTAAATCAACATACGAGATTGCATCGGGCAAGAGGACAACAGTATCGAGCCACGGTTAGATGAAAGCCATGGAATGGCGAGATCCGAGTTGTTGATCATATGATTAACGACTTAGATCACACATAACACGTACGTTACATAAACCAAAACCCTAAAACCATGTTTCATCTTGTTTGATAGATTAGACCAATTAATTGAGATGAAATTTTTGTTGTGGATCAATGGTTTATGATTTTGATGATAGCAAACATTCCTTATTTCTCTATAATTGCCTTATGAACTAATGTTTCAGGTCCACATGATCAGACTGCAACTTGGAACCAGCTTAAGATTGGGTAGACTAGGATTGAGTCAGTTTGTACCTTTTTCCTTTCTTGAGTCTATTGTATTTGGTGTGGCACATGATATTTTGTAACTTGGTAGAAATTCTCTTTTCCCTTTATGATTTATGTTTTTGGTAACATCGGCCAGGACGATAGTAATATCGTCCTGGACGATCGGTCTAAAATCAGAAACCCTAATTAGGGCATCCTCATTAAGGCAGCCATCATAAGCACTTAAACAGATCAGCCTGGACGATACCTGTATCGGCCAGGATGATATTCTAAATTCAGAAAAAAATCAGCCGTCATAAGCAGTTTATGTATTCTTTATTTTAGGCAATCGGCCAGCACGATATTACTATCGTCTAGGACGATCTAACTCAATTATACCTAAATTGATCTGGTTATATTTGGAAATCATTAATGGCTGATTGATACGATCCAATCGGCCGGGAAAAAAATTGGATCGGCCGGGACGATGTCTTGTATGATTGACATCGGCCAGCACCAAAACAGGGCGATGATCAGGACGATAGAAATCGATTTTAAACTAATCGGCCAGGCCGATCAAAGTATCGGCCAGAACGATGTAACCAATTTTCTTTTGATCGTCCCAAATCGTCCCAGGCCATTGAGCTGAATTTGAACTAATCGGTCAGGACGATATACCTATCAGCCTGGACGATAATATCGGCAACTTGCATTAATGAGCTCGTTTTGAGAGCTTCTATTTAACCTTTGGCATAACACTTTTTGTAAGTGTCTTTGGCAGCCATTGGAGCTTCGTTCTTGTGGGGGAAACTTGAAGAGAGAGCTTGAAAGGGAGAGAGGAAAGGGTGGAGTTTGAGAGAGGGAGAAGATCCTGTGAGGGGGGACTCAAGGGAGTGTGGAGGGGGTTCCACACGGTTGCTCCGGTGAACTCCCACCTTAGTACCATCGGATTCAAGGCTTGTCTCAAGGTAAGTTCACCAAAGAAGAAGTCTCTTTGGTGTCAAAGGACCCAGCAACTCCGCCGCACCGGGAGAGGTGGAAGTGATTTTGTAAGGGCTTCTCCGCCTAGCTGTGGGGGCTAAAGGAGAGACACTTGTGTTAGTGCAATACTTGGAGGGTGCCTCCATGGAGTGGACGTATGTCAAGGTTTGACCGAACCACTATAAATCTGGTGTGTTCTTTCTTTATTAATTTCACAATTTAATTTCCGCACTTTGGTTTTCTATGTGGTGATATTAGTTTTAGTTTTATCTTTGGTTTTAAAGGTTTCAAATTCATCTCTCTCTTTTATATTAGCTTGGGCCAGTTCTATAGGGCTTAACATCCTTAACGAACTTTCAAGTGGTATCATAGCACTTTCTAGTGTCATCTGAGCACTTTCAAGTGGTATCAGAGCGGTTTTCATAAAATAAGTTTTTAAAAGCTTTTGAATTTCGATCCATGACTAATTTTTCAAATCGTAATTTTGTGGAAGGCTTTTCAATCACCAAACCACCTTTATTTGAAAATATTAATTTTGATAATGGTTAAAAGCCTTATTTGTGTGTTTGTGTTATGTTTTTTGTTTTTTTTTGTTTTTCATTTTTATTTTGTGTTTTTATTTTTATGTTTTTCATTTTTATCTTATGTTTTTTCATTTTTGTTTATTCTTTTTTTTTGTTTCGTAAAAGTTTTTTCTTTGATCAACACACACATTCACTTTTCTAAAAATGAAAAATCTACTTCCTATTTTTTCTTCAAATGTTTGGTAAGTTGCTATTGACTTCTCTAAAAACTGTCAAAAGGAAGGAAACTCAAGTTTTTGACTATCAATCTCTGTTTCCTAAAAGAGGTTATTCTACTTTTTATTTAAAATCTTTTTCATCTATTAAATTGGTTTTTGAAACTAAATTTTTTTATCTCCCTACATTTTATTTATCGCATAGGAATCTTTTGCAATGTACTGAATCTACATCATAATTTTCTTAATCAAGAATTTCGTTTTTGTCAATAATATGGGTTTACTTTTTGTCTTTAAGATTTCAAAAAGGTAGCATATTCAAAAAATTGGCCAATGATGTCAAAAATAAAAGATGCGCAAAGTGCCAAATTGAAAAATATAGAATACACAAAGTATCAAAAGAAGCGCAGTGCGCTAACAAATTGTCAAGAGGCATAAAATGAGTCCACAAAATTTAATGCTTACCATTCTTGTACTTCTTAAAACTTAAGAAAACCCTTGATTTTTTTGATACTTGAGTTTGAAAATCTTGATTCTTGATTCAATAATTCTTGCATTGATCTTCTATTAGATATATTTTATAAAAAGAGTTTTTGAAAAATGATTGTTTCTTTCTCTAATTTATTCTTTGATTTAGATATTGAATTAAAAGTTTTTGAGCCTTTTTAAAGAACTTGAGTTTGGATTATCGGATTTTGAATTTCTAACCTTTACTGGGATATGCGTTGTCAATTCAATTCTACTAAAGTTTTTGATTAAAACTAAGAGGTAACTTTCTCATTTTAAGAATATTTATTTTTTCACTAGAGCAGGAAACATTTTTTGTCTTTTGTTTTGTTTTTGTTTGTGCCACCTCTCTTTTTGATAATGTCAAAGGGGGAGAACGTATTGTTGAATTTTTGTACTGTTATCGTATTTGTATCTTGTTTTAAAAAAAAATTTTAAAAACAACAAAATTTTTTCATCTCCCCTATTTTTTAAAAGTGTTATTTTAGTGAGGGGAGATAAGAAGAAATTGTTTTTTTTTTTTGAAAATTCAAATTGAATTATTTGCCATCATCAAAAAGGGGGATATTATTGCGGATCAATGGTTTATGATTTTGATGATAGCAAACATTCCTTATTTCTCTACAATTGTCTGATGAACTAACGTTTCAGGTCCACATGATCAGACTGCAACTTGAAACCAGCTTAAGATTGGGTAGACTAGGATTGAGTCAGTTTGTACCTTTTTCCTTTCTTGAGTCTATTATATTTGGTGTGGCACCTAATGTTTTGTAACTTGGTAGAAATTCTCTTTTCTCTTTATGATTTCTATTTTTGGTAACATCAGCCAGGACGATAGTAATATCATCCTGGATGATCAGTCTAAAATTAGAAACCCTAATTAGGGCATCCTCATTAAGGCAGCCGTCATAAGCACTTAAATAGATCGGCCTGGATGATACCTATATTGGCCAGGACGATATTCTCAATTCAGAAAGAAATCAGCCGCCATAAGCAGTTTAGGTATTCTTTATTTTAGGCAATCGGCCAGGACGATATTACTATCATTCAGGACGATCTAACTCAATTATACCTAAATTGATCTGGTTATATTTGGAAATCATTAATGGATGATTGATACGATCCAATCGGCCGAGACGATAATTAGATCGGCCGGGACGATGTCCTGTACGATTGACATCGGCCAGCACCAAAACAGGGCGATGATCAGAATGATAGAAATTGGTTTTAAATTAATCGGCCAGACCGATCAAAGTATCGGCCAGAATGATGCAACCAATTTTCTTCTGATCATCCCAAATCGTCCCAGGTTGTTGAGCTGAATTTGAACTAATCGGCCAGGACGATATACCTATCGGCCTGGACGATAATGTCGGCAACTTGCATTAATGAGCTCGTTTTGAGAGCTTCTATTTAAGCTTTGGCATAACACTTTTTGTAAGTGTCTTTGGCAGCCATTGGAGCTTCGTTCTTGTGGGGGAAACTTGAAGAGAGAGCTTGAAAGGGAGAGAGGAAAGGGTGGAGTTTGAGAGATGGAGAAGATCCTGTGAGGAGGGACTCAAGGGAGTGTGGAGGGGGTTCCACACGGTTGCTCCGGCAAACTCGCACCTTAGTACCATCGGATTCAAGGCTTATCTCGAGGTAAGTTCACCAAAGAAGAAGTCTCTGGTGTCAAAGAACCTGACAACTCCGCCGCATCGGGAGAGGTGGAAGTGATTTTGTAAGGGCTTCTCTGCCTAGCTGTGGGGGCTAAAGGAGAGACACTTGTGTTAGTGCAATACTTGGAGGGTGCCTCCAAGGAGTGGACGTAGGTCAAGGTTTGACCGAACCACTATAAATCCGGTGTGTTCTTTCTTTATTAGTTCCGCAATTTAATTTCCGCACTTTGGTTTTCTATGTGGTGATATTGGTTTTAGTTTTATCTTTGGTTTTAAAGTTTTCCAATTCACCTCTCTCTTTTATATTAGCTTGGGCCAATTCTATAGGGCTTAACATCCCTAACGAACTATCAAGTGATATCAGAGCACTTTCTAGTGTCATCTGAGCACTTTCAATTTTAAACGTAAGATCTATAGATGAAGAGCATTCGTGGGGGATATTTTATATGGTCTAAATTGCACTTAATGCAAAGTTAATTAACCCTAAGTGTAGTGACCTAGGTTAAGGGTGTTTTAAGGAGTTTTCACCATTGGATCTTCAGGATCTTGGTAAGGTTGAGCTTGTAGATTGTCCTTGTATATTTTCTTAGTTGAAGTCTACCTATGATACGCCTTGAAGCAATGGGAAATCACTTTGGAATTTTTGTGGTCCTAATTGGCCAAAGATATCGTCGCCAGCAGTCTTTGACTGGTGGATTTGGGTGGGAGAGGTGGAGAGAAGTTCAAGGAGCTTGCACAAGCAAAGTCTCGAGCTTGGAGAGTTCTTGGAGAGAATAGAATGCAAGGTACCCTCCTTGGAACCCTAAGGAGTGTATTTATAGGCTAAGGCACTAGATGGACAACCAAGATTGTCTCTATGGTTAATTATGAGTGGAACAAGGCTTCCTAGCCATTGTCTTGCTCAATGGATGATTAAGAAACATTAAAAGGCATTAAAAGGGATTAAATGGACTTAAATAGGTCAAATTAACCTAATGGAGACTTGGGTTGACCAAGTTAAGGGTTGATCTGGTCAACCTGGTCAAATAAGTCCAAAGGATGGAGGGTTGAGCAAGAAATAGGTTTGTATTGAGTTTGAATTTGATTTGGGCTCAATTAGGTTAAATGGATCAACCTGGGTTGACCTGGTCAACCATGTTAACCCAAGGCATGGGTTTGGGACCAATAGGTTGGGTTTGACCAATTGAGTCCAAGGGAGGTGAGATTTGAGCCTAAGAAGGATTGAAATTGATTTGAATTCAAATAGGGAGAATTTGGGTCAACCAGGTTGACCCAGGGCCTACGTATGGATTTAGTAGACCTGGTTTAACCCTTTTAACTCAAAAGAGGTGGTCTTGGGCATGGCTTGGTCAATTTGACCAAGTCAACCCCTTTGGCCAATGGTCTGGGTGAAAACAAGGTCCTCTACAAATGCAAATATAAGTTCAACATTAATTAGCTTATAAATGAATATGCTAATCTTCTTGGGAACAATGATATCAGATAGGCTATGAATCTTGTTGCAAATCTATTTTTCATGTCTTATGTTTTGATGATTGACAAACACTGCTTTTCTTGGACAGCTTGTTGCTTCTAACTTTTCAGGAATCGACGATCGGACAATCCAAAAAGGAGCCAAGTTCAGGAATGCATAGGTTTAGGGTTGAGTCAGTCTGTACTTTTGTTTTTACCTTTTGAGTCCTCTTGTAATAGTCAAAAAGACTGATGCTTTGTAACCCTTCACACACACACTTGAGAGAATTAGAAATTCTGTTTTTACTCATATCGGCCAGGACGATTTCTTTGATTGGCCTGGACGATCAGCTTAAAACAGAAAGTCTAATTAAGGATTCTTAATTAAGGCAGCCTACGTTAACAGATCGGCCTGGACGATACGTGTATCGGCCAGGACGATAAGCTCAAAACAGAAAGAAGTTGCCGCCATAGACAAGTATGGTATAGCATATCTTTAAATTATCGGCCAGGACGATCCTCGGATCGGCCTGGACGATATTAACAAATTATGCCATAATTGTTCAGGAAATCAAGGAAGTAATTAAGGATGATTGATACGATCATATCGTCCTGGACGATCGCAGGATCGGCCCGGACGATCTAGTCAAAAACCTTAAGTTACTTCAGGACGATCAAAATCGGCCAGCCCATATTCAGGGCTATTGTCAGGACGATTTTCGTCTGATTTGAACTGATCGGCCAGGACGATCGTGAGATCGGCCTGGACGATCAAGCTAATTTTCAATCGTCCAATCTTGCATCCAGGGCTATGCTCTGGCCGATCTTCATTGATTTGTACTGATCGGCCAGGCCGATGTACAGATCGGCCTGGACGATAAAGTCGGCAACTTGCAATTAATGAGCTCTTTTGAAGCTCTTCTATTTAAAGAGCTCTTGTTCAACGTTTTTCAAAGACCTTTTGCTGCTGCCTTGACCTGAGAAGACCTTGAGGAGAGAAAGAGAGAGAGAAGAGAGAGAGAGGATCTTGTGAGGGGGAGCTTGTGAGGGGTTTCACAAGGGTTACTTCAAGGATCTCTCTGCGTCATCTTCGTCTAGAGTTTCTCGTCCGTGGAAGGGTCGGTAGAGGTAAGGAGTTGTGCTTTTGGTTCTGGTTCTCTGCCAGCTTCAGGAGGAAGCAAAAGGAGATAGGTTCTCTGCCTTGCCGGGGTGGCAAAAAGGAGGTTCTTGTGAGGGTTTCTCCACCTAGCTGTGGGGGCTAAAGGAGAGTCACTTTTTGTTTAGTGCAATACTTGGAGGGTGCCTCCAAGGAGTGGACGTAGGTCGAGTCGACCGAACCACTATAAATCTCTGTGTTTCCTTTTTGCTTCCGCACGTTTAAATTCCGCATTATTTTCGTGGTGTGATTTGGTTTATGTGACTTTATTTCTTTGTTTAAAAACGAAGTTTTTAAAATACCAATTCACCCCCCCCCTCTTGGTTAGTTTGGGACTAAGTTCATAGGGCTTAACATCCCCATCGAACTTTCAAGTGGTATCAGAGCTTGATTCGAAAATTAAAGTTTAAAAACTTTTTGAATTTGATCCATGTCTAACTTTGGGAATCGCAACACTACGGAAGGGTATTCTATTACCCGACCTCCTCTGTTCGATAACCTACCTTTTGATTTCTGGAAAACTCGCATGTCAACTTTTTTACAATCTACTGATTATCGCATGTGGATGCTTATTCAAGAAGGTTATTCTCCACCTTCTCGTGAAATTAACGGTTTTAAAACTGAAGTTGCTTTTACCGAATGGACTTTTGATGAACGAGATTTAGCTCAATTGAATGCGAAATGTTTGAATTGCTTTTTCTGTGCTTTAAAATCTGAGGATTACATGCGTGTTTCAACTTGCAAAACTGGTAAAGAAATTTGGGATAAATTGTGCATTACTTATGAAGGCACTAATGAAGTTAAACAATCCCGTTTAAACATTCTCTTGCATGACTACGAACTTTTTCGTATGAAACCTCATGAATCAATTTCTGACATGTATACTAGGTTTACTCAGATTGCTACCTCATTGCATGCACTAGGAAAAGAACTCTCGAACTATGAAAAAGTTAACAAGATTTTGAGATGCTTGCCTTCATCCTATGATGCAAAAATTACTGCAATTACTGAATCTAAAGATTTAAACACCTATTCTATTGATAACTTGCTTGGCTCACTCATTGCTTACGAGCAAGGGGTGAATCAAAGAAATCTTGATACAGGTGAGAAGAAAAAGGAGAAAACAATTGCATTGAAGGCACACAAATCGGATTCTGAATCTTCCGGGTCTGAAAGCGATGGAGTTGCCTTCATCACAAGGCAATTCAAAAGCTTTCTAAGGAAGAAACAAAAGCATCATCAAAGTTGGAGAAAAGGTAAGGATCATAAACATATTAAATGATCTTCTGATGTTGTTTGTTTTGAATGCAGGAAACCGGGACATGTAAGAGCCGATTGTCCTACACTTCAAGATCATTCAAGCAAAGAAAAGGAAAAAGGTGAGGAAAAAGCTAAGTCTAGGAAGGAGAATAAGAAAATCCAAAGAGGCTTCTGGGCAGAATCTGGTACTGATTCCTCTGAGACTGAACCAGAGGAAGAGACTACAAACTTGTGTTTCATGGGAGAAAATCAAAGTGATGAGGAAGAGGTATGTAGACCAACCTATGATGAATTATTTGAAATTTGTGAAAAAATCCATGCATCATATAGGAAATTAAAGAAAACTCATGCTAGCCTAAAATTAGAACATTCAAATCTACAAAAAGAGCATGAAGTTTTTCTCAAAGATCATGCAACGATTGATTCAAATCACATAGCTCTACTTGATGAATTTGATGAATTAAACAAGAAGCATTTGGAATTAATTGATAAAAGTAATGCATTAGAAGCTTCACACACCTCACTTAATGATGATCTTAAGAAATCTAAAGAGATTGAGAAAAATTTGAGAATTGAGAATGATGCATTAAAAAGAACAAACTTGAGAATTCAAAATGATTTGGATACATGTAAGAAAGCTAGGATGACACCAACTCTTAATCAAAGGCCAAAACCTAGGAAGAGGCATCTTTTCTCAAATCATTTAAGAAAACCTTTTCCTGGAATCCAATGTTTTTCTTGTGGCATGTTAGGACACATCTCACACACTTGCACAGTTCACCGCAGTACACATTGGGTATGGAGACCTAAGATGCATGATTCAATACATACCACATCTGCATTGCACTCTACATTTCCTAAGAAGGAGCCCAAATCTGTTTGGGTTCCTAAAACTGACTGTTGTTGAGTCTTGCAGGAGTACTCTCACCAAAGACCTCGTGGGAGCATAGGATAACTGAACATAAGGAGGCTTGCAGCTCAATTGCTAAAATCCGTTGTTTTATCACTTGCTTGATATCTTTAGTTTTTGTGTGACTTTTATTTTTAGTTTTTGTGTTCACTTTTTGTTGTCTTTAGTTTGCTTATTTTTTGCTTTTGCTTTGTTCACTTTGGACTTTATTTTTTTTTAGCATTCCATATGATGAAACTTCTCAAGCTTTTAAAAATTGGAGTTTTTCTTTTGATAGGGTTTTAGCTTTTCTATATTGGTTAAAGAGAGTAAACTGGTGATGTTTTTCCCTCTTCTGACTTTGTTTAGTGGCATGATTTTTCTTTTATAAAACAAAAAGTCTAAACTCAGTTTAACCAATGGCTTTTTAAGATATCCTTCTAATCTTGCTACATTAAGTCATCTTATGCATAATAGTCAAAATGCTTTGATATCATTCAAGCTTTTGAAATCTTACCATTGCAGTCATCACGTGATTTTGATTTTGTGTTGTGGATTGTTCTTCCCTATGTTAGAGAGAGAGCTCCTATTCTCTAATATTTGGAGGATATACTCACAACTAAGTATTTTTCTTTAAGGGTATATTAAAGAGTTATTAGCTTGCAAGAGATAAAAAGGAAAGAGGCCAATGAAGCCAAATTGAAAAGAAAACTATATACACAAAGGTGTATGAAAAATCAAAAGATGCTCAAAGAGCCAATAAAAGTGAAAAGAGGCATAAAATTAGCCCACTAATTGCAAGCTATCATCTCTTTGGTAAAACTCTTAAAACTTAGAAAACTCATTAATTATGTGATACGTTCAAAGATTTGATTTCAAATTCCATGATTGAGAAAAACTATTTTGGTTTACTATTTATAAGATACTTTAGTAGTTAACAAGTCTTGATTGGATCTTCTTAAAACCTCTTGTGTTATTCCAAGTTAGGACTCTGTTGTTTTTAAGAGATTTTTGTACCCTGAAGAATGTCCGATCTAGGGTTAATGGAATCAGTTTTTCTACCTTCTTCTAATTGGATTTTGTTAAACCTCTTGATCTCCTAAAAACTTCAAAAATTTAAATTCAAGAAAAGAATTCTCATATGATGCCTTTCTAAAACAAAAAAAAAATAGAAAAATTAAAATCCAAAAAAAAAAAAAAAAAAAAATATTCGGTGTTTGTTTTATTTTTTTTGTATCTTTGATTGTCTTTTCTTTTGTTTTATTTTTGAGGGTCTTGATCATCACCATTTCTTTCTTGATTTCAATTTCAAGTCACATCGGCCTGGCCGATATTTCTATCGTCTTGGCCGATAGGACAAATTCTTTCCAAAATCCATCTGCTGACCTTTTTCTGTGCTTACTGAAAAACATCGTCCTGGACGATACATTATCGTCCTGGACGATTTGATCAAAACTCATGATGATAGTCCTGGCCGATAGTTTATTTGTCTGGCCGATGCATTCTATGTGCATCGTCCTGGCCGATACACTGGACCGTCCCGGACGATCCACGTGTCAGTACATTTTTGATCTTTAAATTCGGCCCCGGACGATCCATTATTGGACCATCGGCCGGGCCGATCCACTGTTCGTCCTGAACGATACACGTGGCAAGCATTTAAAACGTTTTAACTTCGGCCGGTACGATCAATTATTGTGCATCGTCCTGCACGATACACCTAATCGGCCCGGACGATCTGCTTTTTCAACGGTCGTCCGGACTGACTCCTCGGGCCGATAGCCTGTGTCTAATCGGCCTGGCCGATATCTGATCGGCCCGGACGATTGGACCGCCTTTTTGACCAATCGGCCTGTACGTAATTATTGACACATATCGGCCTGGACGATTCCGCGATCGGCCAGGACGATATGGACGATTCTTTAAATTCAGGCCGATCCAGCCATGTTTTCTCACACCTCATCCTTTCTCCTTTGTTTTTCTGCTTAAAGTTCTCTCATATGGCTGGTGGGAAGCGCGTCCGTCAGACCTCTGGAAGTTCCTCGAGGGCAAGGGTTGACCCTCGTTTCCGGGAAGCAGAAGATGAAGCTGCTTATCATCGCTATAAGGAATGTGGAATTACTGTCTCCAGAATTATCAATCCGACCCACATTTCCTACCCGATAATGGATCTCTTCGCACACACTTCCCTTTGTTTCATTCTGTCCCTTATTTTTCCGTTCAATTCTGAGTTCGTGTTAGAATTCTTTGCAAACCTCCGCATAAACTCTACCTTCACAGCCCTGTCCTCCTATGTGAATCGACGCCCTGTCGAAATCACATATCAGGACTGTGTTGAACTTTTACAGCTATCCACCACCGGAGATAAGCTGCACCTTATTGCCCCTGACCCTGATCTTGACTGGTCCACGGCAAACCACTTTCTTCGCCAGACCAATGTCCGTTACCATGTTGGAGAGACTAGCTCTTTAGTCAGAGATGCTAGGACAATCCAACATGTCCTTCGCACCTCTGTCATTCCAAAAGCCGGTGACCGTGTCCACATTACCCCTCTACTTTCCCTCACTACCTTCTACATCATGGCACATAGGGAATTTAACACTGCAGATCTATTCTTTCGTTACATTGATCACCTAACAACAATTCGAGATCCAGGCCACAGAAGAAAGCCAAATCTAGCCTTAGGACATATCATAGCCTATGTTCTTGAAACCAAATACCAAATTCAATATCCCAATCCACCAAATTACCCAACTCTCTTCTACTCAAACAATTCCTTCAGCACCCTTCACAGTACTCGTCTCCACCCGGATGAACCATGGGAGGCTAGAGAGGAGGAGGCTCCCGCTCCAGCTCCCTTTCCTGACCCTGTCCCTCTCCACCAACATTCACCGGTAGATCAGTTGATTGCGAGATTTGATCGTTGGGAGACCAGATTTGATGCATATGTTGCTGCCCAAGAGCAGCAACACTCTGAGGACATCGCCCGCTACGAACATCACCGCGCCGAGGATTTAGCTCGTTTTGACAGTTTTCTCACTCACCAGCAGCAGCAGCATGACCAGGACATCGCCTGGTTCAATGCTCAGATTACTACCCTTGCCAGTTACTTTCAGCAGCCACCTCCACCTCCTCCATCTGATGATCAAGATCCCTCGTTCTTTTAGTTTGTGCTTTATTGTTTCTTGTCTTCTTGTCAATTTGACCAAGTCAACCCCTTTGGCCAATGGTCTGGGTGAAAACAAGGTCCTCTACAAATGCAAATATAAGTTCAACATTAATTAGCTTATAAATGAATATGCTAATCTTCTTGGGAACAATGATATCAGATAGGCTATGAATCTTGTTGCAAATCTATTTTTTATGTCTTATGTTTTGATGATTGACAAACACTGCTTTTCTTGGACAGCTTGTTGCTTCTAACTTTTCAGGAATCGACGATCAGACAATCCAAAAAGGAGCCAAGTTCAGGAATGCATAGGTTTAGGGTTGAGTCAGTCTGTACTTTTGTTTTTACCTTTTGAGTCCTCTTGTAATAGTCAAAAAGACTGATGCTTTGTAACCCTTCACACACACACTTGAGAGAATTAGAAATTCTGTTTTTACTCATATCGGCCAGGACGATTTCTTTGATCGGCCTGGACGATCAGCTTAAAACAGAAAGTCTAATTAAGGATTCTTAATTAAGGCAGCCTACGTTAACAGATCGTCCTGGACGATACGTGTATGGGCCAGGACGATAAGCTCAAAACAGAAAGAAGTTGCCGCCATAGACAAGTATGGTATAACATATCTTTAAATTATCGGCCAGGACGATCCTCGGATCGGCCTGGACGATATTAACAAATTATGCCATAATTGTTCAGGAAATCAAGGAAGTAATTAAGGATGATTGATACGATCATATCGTCCTGGACGATCGCAGGATCGGCCCGGACGATCTAGTCAAAAACCTTAAGTTACTTCAGGACGATCAAAATCGGCCAGCCCATATTCAGGGCTATTGTCAGGACGATTTTCGTCTGATTTGAACTGATCGGCCAGGACGATCGTGAGATCGGCCTGGACGATCAAGCTAATTTTCAATCGTCCAATCTTGCATCCAGGGCTATGCTCTGGCCGATCTTCATTGATTTGTACTGATCGGCCAGGCCGATGTACAGATCGGCCTGGACGATAAAGTCGGCAACTTGCAATTAATGAGCTCTTTTGAAGCTCTTCTATTTAAAGAGCTCTTGTTCAACGTTTTTCAAAGACCTTTTGCTGCTGCCTTGACCTGAGAAGACCTTGAGGAGAGAAAGAGAGAGAGAAGAGAGAGAGAGGATCTTGTGAGGGGGAGCTTGTGAGGGGTTTCACAAGGGTTGCTTCAAGGATCTCTCTGCGTCGTCTTCGTCTAGAGTTTCTCGTCCGTGGAAGGGTCGGTAGAGGTAAGGAGTTGTGCTTTTGGTTCTGGTTCTCTGCCAGCTTCAGGAGGAAGCAAAAGGAGATAGGTTCTCTGCCTTGCCGGGGTGGCAAAAAGGAGGTTCTTGTGAGGGTTTCTCCACCTAGCCGTGGGGGCTAAAGGAGAGTCACTTTTTGTTTAGTGCAATACTTGGAGGGTGCCTCCAAGGAGTGGACGTAGGTCGAGTCGACCGAACCACTATAAATCTCTGTGTTTCCTTTTTGCTTCCGCACGTTTAAATTCCGCATTATTTTCGTGGTGTGATTTGGTTTATGTGACTTTATTTCTTTGTTTAAAAATGAAGTTTTTAAAATACCAATTCACCCCCCCCCCCCTCTTGGTTAGTTTGGGACTAAGTTCATAGGGCTTAACATCCCCATCGAACTTTCAAATCTGTTAATCTCCTTATAATTAATATTAGATAGTGTAGCATTATACCATAAGATCTACAACCCTATATATATATATATATATATATATATATATATATATATATATATATATATATATATATATATATATATATATATATATATATATATATATATATATATATATATATATATATATATATATATATATATATATATAAGGTGATATTCTTACAATAATACTAAAAATATAACCCGCACGTGCTTTGATAAATTCAATAAATTTACAAACTCCAATGTCTGAGAATGCTTTGTAGGTCGAATATTCAAGTTTCATTCTCCTCCATTAAAGGACTGGAGTCGACTTGATTTGAATCCTAAATTCCTTCCAAATTCCTATAAAAATATAAGTGACTTTGACCTTAAAATCATCTTGATGATGGTTGTGTTTGTTGATGTTCGATCACTACGAATTAGGTTGTTAAACCTAAGTTTATGTCCCAGCGGCTAACTAAGAGGCGGGGGGGGGGGGGGGGGGGGGGGGGGTGAATTGGTAATTAAAATTTAATCCCTCTTTTTAAAAATTTTAAACCAAAAAATAAACTTTAATGAGTTTTGTAGAAATAGATTTATAGTGGTTTGGTCAAACTTGACATACATCCACTCCCCGAGGCACCCTCCGAGTATTGCACTAATACCACTAGTGACTCTCTTTCACCACCCACAGCAAGGTGGACAAGCCTTTATAAAACCTCTTTCCACCACTACCCGGTGCGGTAGAGAACCGTCATCCTTTTACACTATCCCCATTCTTGGAAGAGAACCATCATCCTTTTACACTCTCCCGGTGTGGGAAGAGAACTGTTCGTCCTTTCACACTCTCCTTGTGTGGGCAGAGAACCCTTTATCCTTTCACACTCTCCTAGTGTGGGCAGAGAACCCTCATCCTTTCACACTCTCCTAGTGTGGGCAGAGAACCCTCGGCTGTTCACACTCTTCAAGTGTCGGTAGAGAATCAGATCTCCTTGACAGATCTTCTTCATAAGAATTCTAGAAGGAAGAGAGAAAAGAGTGAAGTAATCACAAACCAAGAGTAAAGACTCTTACCTTTGAGTACCAAGTGAAACCTTCACGCTCTAATGGCAAGAAATATCCTTCAAACACTCTCTCCTTCACTCTTCTTTCAATAGGCATGAAGATCAGTAAGCAAAAAGATTAAGTGGCAGTTGAGATTGGACTATTTATAGAAAAGACACAAAAAACCGTCCAAAAATTACAAATATTCAAGTCAATACGAATTGGATCGTCCCGCACGATCGTGGATCGTCCTCGACGTTTTTACTTAAATGCATTGGAAATGAACCTAATGTATATGGGTACGAAATTACTTCGTACACACACATCATTCCGTACGAACTAGGTTCGTCCGATATGAACGGTTATTCCATCAGTCGGTTCCAAAAAACTGCAGAATGTCACTTAATTTTCAGAGTCGGTTCACTTCATCCTGGGACAAATATTGGTTCGTCTGGACAAAATCTTTCCAGAGAGAAAATCGTCCTGGGATGAATACACTTCGTCATGGACAAATTTTCTCCAGAGAGCAACTCGTCATGGAACGAACACACTTCATTCTTGAACAAAAATTTTCCAGAGAACATTTCTTTCTGGGACGAATACACTTCATCCTGGACGATCAGGACTTAGAAAAATTTTCTTCAACTCCTGTTCGTTCCGTTACTCTTACAAGGAGATAACTGACCTGATCGTCCCGTACAAACTATGTCGTCCTGTACAATCAGTATAAATTTCTCAAGATCTCCTAAAGTGTGTGTGTATTCACTCAATTACAATCACTCCCTCTCAAACTTAATTCAAAGAAAAATATAAGTTTTAAATACATAAAGTATCTCATGCTGAATTTGATTTGAAGTTTTTGTAGTCTGGAGTTTGATTTTCCTAAAATGTTAGTACACACAAGAGCAAAAATAACTCTTCTAAAAAGTGTTAGGAAATAACTATACATAAAACAATAATATTTGAAATTATCAAAACTATAAAAGTTGCAAAAATGTAAAACCTGCAAATAACAACTCTGTTAACAATGTTGAATGTAAATATTAATAAGAGTGGTCAATGTTGCATTCTATGACTTCTAGTCTGATATTTTGATGATGACAAATAATGTTGATTGATTTATCTTTTTCTTCATTAAATATTTTGAATGTTACTCTTGTTTGTGAGTACTAACATTTCATGGATATCACACACTGCTCAAGACAATAGAAGACTCAAAACTGGGTTGAATAAGATGTGAAAGAGTATGTAACTTTATATTTTCTATATTTTTCTATTTCTTGAGTATGGACACAAAAAGTGAATGCAAACTAAGTGACCATGCACACACATAAGGGGAGAGTTTTTTTTAAGAAAAAAATTTATTTTTTATGTAGATCATGTTGTACGATTTTAAATCGTACTATATGATACACTGTGGCTTAACAGCTATCTTCTGTGAACTGATTGTATTGTATGATATTGATCATACTGTAAGATTCATTTTTAACCAGAAACTCTAACCACTAGATTAATTTAAGCAAGTTGTTAATATTTGAATTTTGATCACTAATGTACGATCTAACCGTACTATACAAATATTTGAAAACTTGTTAAAATTAACCCTCGTGATTAGTTAATTAAATCAAGGCTTCATTAATGATTGGTGATTATATTGTACAATCATGATCGTATCGTATGATGAATCGAGACAATTTTAGGGCATACCAATATTTGTATTAGACAAACCTTTAATTTTGTTCTAATCTAATTATACGACCTTGATCATATCGTACGATGAACTAGACTGTTTTTTGTGGTACTAAAGATCGTATCGAGCAAAACTTTGATTTTTAAACTAATTGTACTGTATGATGTATACATCATACAAAGATGACCTGAATATTTTAACTGATCATACAGTACAAATTGGATCGTGCCGGGTGATGAATAGAGATAAATTTTGGTATCCTAGCATTCATCCTATATGAATATAAGAAATATAGTATATCATATTGAATGAGATTCATATAATACTGTATGATGTATCAAAAAAGTTTTATCTATTCGTAGTCCTTCGTACCAGGTGAAAGTTGTTTTGAATTGTTCATATTATATGAATTGCGATTGTACTGTACGAACAGAAATAACTTGAATTTTTAGAATTTCTTAAAGCCTGTTACATAATCAATGCTATTGTTTTTTGAGAAAAGGAGAGATGAACGTGACAAAGGAAGGGGACTCTTGAGAGAGAGCTTCTTGAAAAGATTTTGGGGTTTGTGAGAGGAAAGAGAAGGTGAGTTTGTGCGTGAGGGAGAAATAGTGTAAGGAGATCACACAATTGCTTTGTGCCTGCTGCACGCTTGGTCCTCCTGTGGCCAAGGTAAGTATTATGGAAGCTCTCTAGGGGGAGAGCCTTCAAGGTAAAAGTCCTCAAATGTTCTCTTCCTTCTCCAATAGGAAGAAAAACAAGAAGGTCTGCTACCATCACCAAGAGGGTGACATAGCGTCTGGCACTCTGCCACACTGGGGAAGGTGAAAGTGAGTTTGTGTAAAGGCTTCTCTTCCTTGTTATGGGAGCACAAGAAGAATTACTTTTGAGTAGTTCAAATCTCAGAGTGGAGGACTCCAGGGAGTGGACGTAGGTCAAGGTTGACCTAACCACTATAAAAAATTTTGGTGTGCTTTTTCCATTTACTGCATTTTATTTTTCTTGCATTTAAGATTGTTATAACTACTTCATGATAATTTAATTTTAATATTTTATTGTACTATTTAAAATTTCATCACTATTGTTTAAATCATCATTTAATCACTAGCTTCCGCTTCTAATTAGTTAAGTCATCTTTTGAAATAAATAAAAATTTATAAAAATAGAACTTTTGTTTAGGATTTAATTTTTTTAAAATACCAATTCACCCCTCTCTTGGCGCATCTAATACTTTCAGTTGGTATTAGAGTGGGGTCTCAAAAATAGTATTTTAGAAAACCTTAAGAAAATTGATCATGTCACATTTTGGTAACCGTAATACTACAGAGGGTTATTCCATAACTCATCCACCCTTGTTTGACAACATACTGTTTGATTTTTGGAAATTTTGAATGTCTATATTTTTATAATCTATAGACTACCACATATGAATGTTGGTATAAGATGGTTACACTACACCTTTTAAACTTTTGAATGGCGTTAAAACTAAAATATCATTTAGTGAATGGAGCAATGAGGATAGGAAGCTTGTGCAGATAAATTTAAAATGATTGAATTATTTCTTTTATGCATTAAAATCAGAAGACTACACGAAAGTGTCTATCTGTGCTATTGGTAAAGAGATCTGAGATAGACTATATATCATGTACGAAGGAACTAGTGAGGTTAAATAGTCTAGATTTAACATTTTATTGCATGACTTCAAATTCTTTCACATAAAACCTATCAAAATTATATCTGACATATACACTAGGTTCACCCAGCCAGTGACATCCTTGCATACACTAGGTAGAGAGATCTAATTCTAAAAAGTTAATAAAATTTTGAGATGCTTACCGAGTTCTTATGATGTTAAAATTATTGTAATCACTGAGTCTAAATATTTAAATGCTTATTCAATTAACAATTTGCTTGGGTCACTCATTGTTTACGCGAATGGAGTGAGTTAAAGGCAAAATGATGTAGGAGAAAAGAAGGAGCGAACGGTGGATCTAAAAGCAAATAATTCAGAAAGTGACAGTTCTCAAGCGGAGAAAGATGATGATATAGCCTTTATGACCCCTCAATTCAAGAATTTTTTAAAAAGAAAGCAAAGCGTCATCAAAATAATAGGAACAATGATAAAAACTCAAAGAACACTAAAGTTACATCTAACATAATTTACTTTGAGAGTAGAAAACTAGGCCACCTCCGAGCTGATTGCACCAACATGAAAACCCATCCAACCAAGGAGAACGGCGAGGAGAAGCCAAAGTATAAGAAAGGCATGATAAAGACAATGAAGGCATTTTGGGCCGACTCTACCGCAGAATTGTCAGAAGAAGAAGCAGAGGAGGAGATAATGAATTTGTGTCTAATGGCTAATGATAATCTTGATCAATCGGATCAAGATGATGTATGTTAACTGTCATATGAAAAACTGTTAGTTATTTCTGGAAAAAAAAAATTGATTCGTATAGAAAGTTGAAAAAAAAACATGATAATCTAAACATTTATTTTAGTACTTGAGAAACTAAGCATGCTAATTTAGTTAAATAACATTTTGAATTATATAGAGATCACATGTCCTTGCTTGATGAATTTGAAACATTAAACAAGAAGCATATTGAGTTATCTAATGTACATAATTCCTTGAAAATATTGCATATTGAGTTAGAAAAAGAATATAATAAATTGGATGAACTTGCATGAGAAATAGATAGTAGTGAGCATTATTTAAAAGTGGAAGTGGCAACATATGAATATGTAAATAAACCTCTACAAGCAAAACTTAAAGCACTTGAAAATAATAAACCATCATCCCCATTAGCTCAAATGAACAACCCCTCAGCATTGCATGCATCACACAACTTTAAGAAGAGGAATCACCACCCATATAGGTTAGTTAACCAATTTTCTGGCATTAGGTGCTTCTCTTGTGGCATGCTAGGTCACATAGCCTGCACTTGCATGATTCACCATAGGACACACCTCGTATAGAGACCTAAATTTTATTCATCACATCATAACATGCATATATCTCATTCATTCAAGCATAAGGATGAAATCAAATTTACTTGGGTTTCTAAACCTAACCTTTGAATGACATTTAGATATGCTCTCATGAAAGACTTGGTGAGAGCATGTGGTACCTTGATGATGGCTGCTCAAGACATATGACTGGAGACATGAAGAAGTTCATTACATTGGAAACCAGGACAGGAGACAAGATGACTATAGGAGACAACACCACTAAGAAAGTAATGGGCTTAGGTATCAGTGAAAATTCTAAAAAAACATTAATTAAAAATATTGCATTAGTTGATGTTTTAAAGTATAATCTATTGAGTATTAGTCAATTATGTGATTAAGGATTTGACATAAAATTTTTTGTAATAAATGCTTGATTAGCTTAAATGATAAACTTGTATTATAAGAAAAATGGATAAATAATGTTTATAAGTTAGATCTTAACTATATTAAAAATTCAAATTCATTATGTTTAAAAATAATAATGGATGACTCTTGGCTATGGCATAAGATATCATGCCATACTAGCATAAGAACACTTAAAAATATCACTTAGAAAAACCTAGTTAGAAGCATACCTAAGTTAGACTTCATTAAGACCATCTATGTGATGCTTTACAACTAGGAAATAAGTAAAATCATCATTTTATTCAATCAAGGATGTGAATATATCCAGGCAACTAGAAATGGACCTATTTGGACCCGTTAGCACAGCTAGCATAGGTGGGAAAAATTATGGATTTGTGATTGTATATGATTTCTTTAGATTCACTTGAGTAAGATTCCTAACATATAATAATGAGTCATTTGAGGAGTTCAGAACTTTCTCCACCTAGATTAAAAGGAAATTAGGATGCAAAATCTCAATAATCTATAGTGATCATGGTGGAGAGTTTCAAAATGAACAATTTGAATCTTTTTTCCAAGAGATAGGAATGGAGCATAACTTCTCTTCCCCTAGAACTCCTCAGTAAAATGGGATAACTGAGAGAAAGAATAGAACCTTGATAGAAATAGCTAGGGTAATGCTAACTAAGTATAGTCTTCCTAAATATTTTTTGGCAAAAGTAGTGAATAATGCTTGTTATGTTTTAAACAGGATGAATGTTAGGTTGAAGTTGTATAAAACACCCTATGAACTCCTTAAGGGTCGAAAACCAAATCTTTCCCACTTGCATGTCTTTGGTTGCAAATATTTTATCTTAATCAATGGGAAATATTCCTTAGGAAAATTTTATCCTAAGGTTGATGAAGGTGTCTTCTTAGTTTTTTCATTTGTAGGTAGGCCTATAAAATCTTCAATAAAAGGACCCTAGTAGTAGGAGAATCTAACCATATAGTATTTAATGAATCAGATAAGACCTTTGAACCTAAATTTGAAGAAGAAGAGGTCCATGCCATTCAGGGGGTGGAAACCATTACCCTATGAGATAAGATAGAATCGCAGGAATAATTGCCCAGAGATTGGAGATATTCTTCTAGTTATCCTAAAGAATTAATCTTAGGAGACCCATCAAAAGGTGTGAGAACTAGGCACAGACTTAGGAAATAGGTTAGTCATTCAACATTTATCTCTATGATAGAACCCACAAGTATAGATCATGCTTTAGGAGATGAATTATGGATCCTAGCGATGCAAGAAGAGTCGAACCAATTTACTAGGAATGATGTATGTGAATTAGGCAAGACACCTAAAGAGTAGTGTGTGGTGGGAACAAAATGGGTCTTTAAAAATAAGGTGAATGACTTGGGAATCATAGCAAGAAATAAGGTCAGACTAGTATGTAAGGGGTATAACCAAATTAAGGGCATATACTTTGAGGAAAACTTTGCCCTAGTAGCTAGACTAGAAGCCATAAGGGTGCTCTTAACCTTTGCTTGCTTCAAGGGTTTTAAGTTGAATCAAATGGACGTTAAGAGTGCTTTTCTAAATGGGGTAATCAAAGAGGATGTTTATGTTGAGCAACCCCCAAGATTTGAAAGCTCATAATTCTCAAATCATGTATTTAAATTAAAAGAGGCCCTATATGGGTTAAAGCAAGTGCCTAAAGCCTGGTATGAAAGACTTAGCTCATTCTTACTAGATAGAGGATTTGTTAAGGGAGTGTAGACACACCCTCTTCTTACAAAGGGTAGAAGATGAAATTCTTATTGTTCATATTTATGCAGATGATATCTTGTTTGGATCTTCAGATAAAATATTATGTGATGAATTCTCAAAAATAATGAGTAATGAGTTTAAAATGAGCATGATGGGAGAGCTAAATTATTTTATTGATTTTAGTGTAAAATAGATGGAAGATGGAACATTCCTTATCCAAACTAAATATATTAAGGATATTATTAAAAAAATATGAAATGGACAATGCTAAGCCCATGAACACTCCCATGAGTTCTACAATTCAACTAGACAAAGGCCCAAATAGAAAATCAATTGATTAGAAAAAATATAGAGGAATAATTGGATCTCTCATCTATTTAACTATCAATAGAATAGATATAATATTTCGTGTGTGCCTCTATGCTCAATTTCAAGCTGACCCAAAGGAGTCTCACTTGACTACGGTCAAGAGAATCCTTATATATCTACTAGACACTCCAAGCTTAAGAATTTGGTATCCTAGACAAACCACCTCCTTTGAAATCTTAGGGTATTCAACTTTTAATTTTGCAGGATGTAGGGTAGATAGGAAAAGCATATTTGGAACCTATCAATTCATAGGATAATCCTTAGTTTCCTGGTCCCATAGAAAGCAAAATTCAGTAGCCCTTTTTATGGCCGAGGTAGAATATATAGCAGTAGGGAGTTGTGTTGCACAAGTTTTATGGTTAAAATAACAACTTTTAGATATTGGATTACACATAGGAACCATCTCAATTATGTGTAACAACATTAGTGCAATTTGCATATCCAAAAATTCAATTCAACTCTCTCAACCAAAACATATAGACATTAGACCTCACTTCATAAGAGATCATGTAGCCAAAGGAGATATAGAATTGCACCATATAGCTACAGGAGATCAATTGGCATATATTCTCGAAACCACTAGCCTATGACACCTTTAGCACCTCAAGGACAAAACTAGGTGTTATAACACATTCATGCTTGATAAAAAAAAAATCACAAAAACAAAAAATTGGTCTAAGGTGTTCCTTGATCTTCACACACTCATCTCATTGAATTCCCAAAATGTCCAATTTTTGTCCATATCATACTGTACAATTCAAATTCATATTGTACGATCATCACAAAATGCACATATCATAGCCCTCAATTGAATTAATTATCTAGATTCGATCACTTATCTGCACATCATTTTGTAATATGATCTAGTTGTACTTTATGATACACGTGTCACTGATTATCCTTGCATTCAAATCATTGGTATGATATTATTGCCCTTCATATTATATGATATCTACCTTTCATATTGTATGATCCACATAGAAAAATGTATTGGAACAAATTTAGCTCAATTGATATAATATTATTATAATTCATACTATATAAACACCCATTCATACTGTATAATACTTTTTGTCAAAGATCGTACTGATGACCCCTCAGGACGAATGTATTTCCTTCATATCATCTAGTATGATCTTGATCATATTGTATGATTTGACCACCTTTTTCTAACTAGTCATCCAGATGAAATAGTTACATGATCGTACTTATTCAAAACTTCTTTTAATATGAGGGGAAACATGATCAATTCACTCAACTGATCTTCACTACACTTTTCTTCACTCGTTTATACTCACTGGCTAGCTCAAGCTAATGTGGTCGAAACATCATGAGAAGCTCCTATTTCTCTCATTTCCATGACGATAATTTCCTTTATGCTAAAGATGAGGATGCCTACTAAAAATTTAAAGCATGAAAGATCACTCCTTCTTGCATGCTAAATCAAGCAGCCCTTAACTTTGAGGTGATGAGCCTCTTTGCTTCCACTTCCCTTCAATTTCTTCTAACCCTAACCTTTTCATTTAACTCTGAGCTCCTCTATGAGTTCCATGCCAACCTTAGGATCAATCTATATAACTTAACCCTCACTTTATTTGTCTGCCATCAAAATATCAAAATCACCAAAGCAGACCTCGTTGAATATATCGATCTTTCTACTGCATGACCTCGAGCCCACTCATTCATAACAAATGAGTTCGACTGGAGTTGTATCAATTTGGTTCTTAGAAATGTTGTATTCAACCAACATCAACCTCTTGTCCAGTCCTTAACACAAAAATCCTACATCATCCAACACGTTCTTAGGACATCCTTAATACTCAAAGTTGGAGATATGATAAACGTGACCTTAATCCTATGCTTACCTAATCATGTCCAATCCTAGATTTGATGAAGATTATATGATTATTGACTATATTAGAAACATGACCCAAATTCGCCATCCAAGCATCCGTAGGAAACTAAATCTAGCCCTAGGGCATCTAATAGGATATATTCCTCATCACAAATACCAGATGACCTATCCTGGTGAACCCAACAATGTCCTTATTTTCTATATGGATGCCTTTTTCTATATCTTGTTTCATCAGGGCCAAGAGCATACTGAGCTAGATTTTGATGAAGAAGGGGAGGCTACTCGAGTAGGTGGACCTGCTCCACCAAAAGTACCTACACTTGCCTATCCTCAAGATGACATCATTCAATGACTTGATTGACTTAAAACCTGGATTGACTCTCATATCCATGAACAACAACAATAGTACGAGGAGGATATATGATGGTTTGGAGAGAGATTTGCTTCGATCGATCATCATTTTTCCTCAATCCATCACTTCTTTTAGCCACTACCACAAACACCTGATCAGGATCCATCATTTAACTAAGTATCTATTTTATGTGTTTTATATACTTTTTCTTTGATACTCCTCTTTTTGGTGATGTCGAAAGGGGAAAAGTTTATTATCCTTAGTTAATATATTTTCAATTGCATATCATGTTTCTTCAAGTTTTTTTTAGTTTCTGTGGCTTAAAATGAAATACATGTTTCTGTTCATATTTTTATGTTCTTTTGTTTATGTTAATAAAAAAAATAACAACCAAAAAAGGTTATCCTTCCTATCAACTAATGTTATCTGACATTATTAAAAAGGGGGAAATAGTTTCATTTTATGACACCTAGTATAAGATTTTGATGATTACAAATAATGTTGATTGAATTATCTTATTCTTCATTAAATATTTTGAATGTTACTCTTGTATGTGAGTACTAACATTTTAGGGAGATCACACACTGCTCAAGATAATGGAAGACTCGTGACTGGGTGGAATAAGATGTGAAGGTGTATGTAACTTTATATTTTCTTTGTTTTTATGTTTCTTGAGTCTGGCCATAAAAAGTGTATGCAAACTGAGTGATCACACACATAGGGGGAGAGTATTTTTAAAGAAAAAAAAAATATTTTTTGTGTAGATCGTACTATATGATTTTAAATCGTATTATATGATACACTATAGCTTAATGAATATCTTCTATGAACTAATCGTATTGTACGATTTGTTTTCAACTTGAAACACTAGCAACCAGATTAACTTAAGAAAGTTTTTAATATTTTATTTTTGAAAACATCGTATTGTACGATACAATTGTACTGTATGAATAATTGAAAACTTGCTAAAATTGACCCCCATGATTAGTCAATTAAATCAAGACTTAATTAATGATTGGTGATCGTACTATACGACCATGATGAATTTGGGGTGTACCAGCGTTCGTACCAAACTAACCTTTCATTTTTTTCTAATCATACTGTATGACCTTGTTCATACCATATGATAAACTAAGGCTATTTTTTGTTATACTAAAGATCATACCAGACCAAATCATGATTTTTGAACTAATCATAATGTATGATGTAAAAATCATACAAGATGACCTGAATATTTTAATTAATTGTATGCTATGAATTGGATCATATAGGATGATGAACAAAGATGAATTTTGGTCATCCCAGCGTTTATCATGTACAAATAAAAGAAATAAAGTATATCATACTAAATGATATTCGTATCATGCTAAATAATGTATTGAAAAAATGTTACCTATTTGTACACCTTTGTACCAAGGCGAAAGCTATTTTGAATTGATCATACTATATGATATGTGATCGTACTGTACGAATAAAAATGGATAAATGAATTTTTTATGGTTTATTGAAGCCTGTTATATAATCAATACCTTTGTTTTTTGAGAAAAAGAGAAAGGAACGTGACAAAGAAAGGGAAATCTTAAGAGGGAGCTTCTTAAAAAGATTTTAGGTCTTGTGATAGGAAGGAGAAGGTGAGTTTTTGAGTGAGGGAGAAATAGTGTGAGGGGAACACTTGGTTGCTCTGTGCCTGCTGCACGCTTGCTTCTCCGATGGGCTAGGTAAGTCTTATGGAAGCTCTCTAGGGGGAGAGCCTTCAATGTCAAAGTCCTCAATAATTCTCTCCCTTCTCTAGGTGGGAGAAAAATAAGAAGGTTTGTTGCCATCACCAGGACGGTGATATAGCATCTAGCACTTTGCCACACCGGGGAAGGTGAAAGTGAGTTTGTCTAAAGGCTTCTTCGTCTTATTGTGGGAGCAGAAGGAGAGTTACTTTTGAGTAGTGCAACTCTTATAGTGGAGGACTCTAGGGAGTGGATGTAGGTTAAGGTTGACTGAACCACTATAAAAATTTTTGGAGTGCTTTTTCTATTTATTGCATTTTATTTTTCTTGTATTTAACATTGCTATAATTGCTTCGTAAAATTTTGATTTTAATATTTCGTTGTGCGATTTAAAATTTCAGCACTATTATTGCAATCATCATTTAATCACTAGCTTTCGCTTCTAATTAGTTAAGTCGTCTTTTGAAATAAACAAAAATTCATAAAAATAGAACTCCTACTTAGGATTAAATTTTTTAAAATACCAATTCACCCACCTCATGGCATATCTCATACTTTCAGTTAAATATTAAAATTAAGAAAAATATGAATTCTTAAAATAGAATATATCACTTAAAACTTAAAACTAAAATTCATCCACCTTTCACAATCATTTGTTAGGGGTGATAAATTTATGATTAATCTTAGCTCACAAAGAATGAATGTCATGTAGAGTGTATCACTAAGATTCATTCTCAAGTAGTCTCTTACCAATAGGGACATAACACGTGCCCTCTGATCGGATGGTTTTACCAAAAAAATGAAACCATTATTTCACGATTATGGCCAACTCTCGTATGTTCTATAATGGCATCAAACCCTTAAGTAATGAATTATATGCCATATTCGATAGGCATAAAGCCATTTATCAGCTAAGGTGGATTCAAATTTACCACTTAGATAAACACTACCCAAGGTTGACAAGCTATCCTTGGATGAAGTAATATATGGCTAGTGATAAGGTATCTTCTATTGGGTTAGGTCGACCACCTACTCTGATTAAGTAGACTAGGGATCATAATAGCTTGGGTTGATGGAATCATGGGATCTTGATCGGGCTCATCTTCATCCCCCCATTATCAATTTTAAGTATAAGGTGATAAAATTTGTGTCATAAACTCTAAATTTTAATATCAAAGTCAATTCCTAAAGTTGTTGCTATTATATGTAGTGCCTATCTTATAACTAGCCTTAATCAAAACTTCTCTCTCATTATCAAGAGGGGTAATTAATTATTGTTGAGAGAGTTACTACTTAGCTTTGTACGTTTGACATTCTTGCAACTTATATGTTTTTTATGATTCCAAATATAATTGTTTTGATTATTATTTTCTCCTAACACATTTTGGAAGAATTGTTTTGCACTTGTGTGTACTAACATTTCAGGAAAATCATACTTCGAATTATTGAAGACTTCAAATCAAAATCAGTTTAGAGTTATTATAATTTGAAGTTTGTATTTTTCATTTTATTGAGTTTGAGATAGTGTGATTGTAATTGAGCACACACACACCAGGGGAGAATTCTAATATTCACATTTTTAGACTAATCGTACATTACGAAGTTAATTTGTACAGGACAATCTGGTCAGTAACTTTTCCCTAACGAGCAATAGAGCAAATGAAAAATGTCAAAAAAATTTCTAAGTATAGATCATACGGATGATATTTTTTGTTCGTATCGGGACGATCTCCTCTGGTTCGACCACGAACACTATTTTTACGAACGATATTTTTGTTCATACCTGGATGATCTCCTTAGGTTCGACCTTAAACACTATTCATACGGATGATATTTTTTGTTCGTATCGGGACGATCTCCTCTGGTTTGATCTCGAACACTATTCATACTGATGATAATTTTTTATCGTACAGGGATGATGGGCTCTGGAGCATGCACAAATGAAGTTCGTATGGACGATATTTTTTTATCGTACTGGGATGATGTCCTCTGCTACGCCCTCGAACACAGTTCGTATGAAAAATATTTTTTAATCGTACCGAGATGAAGGGCTCTCGTGTGCTTTCATTCAATTCGTCTACATACACACTTTGACATTTCTTCTGTTCGTACTGGACGAACACGGTTCGTACGGGATGATGATCAGGTACAAATACATTTTATACCAATTCACAAATGGTTCATACACAATAGTTTTTGAATTGTTTGTACATATGAAATATAATCATACGGGATGATCGTGGACGGTCAAATTTGAAAAATTTAATTTTTTGGATGGTTTTTCGTGTCTTTTCTATAAAAGGTCCACTTAAAACTAACCTTTAATCTTTTTTTCACTTGGTCTTCGTGAATGGTAACGGGAAGTTGAAGGAGAGAGTGAGAGAGAGTGTTTGAAGAAGATTTCTTCCTGTTGGAGCATGAAGAGTTCACTTGGTTACTCAAGGATAAGGATCTCTGTGTATTATTTTCTTTTTTCTTCACTCTTTTCTCTTATCCTTTTAGATTTTTAGTGTGAAGATTTTTCAAGAAGATCCGATTCTCTGTAGACACTTGAGGAGTGTGAACAGCCAAATGTTCTATGCCTACACTTGGAGGGTAGAAAAAGACGAAGGTTCTCTACCTGCACTTGCAGAGTATGAACAGCTGAAGGTTCTCTGCCTACACTTGGAGAGTGTGAACGTACGAAGGTTCTCTGCCTACACTTGGAGGATGTAAAAGGAGGAAGGTTATTTGCTTATATTTGGAGAGTATGAACAACAGAAGGTTCTCTGCCTACACTTGGAGGGTGTGAAAGGATGAAGGTTCTTTGCCTACACTTGGAGAGTGTAAAAGGATGACGATTCTCTGTCACACTGGGGATTGGTGGAAGAGAGTTTTGTAAAGGCTTCTCCCCCAACCCCTCTTGGTTAGGTTTGGGACTTTAGTTTAGGTCTAACAACCTATTCTAGAATCAACAAGAATAAGTGGTATTAGAGCTCTATTTCAAAACCATAAGTTTAAACTACTTTTTGATTAACGAGCATGACTACTTTTGGAAAGTGGAACACACCTAAAGGTTATTTGATTACTAAACCTCCTTTTTTTTATAACATTCCTTTCGATTTTTGGAAAATATGCATGTATACTTTTTTACAGTCTTTAGATTATCGTATGTGGGTCTTGGTACTGGAAGGGTATACAAAACTAATTAGACTAGTTGATGGCATCATAGTAGAAACATCCTTTGCAGATTGGGCTATAGAAAAAACGTGACTTAGCACAACTTAATGCAAAATATTTAAATAGTTTCATTTGTGTAATTAAGTCAGAGGACTACATGCGGGTTCCACTTATAAGAGTGGAAAGGACATATGAGATAGACACTGTATAACTTATGAAGGGACTAATGAAATTAAGCAGTCTAGATTAAACATCTTGTTACATCACTATGAATTATTTTGCATAAAACCCAATGAATCTATTTATGACATGTACACAAGATTCACTCAGATAGTCGCTTCTTTGCATGCATTAGGTAGGGAATTAACTAATACTAAAATGGTTAATAAGATACTTCATTATTTGCCCATTGCTTATGATACAAATGTAACTACTATATCAAAGTCTAAAGACTTAAATGTTTACTCTATTGATAATATTCTCGGATCATTAATTGTTTACAAGCAAGGAGTGAGTCAAAGAAAGATTGATGTAGGAGAACCATGAAGGGAGAAGAACATAGCACTAAAAGTGGAGGAGTCAAAGAGTGATCTATCACAACCTGAGGATGAGGATGAACTCACTTTGATGACTAAATAATTTAGAAGCTTTTTGAAGAGGAAACAAAAGAAACACCGATAATGGAACCGAGGTAAGTTCTATAGGAATGTCAAGATTTCTAATGATGTGATTTGCTACGAGTACAGGAAACCTGGAGACATTAAGTCTGATTGTTCAAAACTTAAAGCCACTCATAGAAAGGAGAAGGTAGAGGAGAAACCAAATGTTAAGATGGGCAAGAAGAAATTCCAAAGAGCTTTCTGGACGGACTCAGCTTCAGACTCATCATAAACTAAAAAGGATGAAGAAGTCACCAACTTGTGTTTGATGGCCAAAAATCTAGATCAGTTAGATCAAGAAGCGGTATGTTACTTAACCTATGCTGAACTTTAAGAAGTTTCTGAAAGAATACATGATGCATATAGGAAGTTGAAGAAAATGCATGCTAGTCTTAACTTGGAATTGCAAGAACTTCATAAAGAGAATGAATTCCTTAGAAAGATCATTCATTAATTGATAGCAACCACATGAGCTTACTTGTTGAGTTCGACAATTTGAATAAGAATAATGAGAATTTAAAATCATCCTATAAAAAATTGAAAAAAGAATTTAAAGATTTTAAGAATGAATTAGAGAGTGAAAAATATTGGTTGAAATATAGTAATAATGTATTGGTAGATATGAACACATTTTTTAGATTGAAAATAAAAGCCCTCGAGGAAAATAAGATACCCCAAGACTTGAAGATTTTACTAATCCTATTTTGTATCCAAAATTTATACAACCCAGGAAGAATCAGAGTAGTTTCAAACTATTGAGAAATCAATTTTCTGGAGTTAGATGTTACACTTGTGGATTGATTAGACATACTCACGCACTTGTACTTTAGATAGAAAAACTCATTTAGTGTGGAGACCTAAGATGCATAAACCTAGATATATCATACATGCATCTATATCTTACATCTGATGATTTTACAAGCACGCTCTCACACAAGGCCTCGTGAGAGCATATGGTACTTGGACAGTGGTTGCTCAAAGCATATAATTGGACATATTGCATAATTCATATTGCTAGAAGCTAGGAATAGAGGTAGGGTTACACTTGGAGATAACACTACAAGGAAGGTGGTTGGATCAGGTATGATAGGAAATTTGAATAACTTTTTTATTGAGAATGTACTACTAGTTGAAGGCTTAAAGAATAATCTGTTGAGTATTAGTCAGCTATGTGATAAAGGATAATGTGTTAATTTTTTTCCTACTAGCTGTATATTAAGCCTAAATGGTAATGATGTTTTGTATGGTATATGGGTAAACAATATTTATAAGCTAGATTTAAATTGTATCAAAATTCCTATTATTTTTTATTTAAAAACTATTTCTGATGAGTCATGGCTATGGCATAGGAGGCTTTATCACTCTAGCATGAAAAATCTTAGGAGGATTACCCAAAAGAACTTAGTGAGAGGTATACCAAAACTAGACTTTACTAAGGATCACCTTTGTGATGCATGTCAATTAGGAAAATATGTGAAGTCCTCTTTTCAGTATAATAAAAATCATAGAACTAGTAAACCATTGGAGATTTTGCATATGGATCTTTTTGGACCAGTTGGAACTATAAGTATAGGAGGAAAGGTATACAGTTTTATTATAGTTGATGATTTTTTTAGATTCACATGGGTTAAATTCTTATATCATAAGAGTGAATCATTTGAGGAGTTTAGAGATTTTTTGACTTGAATTCAGAGAAAACTAGGGTGTGAAATTTTAACATTCCAAAGTGATCACAATGGAGAATCTGAAAATGATAATTTTAAAAAATTTTATAAAGAAAAAGGATATGATCACAATTTTTCTGCACCTAAAACCCCTCAACAGAATGGGGTAGTCGAAAGAAAGAACATAATATTAATAAAAACTGCTCAAGCCATGTTGGCAGAATATTCACTTCCTAGATATTTTTGGGCTGAAGCGGTTAGCACTGCATGTTATATTCTGAATAGGGTAAACATCAGATCAAATTTGAATAAAACACCCTATGAGTTTCTTAAAGGGAGAACACCTAATTTGTCACATTTACATATTTTTGGATGTAACGTGTTCATATATAACAATAGAAAATCTTTCTTAGAAAAATTTGATCCAAAATCAGATGAAGGAATTTTTCTAGGATTCTCTAATGTTAGAAAATCTTATAGAGTATTTAATAAAAATACTTTTGTAATCGAGAAGAACACACTTGTTGTATTTGATGAATCTGGTATTTTAGAAGAGCCCAATGTTTAAGAGGAAGAGATAGAAATAAACTCCTAAAAGATTGAGAAAGTAAATTTGGAAGAAAATTTAGAGATAAAAAATTCTTTGCCTAGAGAATTGAGATTTTCTAAAAATCACCCAAAAGAATTGATTTTAGGTGAACCTAGTGAGGGTGTTAGGACTATGCATGGATTAAGTAAATAAGTAAATCATTCAACCTTTATTTTTATGATTGAACCCACAAGTATTGATTGAGCACTTTCGGATGAGTTTTGAATTTTGGCAATGCAAGAAGAATTGAATCAATTTATAAGAAATAAAGTTTGGGAATTGATTGTAAGGTCAAATGATCTAAGTGTTGTTGGGACTAAGTGGGTTTTAAGAACAAAATGAATGACTCAGGAGTTGTTGTAAGAAATAAGGCTAGATTGGTGGCTAAGGGGTATAATCAGATTAAAGAGATTGATTTTAAGGAGACTTTTGCCTTTGTAGCGAGACTTAAAGCAATTAGGATTTTGTTAGCCTTTACCTATTTTAGAGGATTTAAATTATATCAAATGGATGTTAAAAGTGTCTTTTTAAATGGGGTGATTTAAAAGGATGTTTATGTTGAACAACCTCTAAGTTTTGAAAATTCAAAATACCCAAATCATATTTTTAAATTGAAAAAGGAATTGTATGGATTGAAATAGGCACCTATGGCTTGATATGAGAGGTTGAGCACTTTCCTACTTGAGAGATTTTTTGAAAAGGAAAGTGTGGACACAACTCTCTTTTTGAAAAAATTAGGAGAGGATATAGTCATTGTACAAATTTATGTTGATGATATCATCTTTGGATCTCCTAATAAAAATCTTTGTGATTATTTTTTTAAATTAATGAGTAGTGAATTTGAGATGAGCGTAATGGGAGATTTAACTTATTTTCTAGTTTTACCATTAAGCAAATTGAGGAAGGAACTTTTCTTAGTCAGTAAAAGTATGTTAAGGACATCCATAAAAAGTATGAAATAGACAATGTTATACCTGTTAGTACACATATGAGCTCCTCATTTCAGTTACATAAGGACCCAAAGAGAAAATATGTTGATCAAAAGAAACTTAGAGAGATTATTGGATCTTTGCTTTACTTGACTGCTAGCAGACCCGGTATTATGTTCAGTATTTATTAGTGTGCTAGATTTCAATCAGATAAAAAAGAATCACATTTGATAGCAGTGAAAAGGATTTTAAGATATCTCTTGGGAACTCAGAACTTAGGGATTCGGTGTCCTAAGTTCAGCTCTTCATTTGAAATAATTAGATATTCATATTCAAACTTTGCAGGTTATAGTATTGATAAAAAGAGTACATCTGAAACATATCAATTTATCAAAAATTCTTTTGTTTCTTGGTCCAGTAGAAAATAGAATTTTGTAGCTCTATCTACTGCTGAAGCTGAATACATTGCCTTAAAAAAGTTGTGTGGCACAAGTTATTTGGTTGAAAGAATAGTTGATTGATTTAAGATTAACAATAGGCACTACTCTAATTTATTGTGATAACACTAGTACCATTTTTATTTCAAAGAATACTATTCAACATTCAAGAATCAAACATATTGACATAAGACATCATTTCATAAAGGATTATGTATCCAAAGGGGAAATTGAACTAAACCATGTTTCAATGGAAAATTAACTTGCAAATATTTTTACAAAACTACTAGCCTTTGATACTTTCAGTACATTAAGAAGAAGGCTAGCTGTGATTGACCTAAATGCTTAATGAAAACTTTCTGTAAACTTGATATGTGTGTTTGTGTATTTTTTGTTTTTGAGTTTTAAGTGTATTTTTTGTTTATTTCAGTATTTTTGTGTTATGTGTGTTTTTGAAATGTTTTTCACATCAAATTTCCTATTTTTGATCGATCGCACAAAATTTTCTAAGTGTTCTATTCGTGCTGTACAAAATTCATTTTGTACAGGACAAATTCTGTAGTGTTTCGATCATTGGGTAGGTCAGTCTGCATATCATTTTTTATTTTCAATACAGTTCATCTGTACAATCCCCAGATCATCAGGATGATGTGTATTCATTTGTATGTACGCATATAGATGATTATACGGGAAGAAGCATTTATTATTTCTGATCGTATGTACGACCCTTAAATTTGTACATACTAACAAGTGGCATTTCGATGTGGGGGACGAACCAAATCGTCATTAAAATGATCTTAAATAATCGATCGTCCCGGATGAACACCTATTCGTCTGTACGATCGCTTGGTCAAAAAATCTTTACGAAAGGTTGCCTCATAACTTATGTGATTATGAAAAAACCATTTTATTTTCAACGCATTCATTTGTACATACGAAATGTTATTTCATACGTACGAAATCAAGTATCGTATGGTACGAACCTCATTTCGTACGTATGAAAGTTCATTTTTCTTTAAATAGAAGGCCTTTAGAACTCAAATTTCATACACTTCAAAAGCCTTTCCAAACCCTCTCATAGTTCCAAATCTTTCAATGGCAAGCTCTAGCAAGAGGAGTAGACAGACTAAGGCTCTAGGAATGATGTAGATAACTTTTTGTCTAAAACCAATGAGGAATCTTTTCCTAGGTTTGTTTCTACAAAAATCACCCCTTCTAGAGTTCTTCTACAAGAGAATGTTATTTTTCAAGTAATGCCACTTTTCGCCTTTACCCAATTCGCTTTTATCCTCACTCTGATTTACTCCTAAAATAAGGAAACTTTTCACTATTTTCTTACAAACATGACTTTTAGTACTGACCAGAATAGGATTAAATCCTATTTTTTGAAAAAGAGCATTGAAATAACCAAGGAGGATTTAGGGATATTTTAAATTTAAGGACCCAAGGAATTAGAGACCATACTTTGACATCTGCTTCTGATTACGACTTGACTATAATGAACCATGTGATTAGAGGGGTTAGACAAGTGTGTCATATGCTTAAGGAATCCACTTTATACCAAGATGCTAGAATCATCCAGCATGTTCTTAGAACTTCCATAATTCCTAAAGCTGGTGATATAATAAATATTACTTCTCTTGTTTCTACTGTAACTTACCTGATCATGACTAGCCAACCTAAAGACAAAGCCCAACTCATTATTGACTATATTTATAGGCTTTCTGAAATTGGTCATGCCTCCCATAAGAGAAAGAAGAACATAGCCTTAGGACACCTTATGACATATATTCTTGAGAAGAAGTACAATCTAGTTCATCCTGATCCACATATAGAAGAGCCCATCTACTATAATGATCCTTCATTTCGAGCAATCTTTGCTAAAAATAATATAGGTCATGACTCTGAGGGAGAAAGGGGAGCTCCTATACCTGCACCTGCGCCTGCTGGTGGACCATCCTTTCAGGATATGGTCCATCGCTTTGATCATCTTGAGAGTTATTTTGATCAACGCTTTGATCAAATTGAGACTCACCTACAGCAGCAGGATGCTCAATACCATAAGGATATGGGCTGGGTTCGAGGTCAGTTTGACCAGGTGAACATAAATGTGGCTATGATGAGTAGCTATTTTACTTTCTTCAACCAGCCACCTCCTCTAGACCAGCGCCCCTTAGAATGATAGATGTACTTCTTTGTGTTTATCTTTGCCACTACTTCTGATATGATGTGTGAACTTTGTAGTTTTTGTGACTGTATTTTATTTTTGTTTTTGTGGTTGATGATCTGTGTAGTTGAATTGATATCATGTGAGCTTCCCTGTATTATCTTATTTTGATATCAATTAAACATGTCATATTTTTTTTTAATTGATTTTTTTCTTTATTTGAAATATTTATTTACCTATATGATAATCCTGAATTAATTGATCTAAAAAGGTGGTATAATTTGGAAAGCAATACAAAAATTAAAATTCATTAGAAAATCTAATTTTTCAAAAAATTGAAGTTAGCTTATAACTCGATAATGTTAAGGCTATCAATCTCATGTTCTTATTAGGCATACAAAAATTTAATAATATTATTATAATTTTGATGTCTTATTATTCTTTTAATTCTCATTTCAATATAATTATCTTTGTACTTAGAAAAATTTGAGCTTTTAGATTATTGATTTTAGAATGATCAATTAAAAAATGGAGATGTACAAATGTACAAAAATCAAAAGAATGCACAATGGTTTGCAAATTGAAAAGAGGAACAAAATCAATCCAAATATAAAATGATGCACAAAGTGTGCCACAAATATTAAAACGATGCGCAAAGCGCCACAAGTATATGTTCTTTCTTTTAACTTTAAATCTTCAATTTCAAATCAATCTAATGTTTAATTATATTTTGTATTGAATTTTGACTTAAATTAATTTTCAATTCTTCACCTTTGCAATAATTCTCCTTATTTGATTGTCTAGAATGATTCATGACCTTGACATATTTTTTCTTGTCTGTGTTATATCTTAATTTAAATGATATGAATCTTTATTTTTTTTCTAATAAACATTAATCTTGTTATTGCAAGTATAGCTCAATCTCTTTCAGGATCAATTATCAAATGATTCTCCTATGACTTCTTACATTTCTGTAGTTTATGTTTTCTTCTCTTTTTGCTATTGTCAAAAAGGGGGAGAAATATTATTTGACATTTGAATGTTTTATTCATGTTTTATATTTTGTTTCTCGTTTTAGTGTCTCATTTTAGTGTCATTTTAGTGTCATTTTATTTGTGTGTGTAAAACTTAAAAATTAAAAATTGATTTGTTCATAATAAAAACCCTTATACTCACATGCGTATTCATTCATGGTGTGTTTAGGAGAAATTTAGGATTCTTAATTTTTACTCAAATAGTATTTGTTTTACCATAATAAAAAAAGGGGAAGATTGTTGAGAGAGTTGCTACTTAGCTTTGCACGTTTGACATTCTTGCAACTTGTATGTTTTTTATGATTCCAAATATTATTATTTTGATTATTATTTTCTTCTAACACATTTTAGAAAAATTGTTTTTCTCTTTTGTGTACTAACATTTCAGGAAAATCATACTCCGAATTATTGAAGGCTTCAAATCAAAATCTGTTTAGAGTTATTGTAATTTTAAGTTTGTATTTTTCCATTTTATTAAGTTTGAGATAGTGTGATTGTAATTGAGTAACTGAGCACGCACACACCGGGGGAGAGTTCTAAAATTCACATTTTAAAACTCATCGTACAGTACGAAGTTAATTCGTACGGGATAATCTGGTAAGTTATTATTCCCCAATGAACAATGGAGCGAATAAAAAATGTCAAAAACTTTTCTAAGTATAGATTGTATGAACGATTTTTTTTGTTTATATCGGGACGGTCTCCTCTGGTTCGACCTTAAACACTATTCATGTGGATGATATTTTTTGTTCATACCAGGACGATCTCCTCTACTTCTACCTCGAATACTATTCATATGGACAATATTTTTTGTTCGTATCGGGACAATCTCCTCTAGTTCAATCTCAAACACTATTCATACGGATGATAATTTTTTATCGTGCCAAGATAATGGGCTCTGGAGCATGCACAAATAAAGTTCGTACAATGATATTTTTCAATCATACCAGGAAGATGGGCTCTAGATCGTGCACGAACAAAGTTCATACGTACGATATTTTTTAATATTATCGGGATGATGTCCTCTGGTACGCCCTCAAACACATTTCATAAGGACAATATTTTTTTATCATACCGAGATGAAGGGCTCTAGTGTGCTTTCATTCATTTCATCTTGCTAGTTCATACATACATACTTTGACATTTCTTCTATTAGTACCAAACGACACTGTTCGTACAGGACGATGATCGGGTACGAATAGATTTCATACCAATGCACAAAGGGTTTGTAAATAATAGTTTTTGAACTATTCGTACATACAAAATACAATTGTATGAGACGATCGTTGATGGTCAAATTTGAAAAATTTAGTTTTCTGGATGGTTTTTTGTGTCTTTTCTATAAAAGGTCAACTTAAAACTTACATTTAATCTTTTTGTCACTTGGTCTTCATGAATGGTAAAGGGAAATTGAAGGAGAGAGTGAGAGAGAGTGTTTGAAGAAGATTTCTTCCTATTGGAGCATGAAGAGTTCACTTGGTTACTCAAGGGTAAGGATTTCTATGTATTATTTTATATTTTCTTCACTATTATCTCTTGTCATTCTAGATTTCTCATGTGAAGATCTTTTAAGAATATCCGGTTCTTTGCCGACACTTCAGAAGTGTGAACAGGCGAAGGTTCACTGCCTACACTGTAAGGTATAAAAGGATGAAGGTTCTCTGACTACACTTGGAGAGTGTGAACAGTCGAAGGTTCTCTACTTATACTTGGAGAGTGTGAAAGGACGAAGGTTCTCTGCCTATACTTGAAGGGTGTAAAAGGATGAAAGTTCTCTGCCTATACTTGGAGAGTGTGAAAAGCTAAAGGTTCTCTGCCTACACTTAGTGTGAACAGCCAAAGGTTCTCTACCTACACTTGGAGGGTGTGAAAGGATGAAGGTTCTCTGCCTACACTTGGAGAGTGTAAAAGGATGATTATTCTCTACCGCACTGGGGATTAGTGGAAGAGAGTTTTGTAAAGGCTTCTCTGCCTTGCTGTGGGGGCAAAAGGAGAGTCACTTTGGTATAGTGCAATACCTGAAGTTGGAGACTTCAGGGAGTTGATGTAGGTTGTGTTTGACAAAACCAATATAAACTTTTGTGTCATTTTATTTCCACTATTTATTTACTTTACTAGTTTATTTTTCTGTGGTTGAAAAATCATTTTTGAACAACTTTAAAATCAACTTGCTCAAATTCATTAATCGGTTTCTATCATTTTAAAATCCAAGAAAGGGATTAAAATTTTAAATTACCAATTCAGCCCCCCCCCCCCCCCCCCCCCCTCTTGGTTAGCTTTGGGACATTAGTTTAGGTCTAATAACATATTCTAGAATCAACAATATTCAATAATTATAGGGGCTTACGCCTATAGGAAATGATAAATCAGATTATAAAGTCCTCACAAAATGAGGGCAAAATCTTTGGGTAGCATTTATCTAAAACCCAATCTATGTTCTAAAAATTCACCAAGAACCTAAGCTTATTAAAACTCACCACCATCATATTAAAAAAGGAGCTGGCCATAGAGAGGTCGAGGTGAGGAAATTTTTGGAGCCCACATTGTACAATATGAACATTAAAAATTTAAACATATAGTATTATACTAATTGGTGATCGTATAGTACTAATATGTCGAATTATAGGTATCGTAGTGTACGACACTACGATCATATTGTACGAAATGTGATGGCTGAATTAAATATTTAGGGTTTTTTTTAACCCTATTTTTAAAATTTCTCATAAGACTTTATAAGAGTCTTTTCTGCATTCATAGAGTTATTTTCTTCTAAATAAAACTTGAAGAGAGAGTCTAGAACTTAAGAAAGAAAGGGTGGAGTTTGTGAGTAAACAAGAAGAACTTTTTGGGTTTTAATGGAATGTGAGAGGGAGTTCCACACGATTGCTTAGACAAACTTGCACATGCATTCCTCTATGTCTCATGGTTTGTATTGAATGAAGCTTTGGGAAGAAGACCTCTTTGGTGTCAAAGGACCCGACTACTCCGCCGTATCTGGGAAGGTGATAGTGATTTGAGGTTCTTCGCCTTCACTAGGAGGGTCAAAAAGGATTCCAATTTCTATTCCTTCACCAGGAGGATGAAAAAAAGATTATAGGTTCTCTGTCTTCACCAAGAGGTTGAAAAAGGATTCTAGGTTTTCTCCCTTCATGAAAAGGGTGAAAAAAGATTCCAAGTTCTCTACCTTCACTAGGGGGGTGAAAAAGGATTCCAGGTTCTCTGTCTCACCAAAAGGGTGAAAAGATTATGGTTCTTTCCCACACCAGGTTGGTGGAAGAGATTTTATAAAGGTTTCTCTGTGTAGATGTGGGGCCTAAATGAGAATTACTAAAGGTTTATTTCAATACCTGAAAAGGAGGACTCCATGAAGTGGATGTAGGTCATTATTTGATAAGACCACTATAAAATTCCATGTGCTCATTCTAACTTTTTTTTTATATTTTACTTTTTTGTAATTTATTTTCCTGAAAATTGCAAGTTGAAAAATTTGGGATTGATGTTAAATTGAGATGATTAAATTATAAAAAGTTATAAAAACAGGATCGGATGTGAACTAGAAAAAGAAGAGGTTACTGTTCGACTAGTTCAATTGGTCGAACCACTGTTGAACTGGATGATGTAATAAATAATAATAGTATAAAAAATTAATAAAATTAATATAATAATGCTGACAATTTAATCTTAAAATTTATATAATTCTATGAATTTTTATATTAAAAAAATGAAATTCATACATATATAATATATTATATAATTTTAAAATTAAATATAAATAATTATTATATTTACATAAAATTAATTACTAAATTTATATTGAAATATAAATATCTCAATCTTCAATTTTAATTTGGATTTAATAAAAATTTAGTTTTATATATATATATATATATATATATATATATATATATATATATATATATATATATATATATATATATATATATATTGCGTCCTAGAATATTTGCGGCGATACAGAAATATAAATTTTAATGTCTTAGCTTTGTACAAAGATCCAGCACACAATCAGATAAGAGAGAGGTTGCAGTATTCATATGAGTCTCAAAGATTTTTATATGGAAAACCCTAAAAATGGTAAAAACTATGGGGCCTTGCCCAGTTTGAATAAATCCATTATTATTTGCAGCTATTACAAAATGAGGCGCTTCCTTGGAGGGATGGCCTTAGCTTGATGTGCATCATATGGAATACATTACTTGGTGGAAATATAAAGAATCACTATTGATGTATTCATTCATTTGAAAAGACCATAGTTAGTGGACAATGGAGACCGGAAAGATTGTTATCTTGCGAAGGAGGTCAGAAGTACCATAGTCGGCAAGCGATAGAGGTAAGGGAGATGGAGGTCGTAAGGACGATTGTATGGCGATGGAGGTCGGAAGGACCGTAGCTGACCATAGTCGACAAGCGATGAAGGTTGGAAGGATCGTAATCAGCAGGAGATAAAGATCAGAGTGATGAAGGTTGGAAGGAACATTGTCTAGTAATGGAGGTCAAAAAGACTTTAGGCGGTGGATGATAGTGGTCAAAAAGATCATTTTTGGAGGGCAACTGAGGTCCAGCATCAATCAGAGGTAATGAAAAAGTCTGTCATTAGGTTGTGGCTAGGCTAAAAAATTGGCATCAATTGGAAATCAAGCAGAAGTCCAATATTCGTTGGTAGACAGGTAGAAGTCCAACATTGGGTATAAGTCGGATGAAAGTCTGGCGATAGGAAAAAATCTGACACTTGGTAGAAATCTGGTGATGGGTAGAAGTTCGATGTTGAATAGATTTTAGATGACGGGCCAAAGTCTAGCATCAGTTGGTGGCTGGGAAAAAAATCCTCCGTCAGTTAGTGGCCTGGAAGAAATCCTGTGTCTATCGATAGCTGGGTGAAAGTCTTGCGACAGCGGTGTCTAGGCTAAAGTTTGGCAGTGGTCGAGGAGGAGTTTGGTGGCAAGAGAACTCTTCCTTCTCTTCATTCTCTTCTTGCTTAGGCCTCTTTCTTCCTCCTTATCTCCTTCCTCCCCTAATAAAAAATGAGGGGTCTATTTATAGTTTTCTGAGAGTGGCATGACCAATAAATATGAGGAAGACCAAGGGTAAATTGTGAGTGGTTTGAATGAACGGTCGATGTTGAATCCATTGATCATATACAATTTATTAGGTATTTGAATGCCTTAATGATATCAAAATTTGACAATCTTAGACTCGTCGGATTTGTCTCGTCAAGCCGCTTGATTTGACTATAAGAATGTCACATTTGGAAACCATTTGGTAATCCAAATTATGGTTTGAACCTTCTTAATCTGCTTAGAGTCTTTGATTTTGATCCATTTGGGCTCGGATTGAGTCAAATTTGGTGTTGTTGGGTTTGTATTTCTGAGATGTTCAGTTTGACTGCAAGTTTGCTAAAATTGGAGTTTAGATGATTTCGGATTTAATTTTTTAAGTTTCCAACTTGAATTTTGCCTCAAGATTCGTGCCCGATCAGGAAAAATTTTTGATGATATATCTGTTGTCCCCCTATTTTAGGATGTAGAATCTCCAGCAGTCCAAAAATATGCATTATAGCTTTTGAGAAAATTTTCATGCTATTTGAAACTCAAAAGTAATTTTGGTCATGAGCGTAGAGGTCCCGAATAGCTTTAAAGTGCCAAATTTGAGTTTGGTGCTCATGGTCAAAAGTCTGCGTTCTTGTTTTGAATTTTTCTCCTTCCAATTAAGTAAATCACTAGTTAGATTTTAATTGCCTAAGCATATCCAAGGAACAAAAACTTCGTGTTCAAGTACTGAGTAGAATAAAGCTATCTGCCTAGAACATCAAGGTGTTGCAAATCTATTTTTCATGTCTTATGTTTTGATGATTGACAAACACTGCTTTTCTTGGACAGCTTGTTGCTTCTAACTTTTCAGGAATCGACGATTGGACAATCAAAAAGGAGCCAAGTTCAGGAATGCGTAGGTTTAGGGTTGAGTTAGTCTGTACTTTTATTTTTTACCTTTTGAGTCCTCTTGTAATAGTCAAAAAGACTGATGCTTTGTAACCCTTCACACACACACTTGAGAGAATTAGAAATTCTGTTTTTACTCATATCGGCCAGGACGATTTCTTCGATCGGCCTGGACGATCAGCTTAAAACAGAAAGTCTAATTAAGGATTCTTAATTAAGGCAGCCTACGTTAACAGATCGTCCTGGACGATACGTGTATCGGCCAGGACGATAAGCTCAAAACAGAAAGAAGTTGCCGCCATAGACAAGTATGGTATAGCATATCTTTAAATTATCGGCCAGGACGATCCTCGGATCGGCCTGGACGATATTAACAAATTATGCCATAATTGTTCAGGAAATCAAGGAAGTAATTAAGGATGATTGATACGATCATATCGTCCTGGATGATCGCAGGATCGGCCCGGACGATCTAGTCAAAAACATTAAGTTACTTCAGGACGATCAAAATCGGCCAGCCCATATTCAGGGCTATTGTCAGGACGATTTTCGTCTGATTTGAACTGATCGGCCAGGACGATCGTGAGATCGGTCTGGACGATCAAGCTAATTTTCAATCGTCCAATCTTGCATCCAGGGCTATGCTCTGGCCGATCTTCATTGATTTGTACTGATCGGCCAGGCCGATGTCCATATCGGCCTGGACGATAAAGTCGGCAACTTGCAATTAATGAGCTCTTTTGAAGCTCTTCTATTTAAAGAGCTCTTGTTCAACGTTTTAAAGACCTTTGGCTGCTGCCTTGACCTGAGAAGACCTTGAGGAGAGAAAGAGAGAGAGAAGAGAGAGAGAGGATCTTGTGAGGGGGAGCTTGTGAGGAGTTTCACAAGGGTTGCTTCAAGGATCTCTCTGCGTCGTCTTCGTCTAGAGTTTCTCGTCCGTGGAAGGGTCGGTAGAGGTAAGGAGTTGTGCTTTTGGTTCTGGTTCTCTGCCAGCTTCAGGAGGAAGCAAAAGGAGATAGGTTTTCTGCCTTGCCGGGGTGGCAAAAAGGAGGTTCTTGTGAGGGTTTCTCCACCTAGCCGTGGGGGCTAAAGGAGAGTCACTTTTTGTTTAGTGCAATACTTGGAGGGTGCCTCCAAGGAGTGGACGTAGGTCGAGTCGACCGAACCACTATAAATCTCTGTGTTTCTTTTCTTGCTTCCGCACGTTTAAATTCCACATTATTTTCGTGGTGTGATTTGGTTTATGTGACTTTATTTCTTTGTTTAAAAACGAAGTTTTTAAAATACCAATTCACCCCCCCCCCCCCTCTTGGTTAGTTTGGGACTAAGTTCATAGGGCTTAACATCCCCATCGAACTTTCAAGTGGTATCAGAGCTTGATTCGAAAATTAAAGTTTAAAAACTTTTTGAATTTGATCCATGTCTAACTTTGGGAATCGCAACACTACGGAAGGGTATTCTATTACCCGACCTCCTCTGTTCGATAACCTACCTTTTGATTTCTGGAAAACTCGCATATCAACTTTTTTACAATCTACTGATTATCGCATGTGGATGCTTATTCAAGAAGGCTATTCTCCACCTTCTCGTGAAATTAACGGTTTTAAAACTGAAGTTGCTTTTACCGAATGGACTTTTGATGAACGAGATTTAGCTCAATTGAATGTGAAATGTTTGAATTGCTTTTTCTGTGCTTTAAAATCTGAGGATTACATGCGTGTTTCAACTTGCAAAACTGGTAAAGAAATTTGGGATAAATTGTGCATTACTTATGAAGGCACTAATGAAGTTAAACAATCCCGTTTAAACATTCTCTTGCATGACTACGAACTTTTTCGTATGAAACCTCATGAATCAATTTCTGACATGTACACTAGGTTTACTCAGATTGCTACCTCATTGCATGCACTAGGAAAAGAACTCTCGAACTATGAAAAAGTTAACAAAATTTTGAGATGCTTGCCTTCATCCTATGATGCAAAAATTACTGCAATTACTGAATCTAAAGATTTAAACACCTATTCTATTGATAACTTGCTTGGCTCACTCATTGCTTACGAGCAAGGGGTGAATCAAAGAAATCTTGATACAGGTGAGAAGAAAAAGGAGAAAACAATTGCATTGAAGGCACACAAATCGGATTCTAAATCTTCCGGGTCTGAAAGCGATGGAGTTGCCTTCATCACAAGGCAATTCAAAAGCTTTCTAAGGAAGAAACAAAAGCATCATCAAAGTTGGAGAAAAGGTAAGGATCATAAACATACTAAAGGATCTTCTGATGTTGTTTGTTTTGAATGCAGGAAACCTGGACATGTGAGAACTGATTGCCCTAAGCTTAGAGATCAATTAAGCAAAGAAAAAATTGATGAGAAAGCAAAGTCTAAGAAGGACAAGAAAAAACAAAGGAGCTTTGGGCAGAGTCTGGTACTGATTCTTCTGAGACTGAACCAGAGGAAGAAACTACAAACTTGTGTTTCATGGGAAAAGATCAAATTGATCAAGAAGAGGTATGTGAACTTTCATATGATCAACTTCTTGAAGTTTCAGAAAAAATTCATGCATCATATAGAAAATTAAAGAAAACTCATGCTAGCTTGAAATTAGAACTTTTAAATCTACAAAAAGAGCATGAAATTTTGATTAAGGACCATCAAACAATTGATTCAAATCACATGACTTTACTTGATGAATTTGATGAATTAAATAAAAATCATGGTAAGTTAGTTGAAGAGCATGATGCATTGAAAATATCACACATATCTCTTGAATCTGATTTTAAGAAGTCAAAAGAAATAGAAAAAAATTTGAGGATTGAAAATGAAATTTTAGAAAACACAAACTTGAAGATTCAAAGTGATTTAGAAGCATGTAAGAAATCTAGGATGAATTCTACTGTTAATCAATTGCCAAAACCTAGAGAGAGGCATTATAACTCAAATCACTTAAGAAATCCCTTTCCTGGAGTTAGATGCTTTTCTTGTGGCATGCTAGGACATATCTCACACACCTGCACAATTCATCATAGTTCACATTGGGTATGGAGACCTAAGGTGCATGATCCACAGCATACCACACATGCATTGCATTCTTCTCTTCATAAGAAGGAACCCAAACCTGCTTGGGTTCCTAAAACTAACATTTGATAATTTTGCAGGAAGTCTCTCACAAAAGACCTCGTGAGAGTATGTGGTACCTGGACAGTGGATGCTCTCGACATATGACTGGTGATGCTAGCCAGTTTGTTGTACTAGAATCCAAGACTGGAGGCAAGGTTACTCTTGGAGACAACACCACCAGGAAGGTGGTAGGAGCAGGTATAATTAGTAATTCCAAGAACCTTATGATTGAAAATGTTTTGCTTGTAGATGGATTGAAGCACAACTTGCTCAGCATCAGTCAATTCTGTGACAAAGGCTTCATCGTACAATTCTTCACAAATTCATGCATTGTAAGTTTAAGCAACAACACCATTTTGTAGGGAAAGAGGGTAAACAATGTCTATATGCTTGATTTAAATAGCATTGAATGTGCTGCTTCTTTTTGCTTAAAAACTGTCATTGATGATTCTTGGTTGTGGCACAGGAGGCTTTGTCATGCAAGTATGAAAACCCTTAGGAAAGTGACCCAAAAGGACCTAGTTAGAGGTGTCCCCAAACTTAAGTTTACAAAAGACCACCTTTGTGATGCCTGTCAACTAGGAAAGCAAATTCACTCCTCTTTTCACCCCATAAAGGACATTAGCACCTCTAGACCTTTAGAAGTCCTTCACATGGATTTGTTTGGACCCATTAGCATAGCAAGTTTGGGAGGGAAAGTCTATGGTTTTGTGATTGTTGATGACTACTCGAGGTTCACTTGGACTAGATTTCTTTCTCATAAAAATGAGTCTTTTGAGGAGTTTAAAACTTTTTCTACTTGGATTCAGAAGAAGCTAGGATGTGAGATTTTGACCATCCATAGTGATCATGGGGGAGAGTTTGAAAATGAAAGATTTGGAGATTTTTGTGAGGAGAAAGGGATTAGCCACAATTTTTCAGCTCCTAGGACTCCTCAGCAGAATGGAGTAGCTGAAAGGAAGAACCGGACCTTGGTGGAAGCCGCTAGAGCCATGCTTGCTGAGTATTCACTTCCAAAATATTTTTGGGCTGAAGCGGTTAACACAGCATGTTATGTGTTGAATAGGGTGAATGTTAGAGTCAAATTAGAAAAGACACCCTATGAGATCCTTAAGGGTAGAACACCAAATCTTTCCCACCTTCATGTCTTTGGTTGTAAGGTTTTCATTCACAACAATGGAAAGTCTCACTTGGGAAAATTTGATCCTAAATCTGATGAAGGAGTATTCTTGGGATATTCTAGTGTTGGGAAATCTTTTAGAGTGTTTAACAAAAGAACCTTGATGGTGGAAGAGACAACCCATGTAGTTTTTGATGAGTCTGATCATAAGAAACATGGAATAGAAGATGATGATGTTGGAGAGATTACAAGTGGAGTAGAAAAATTGGGAAAGGGAAGTGAGCACCTAAGTAATGAAGGAGTAGAAGGAGTCACCCAAGGAATAGAAACTTTTGATGAAAGGGGAGAAACTTCACACACTTTGCCTAAAGATTGGAGATACTCTACTAGTCACCCCAAGGATTTGATCTTAGGAGACCTTTCTAGTGGAGTTAAGACTAGACATGGACTTAGGAAGGAGGTGAACCACTCTGCCTTTATCTCTATGACTGAACCCACCACCATTAACCAAGCCCTCTCTGATGAGTTTTGGATGTTAGCAATGCAAGAAGAGTTGAATCAATTTGTTAGGAATGATGTTTGGGAACTTGTGGAAAGACCTAAGGGACAAAGTGTAGTTGGAACAAAGTGGGTATTTAAGAACAAAGTGAATGATTCAGGAGTGGTGGTGAGGAATAAAGCAAGATTAGTGGCTAAGGGGTACAATCAAATAGAAGGGATAGACTTTGAGGAGACTTTTGCCCCTGTAGCTAGATTGGAAGCCATTAGAGTGCTATTAGCCTTTGCTTATTATAAAGGATTTAAGCTTTTTCAAATGGATGTCAAGAGTGCCTTTTTAAATCGGGAGATAAAAGAAGATGTGTTTGTAGAACAACCTCCAGGTTTTGAGAGTTCTCAATTTCCAAATCATGTGTTTAAATTAAAAAAGGCTTTGTATGGTTTAAAACAAGCACCTAGAGCTTGGTATGAGAGGCTTAGCACATTCTTACTAGAGAGGGAGTTTGTCAAGGGGAGCGTAGACACCACCCTTTTTCTTAAAAAAGTTGGAGATGATTTACTCATTGTTCAGATTTATGTTGATGATATACTCTTTGGATCCTCTAATAAAAATTTGTGTGATGATTTTTCTAAAACAATGAGTAGAGAGTTTGAGATGAGTTTAATGGGAGAATTGTCTTACTTTTTGGGGTTTAGCATAAAACAATTGGAAGATGGCACTTTTCTAAATCAAACAAAATACATAAAAGACATTTTGAAGAAATATGAGATGGACAAAGCCAAGCCAATTAACACTCCCATGACTTCTAGTGCTCCGTTGGATAAGGACCCAAGTGGTAAGTCTGTTGATCAGAAGAAGTACAGAGGTATGATTGGATCTTTACTTTACTTAACTGCAAGCCGACCTGACATTATGTTTAGTGTTTGTCTTTGTGCTAGGTTTCAAGCCGACCCTAAGGAATCCCACATGACTGCTATTAAAAGGATTTTTAGATACCTTTTGGGGACACAAGGATTAGGGATTTGGTACCCTAGACATAGCACTTCTTTTGAAATTATTGGCTTTTCTGACTCTGATTTTGCAGGATGCAAGGTGGATAGAAAGAGCACCTCCGGAACTTGTCAATTCATTGGACAATCCTTGGTCTCTTGGTCTAGTAGAAAGCAAAATTCTGTTGCACTTTCCACTGCTGAAGCTGAATACATTGCCCTTGGAAGTTGTGTGGCCCAAGTTCTTTGGTTGAAACAACAGGTATTGGATCTAGGATTACATGTAAGCACCATCTCAATTTTTTGTGACAACACTAGTGCCATATGCATCTCTAAAAATCCTATCCAACATTCAAGAACTAAACACATTGACATTAGGCATCACTTTATTAGAGATCATGTGACTAAGGGAGACATTGAGTTACACCATGTGACAACTAAAAACCAACTGGCAGACATCTTTACTAAACCACTGGCCTTCGACACTTTCAGTTCTTTAAGGACCAGATTGGGTGTGATTGACATAAATGCATGAAACTTTTTTCTTTTTATTTTTTTTTGTTGCCTTTTTTTTCGTACCTTAGTTTTAGATCTTCACTGATATGATATCTCTTGTCTTGTCTTTAACAATTTGTAGTTAATATGTTTTCATCCACTTAATCACCTAGATAGTATGAATATCTTGTGATTGTGTCTCTTTCCCTAACATAGTATTAGTGGCATAGTTTTCTTTTCTAATCAAAAGTCTATCTTAAAATAAAAGATTGTTTATGAAACTAAGATCCTTTCTAAAGCTTGCTTAAGCAAATCTATCTTGTATTTACAATGATTAAAAGTTTTTTTTGTCACATCATGATCCCTCGTTACTCTTGTCTTCAATTATTAATCCTGCTTGTGATAATTCTTCCCTATGTTAGAGAGAGAGCTCCTATTCTCTAATATCTGAGAAGATATATTCACAACTAAGTTTTTAAAAGAGTCTAAAAGGGAATCTAGCTTGCAAAAATAAAAAAATTTGGCCAATGATGCCAACAAAAGAAGCGCAAAGACGCCAAAAAATTGAAAAATCTATAAAAAAGATGCGCAAAGCGCCACAACATTGACAAGAGGCATAAAATGAGCCCACTCCAAAGCAAGCTATTCTCTCTTTTTATATCTTTTAGAACTTAGAAGTTTTGATTCTCAAAGGCTTGATCTCGATTATCGTTCGATTGTGACAAATCTACCTCATTGTTTTATGGAGATATTTTCCTTATGCCAAGTGGTGGGTAGAGTTTTTTTTTCATATCCAATTAATTATTTGAGTTAGGCCATTGATTTCAAAAGACGATTCTACCCTAAGACAACGATTTTGGCTAAGGGTAAACCATGAACTGATATTCTCCTATTCTATGGATTAAATGAGATTGGTAACACATTAACTCACAAATTTTTAAAACAATCACATGGCATACTATATCATTGATGTGCTTAAAAAAAAAAAAAAAAAAAAAAAAAAAGGGGAATTTCTTTTACTATGCTTTCATGTACCCTCCTTTTTGATATGTCAAAAGGGGGAGAAGTTTATGAGGTTATTTTTTTTCTTTCATGGGTGTAATTAAATCCTTTTAATGTGTTTTGCCATCATCAAAAAGGGGAAGATTGTTGCAAATCTATTTTTCATGTCTTATGTTTTGATGATTGACAAACACTGCTTTTCTTGGACAGCTTGTTTCTTCTAACTTTTCAGGAATCGACGATTGGACAATCAAAAAGGAGCCAAGTTCAGGAATGCGTAGGTTTAGGGTTGAGTCAGTCTGTACTTTTATTTTTTACCTTTTGAGTCCTCTTGTAATAGTCAAAAAGACTGATGCTTTGTAACCCTTCACACACACACTTGAGAGAATTAGAAATTCTGTTTTTACTCATATCGGCCAGGACGATTTCTTCGATCGGCCTGGACGATCAGCTTAAAACAGAAAGTCTAATTAAAGATTCTTAATTAAGGCAGCCTACGTTAACAGATCGTCCTGGACGATACGTGTATCGGCCAGGACGATAAGCTCAAAACAGAAAGAAGTTGCCGCCATAGACAAGTATGGTATAGCATATCTTTAAATTATCGGCCAGGACGATCCTCGGATCGGCCTGGACGACATTAACAAATTATGCCATAATTGTTCAGGAAATCAAGGAAGTAATTAAGGATGATTGATACGATCATATCGTCCTGGACGATCGCAGGATCGGCAGGACGATCTAGTCAAAAACCTTAAGTTACTTCAGGACGATCAAAATCGGCCAGCCCATATTCAGGGCTATTGTCAGGACGATTTTCGTCTGATTTGAACTGATCGGCCAGGACGATCGTGAGATCGGCCTGGACGATCAAGCTAATTTTCAATCGTCCAATCTTGCATCCAGGGCTATGCTCTGGCCGATCTTCATTGATTTGTACTGATCGGCCAGGCCGATGTCCATATCGGCCTGGACGATAAAGTCGGCAACTTGCAATTAATGAGCTCTTTGAAGCTCTTCTATTTAAAGAGCTCTTGTTCAACGTTTTCAAAGACCTTTGGCTGCTGCCTTGACCTGAGAAGACCTTGAGGAGAGAAAGAGAGAGAGAAGAGAGAGAGAGGATCTTGTGAGGGGGAGCTTGTGAGGGGTTTCACAAGGGTTGCTTCAAGGATCTCTCTGCGTCGTCTTCGTCTAGAGTTTCTCATCCGTGGAAGGGTCGGTAGAGGTAAGGAGTTGTGCTTTTGGTTCTGGTTCTCTGCCAGCTTCAGGAGGAAGCAAAAGGAGATAGGTTCTCTGCCTTGCCGGGGTGGCAAAAAGGAGGTTCTTGTGAGGGTTTCTCCACCTAGCCGTGGGGGCTAAAGGAGAGTCACTTTTTGTTTAGTGCAATACTTGGAGGGTGCCTCCAAGGAGTGGACGTAGGTCGAGTCGACCGAACCACTATAAATCTCTGTGTTTCTTTCTTGCTTCCGCACGTTTAAATTCCGCATTATTTTCGTGGTGTGATTTGGTTTATGTGACTTTATTTCTTTGTTTAAAAACGAAGTTTTTAAAATACCAATTCACCCCCCCTCTTGGTTAGTTTGGGACTAAGTTCATAGGGCTTAACATCCCCATCGAACTTTCAAGTGGTATCAGAGCTTGATTCGAAAATTAAAGTTTAAAAACTTTTTGAATTTGATCCATGTCTAACTTTGGGAATCGCAACACTACGGAAGGGTATTCTATTACCCGACCTCCTCTGTTCGATAACCTACCTTTTGATTTCTGGAAAACTCGCATATCAACTTTTTTACAATCTACTGATTATCGCATGTGGATGCTTATTCAAGAAGGTTATTCTCCACCTTCTCGTGAAATTAACGGTTTTAAAACTGAAGTTGCTTTTACCGAATGGACTTTTGATGAACGAGATTTAGCTCAATTGAATGCGAAATGTTTGAATTGCTTTTTCTGTGCTTTAAAATCTGAGGATTACATGCGTGTTTCAACTTGCAAAACTGGTAAAGAAATTTGGGATAAATTGTGCATTACTTATGAAGGCACTAATGAAGTTAAACAATCCCGTTTAAACATTCTCTTGCATGACTACGAACTTTTTCGTATGAAACCTCATGAATCAATTTCTGACATGTACACTAGGTTTACTCAGATTGCTACCTCATTGCATGCACTAGGAAAAGAACTCTCGAACTATGAAAAAATTAACAAAATTTTGAGATGCTTGCCTTCATCCTATGATGCAAAAATTACTGCAATTACTGAATCTAAAGATTTAAACACCTATTCTATTGATAACTTGCTTGGCTCACTCATTGCTTACGAGCAAGGGGTGAATCAAAGAAATCTTGATACAGGTGAGAAGAAAAAGGAGAAAACAATTGCATTGAAGGCACACAAATCGGATTCTGAATCTTCCGGGTCTGAAAGCGATGGAGTTGCCTTCATCACAAGGCAATTCAAAAGCTTTCTAAGGAAGAAACAAAAGCATCATCAAAGTTGGAGAAAAGGTAAGGATCATAAACATACTAAAGGATCTTCTGATGTTGTTTGTTTTGAAAGCAGGAAACCTGGACATGTGAGAACTGATTGCCCTAAGCTTAGAGATCAATCAAGCAAAGAAAAAATTGATGAGAAAGCAAAGTCTAAGAAGGACAAGAAAAAACAAAGGAGCTTTTGGGCAGAGTCTGGTACTGATTCTTCTGAGACTGAACCAGAGGAAGAAACTACAAACTTGTGTTTCATGGGAAAAGATCAAATTGATCAAGAAGAGGTATGTGAACTTTCATATGATCAACTTCTTGAAGTTTCAGAAAAAATTCATGCATCATATAGAAAATTAAAGAAAACTCATGCTAGCTTGAAATTAGAACTTTTAAATCTACAAAAAGAGCATGAAATTTTGATTAAGGACCATCAAACAATTGATTCAAATCACATGAATTTACTTGATGAATTTGATAAATTAAATAAAAATCATGGTAAGTTAGTTGAAGAGCATGATGCATTGAAAATATCACACATATCTCTTGAATCTGATTTTAAGAAGTCAAAAGAAATAGAAAAAAATTTGAGGATTGAAAATGAAATTTTAGAAAACACAAACTTGAAGATTCAAAGTGATTTAGAAGCATGTAAGAAATCTAGGATGAATTCTACTGTTAATCAATTGCCAAAACCTAGAGAGAGGCATTATAACTCAAATCACTTAAGAAATCCCTTTCCTGGAGTTAGATGCTTTTCTTGTGGCATGCTAGGACATATCTCACACACCTGCACAATTCATCATAGTTCACATTGGGTATGGAGACCTAAGGTGCATGATCCACAGCATACCACACATGCATTGCATTCTTCTCTTCATAAGAAGGAACCCAAACCTGCTTGGGTTCCTAAAACTAACATTTGATAATTTTGCAGGAAGTCTCTCACAAAAGACCTCGTGAGAGTATGTGGTACCTGGACAGTGGATGCTCTCGACATATGACTGGTGATGCTAGCCAGTTTGTTGTACTAGAATCCAGGACTGGAGGCAAGGTTACTCTTGGAGACAACACCACCAGGAAGGTGGTAGGAGCAGGTATAATTGGTAATTCCAAGAACCTTATGATTGAAAATGTTTTGCTTGTAGATGGATTGAAGCACAACTTGCTCAGCATCAGTCAATTCTGTGACAAAGGCTTCATCGTACAATTCTTCACAAATTCATGCATTGTAAGTTTAAGCAACAACACCATTTTGCAGGGAAAGAGGGTAAACAATGTCTATATGCTTGATTTAAATAGCATTGAATGTGCTGCTTCTTTTTGCTTAAAAACTGTCATTGATGATTCTTGGTTGTGGCACAGGAGGCTTTGTCATGCAAGTATGAAAACCCTTAGGAAAGTGACCCAAAAGGACCTAGTTAGAGGTGTCCCCAAACTTAAGTTTACAAAAGACCACCTTTGTGATGCCTGTCAACTAGGAAAGCAAATTCACTCCTCTTTTCACCCCATAAAGGACATTAGCACCTCTAGACCTTTAGAAGTCCTTCACATGGATTTGTTTGGACCCATTAGCATAGCAAGTTTGGGAGGGAAAGTCTATGGTTTTGTGATTGTTGATGACTACTCGAGGTTCACTTGGACTAGATTTCTTTCTCATAAAAATGAGTCTTTTGAGGAGTTTAAAACTTTTTCTACTTGGATTCAGAAGAAACTAGGATGTGAGATTTTGACCATCCATAGTGATCATGGGGGAGAGTTTGAAAATGAAAGATTTGGAGATTTTTGTGAGGAGAAAGGGATTAGCCACAATTTTTCAGCTCCTAGGACTCCTCAGCAGAATGGAGTAGCTGAAAGGAAGAACCGGACCTTGGTGGAAGCCGCTAGAGCCATGCTTGCTGAGTATTCACTTCCAAAATATTTTTGGGCTGAAGCGGTTAACACAGCATGTTATGTGTTGAATAGGGTGAATGTTAGAGTCAAATTAGAAAAGACACCCTATGAGATCCTTAAGGGTAGAACACCAAATCTTTCCCACCTTCATGTCTTTGGTTGTAAGGTTTTCATTCACAACAATGGAAAGTCTCACTTGGGAAAATTTGATCCTAAATCTGATGAAGGAGTATTCTTGGGATATTCTAGTGTTGGGAAATCTTTTAGAGTGTTTAACAAAAGAACCTTGATGGTGGAAGAGACAACCCATGTAGTTTTTGATGAGTCTGATCATAAGAAACATGGAATAGAAGATGATGATGTTGGAGAGATTACAAGTGGAGTAGAAAAATTGGGAAAGGGAAGTGAGCACCTAAGTAATGAAGGAGTAGAAGGAGTCACCCAAGGAATAGAAACTTTTGATGAAAGGGGAGAAACTTCACACACTTTGCCTAAAGATTGGAGATACTCTATTAGTCACCCCAAGGATTTGATCTTAGGAGACCTTTCTAGTGGAGTTAAGACTAGACATGGACTTAGGAAGGAGGTGAACCACTCTGCCTTTATCTCTATGACTGAACCCACCACCATTAACCAAGCCCTCTCTGATGAGTTTTGGATGTTAGCAATGCAAGAAGAGTTGAATCAATTTGTTAGGAATGATGTTTGGGAACTTGTGGAAAGACCTAAGGGACAAAGTGTAGTTGGAACAAAGTGGGTATTTAAGAACAAAGTGAATGATTCAGGAGTGGTGGTGAGGAATAAAGCAAGATTAGTGGCTAAGGGATACAATCAAATAGAAGGGATAGACTTTGAGGAGACTTTTGCCCCTGTAGCTAGATTGGAAGCCATTAGAGTGCTATTAGCCTTTGCTTGTTATAAAGGATTTAAGCTTTTTCAAATGGATGTCAAGAGTGCCTTTTTAAATCGGGAGATAAAAGAAGATGTGTTTGTAGAACAACCTCCAGGTTTTGAGAGTTCTCAATTTCCAAATCATGTGTTTAAATTAAAAAAGGCTTTGTATGGTTTAAAACAAGCACCTAGAGCTTGGTATGAGAGGCTTAGCACATTCTTACTAGAGAGGGAGTTTGTCAAGGGGAGCGTAGACACCACCCTTTTTCTTAAAAAAGTTGGAGATGATTTACTCATTGTTCAGATTTATGTTGATGATATACTCTTTGGATCCTCTAATAAAAATTTGTGTGATGATTTTTCTAAAACAATGAGTAGAGAGTTTGAGATGAGTTTAATGGGAGAATTGTCTTACTTTTTGGGGTTTAGCATAAACAATTGGAAGATGGCACTTTTCTAAATCAAACAAAATACATAAAAGACATTTTGAAGAAATATGAGATGGACAAAGCCAAGCCAATTAACACTCCCATGACTTCTAGTGCTCCGTTGGATAAGGACCCAAGTGGTAAGTCTGTTGATCAGAAGAAGTACAGAGGTATGATTGGATCTTTACTTTACTTAACTGCAAGCCGACCTGACATTATGTTTAGTGTTTGTCTTTGTGCTAGGTTTCAAGCCGACCCTAAGGAATCCCACATGACTGCTATTAAAAGGATTTTTAGATACCTTTTGGGGACACAAGGATTAGGGATTTGGTACCCTAGACATAGCACTTCTTTTGAAATTATTGGCTTTTCTGACTCTGATTTTGCAGGATGCAAGGTGGATAGAAAGAGCACCTCCGGAACTTGTCAATTCATTGGACAATCCTTGGTCTCTTGGTCTAGTAGAAAGCAAAATTCTGTTGCACTTTCCACTGTTGAAGCTGAATACATTGCCCTTGGAAGTTGTGTGGCCCAAGTTCTTTGGTTGAAACAACAGGTATTGGATCTAGGATTACATGTAAGCACCATCTCAATTTTTTGTGACAACACTAGTGCCATATGCATCTCTAAAAATCCTATCCAACATTCAAGAACTAAACACATTGACATTAGGCATCACTTTATTAGAGATCATGTGACTAAGGGAGACATTGAGTTACACCATGTGACAACTAAAAACCAACTGGCAGACATCTTTACTAAACCACTGGCCTTCGACACTTTCAGTTCTTTAAGGACCAGATTGGGTGTGATTGACATAAATGCATGAAACTTTTTTCTTTTTATTTTTTTTTTGTTGCCTTTTTTTTCGTACCTTAGTTTTAGATCTTCACTGATATGATATCTCTTGTCTTGTCTTTAACAATTTGTAGTTAATATGTTTTCATCCACTTAATCACCTAGATAGTATGAATATCTTGTGATTGTGTCTCCTTCCCTAACATAGTATTAGTGGCATAGTTTTCTTTTCTAATCAAAAGTCTATCTTAAAATAAAAGATTGTTTATGAAACTAAGATCCTTTCTAAAGCTTGCTTAAGCAAATCTATCTTGTATTTACAATGATTAAAAGTTTTTTTTGTCACATCATGATCCCTCATTACTCTTGTCTTCAATTATTAATCCTGCTTGTGATAATTCTTCCCTATGTTAGAGAGAGAGCTCCTATTCTCTAATATCTGAGAAGATATATTCACAACTAAGTTTTTAAAAGAGTCTAAAAGGGAATCTAGCTTGCAAAAATAAAAAAATTTGGCCAGTGATGCCAACAAAAGAAGCGCAAAGACGCCAAAAAATTGAAAAATCTATAAAAAAGATGTGCAAAGCGCCACAATATTGACAAGAGGCATAAAATGAGCCCACTCCAAAGCAAGCTATTCTCTCTTTTTATATCTTTTAGAACTTAGAAGTTTTGATTCTCAAAGGCTTGATCTCGATTATCGTTCGATTGTGACAAATCTACCTCATTGTTTTATGGAGATATTTTCCTTATGCCAAGTGGTGGGTAGAGTTTTTTTTTCATATCCAATTAATTATTTGAGTTAGGCCATTGATTTCAAAAGACGATTCTACCCTAAGACAACGGTTTTGGCTAAGGGTAAACCATGAACGGATATTCTCTTATTCTATGGATTAAATGAGATTGGTAACACATTAACTCACAAATTTTTAAAACAATCACATGGCATACTATATCATTGATGTGCTTAAAAAAAAAAAAAAAAAAAAAAAGGGAATTTCTTTTACTATGCTTTCATGTACCCTCCTTTTTGATATGTCAAAAGGGGGAGAAGTTTATGAGGTTATTTTTTTTCTTTCATGGGTGTAATTAAATCCTTTTAATGTGTTTTGCCATCATCAAAAAGGGGGAGATTGTTGCAAATCTATTTTTCATGTCTTATGTTTTGATGATTGACAAACACTGCTTTTCTTGGACAGCTTGTTGCTTCTAACTTTTCAGGAATCGACGATTGGACAATCAAAAAGGAGCCAAGTTCAGGAATGCGTAGGTTTAGGGTTGAGTCAGTCTATACTTTTATTTTTTACCTTTTGAGTCCTCTTGTAATAGTCAAAAAGACTGATGCTTTGTAACCCTTCACACACACACACTTGAGAGAATTAGAAATTCTATTTTTACTCATATCGGCCAGGATGATTTCTTCGATCGGCCTGGACGATCAGCTTAAAACAGAAAGTCTAATTAAGGATTCTTAATTAAGGCAGCCTACGTTAACAGATCGTCCTGGACGATACGTGTATCGGCCAGGACGATAAGCTCAAAACAGAAAGAAGTTGCCGCCATAGACAAGTATGGTATAGCATATCTTTAAATTATCGGCCAGGACGATCCTCGGATCGGCCTGGACGATATTAACAAATTATGCCATAATTTTTCAGGAAATCAAGGAAGTAATTAAGGATGATTGATACGATCATATCGTCCTGGACGATCGCAGGATCGGCCCGGACGATCTAGTCAAAAACCTTAAGTTACTTCAGGACGATCAAAATCGGCCAGCCCATATTCAGGGCTATTGTCAGGACGATTTTCGTCTGATTTGAACTGATCGGCCAGGACGATCGTGAGATCGGCCTGGACGATCAAGCTAATTTTCAATCGTCCAATCTTGCATCCAGGGCTATGCTCTGGCCGATCTTCATTGATTTGTACTGATCGGCCAGGCCGATGTCCATATCGACCTGGACGATAAAGTCAGCAACTTGCAATTAATAAGCTCTTTTGAAGCTCTTCTATTTAAAGAGCTCTTGTTCAACGTTTTAAAGACCTTTGGCTGCTGCCTTGACCTGAGAAGACCTTGAGGAGAGAAAGAGAGAGAGAAGAGAGAGAGAGGATCTTGTGAGGGGGAGCTTGTGAGGGGTTTCACAAGGGTTGCTTCAAGGATCTCTCTGCGTCGTCTTCGTCTAGAGTTTCTCGTCCGTGGAAGGGTCGGTAGAGGTAAGGAGTTGTGCTTTTGGTTCTGGTTCTCTGCCAGCTTCAGGAGGAAGCAAAAGGAGATAGGTTCTCTGCCTTGCCGGGGTGGCAAAAAGGAGGTTCTTGTGAGGGTTTCTCCACCTAGCCGTGGGGGCTAAAGGAGAGTCACTTTTTGTTTAGTGCAATACTTGGAGGGTGCCTCCAAGGAGTGGACGTAGGTCGAGTCGACCGAACCACTATAAATCTCTGTGTTTCTTTTCTTGCTTCCGCACGTTTAAATTCCGCATTATTTTCGTGGTGTGATTTGGTTTATGTGACTTTATTTCTTTGTTTAAAAACGAAGTTTTTAAAATACCAATTCACCCCCCCTCTTGGTTAGTTTGGGACTAAGTTCATAGGGCTTAACATCCCCATCGAACTTTCACAAGGCAACACTTATAATATGGTACTTTAGCATGAATAAGCTCCTTTAAATGAAGCCTACATCACGGATGCTTTAAGAATTCAACTGTAAAAAACATAGTTAAATTGAAAATGTACATTTTCTATAAATAAATGAAATTTAATTCCAAATTTTATTTAGAAAAACATGGCACATTTTTGTAGGTAAAATCAATAAGCACTCCTTTGCTGGAAGGAAACCCATTTTAGAATAATACTCACTAAACATACATAATAAATAAAAGAAATGTATATGCTAGCTTTTTTGCATTTATACAAATAAGCATCCACGAGAATGTAGAGAATGCATTGCAGGAAAGGAAGTATTAAGCCATAACATACATGAATAAGTATTAAGCCAGAGTAATTATTGTTTTCAGACACCGAACAGGTCCATAGACCAATAACAAAACACCACATCACTTGGGTGCTCGGTACCGAGCACTCGATATCGCTCTAAATTTTTCTGGATTTCTAGTTTTTTGTCCGGACGAAATATTATTTTTTATATTATTTTAATGAAATTTTATATGATATGATGCCCGCCTTTTTTTAAATGGAGTTGCCACACTTTTTTTTTTCAAACAAAATATATATTTTTTTAAACCATGCCAACCCTAAAAAAAGAAGCAAAAACTTTTTTTTGGGGCTCGCAGTTTTTTTTAATCTTTCTTTTTTTCCCTAGATTTTTTTAATCTGAAATTGCCTTGAATTGTGCCCCAAAATTTTAAAAAACTTCTAGAAGAAGTTTTAAGTAATTCAAATGATTTTTTAGGAAAAATTCTCTCCAAATTTTGAATAATCACCCCCCCCCCCCCCCCCCAATTTTTTTTGTCCTATAAACACCCGCTTTAAGGTAGGATGAAAATTGCTCCTCCTCTTCTCCTTTCCCTCCAACTTTTTTTTTTTTTGTTGAAGAAATGCAAATTGCATTAAAAAGAAGAAACAAATTTTACAAACTAGAAAGAAAAAAAAGGCCCTTTAAAACTATCATAATGGATATGTGATTCACTAAATTCCATTTTAAATCCATTGGGGTGATGGGGACACCAAATATTGAAACAACTTAAAAGGTTGGTTAGTATCCCATAGTTTCCAAAAGTTATAAAATGAAACCTAGTAAAAATCCCATATTTCATTACATTAGTTTCAAAAAGGAAAAATAAACCTACAAGAAAACAAAACAAATGATAAACTACTACAAGAAAAATAAAAATAATAACTAATACAGCATCCAAAACATCAAAAGGACTGCCATCAACATCCTTTGAGATCAACGAGCTCCAATCAAGTGTAGAAACTGCTGAAACCACAATGCAACCAACAACAACCACAATGGATGAATAGAACAAAGTCGACAAAGCAATATCACTGACTCCCACTTCAAGAGTCCAAGAATCGGGCTCTTCACAACCAAAGTCATATGAACTAATAATCACCACCACACACCTCACTCTAGCAAGTAAAAAGCCAGTAATGTTCAATTCCTTCTGTTGCGAATCTGAGATTATGGATTAGACTTTTGAAGATAGCAAACATTCATATTTTTTCTACGACTGCTTTGCCTACTAATTTTTCAAGACCACAAGATCGAATGTAACTTAAGCCAGCTCAAGATCGGGTAAATTCATGTTAAGTCAAGTCTGTATTTTTTCCTTTCTTGAGTCAATTGTAAAAGTGGTTCCTGATGCTAAGTAACCTTGCACACACACACTTGAGAGGTTTTTTGAGTTTTTCTATTTTGAGTACATCGGCCTGGACGATGTTCATATCGGCCAGGACGATTCTACTAAAAATAGAAACCCTAATTAGAGCATCCTGGTTAAGCAGTCGTCATTAAGAAAATCATCCTGGACGATCCATGTAACGGCCAGGACAATAGGCTCAAATCAGAAAAAATCAGCCACCATGATTAATTTAGGTATTCTTTATTTGAAATTATTGGCCAGGATGATCTCCATATCAGCCTGGACGATACAACATAATTATGCCTAAATTAATCTGGCAATTATAGAAAACAATTAAGGCTGATTGATACGATCAAATCGGCCTGGCCGATCGCAAAATTGGATGGGACGATGTCCTGGACGATTGACATCGGCCAGCATCTATTCCGGGCGATGTTCAGGACGATTATACTCAAATTTAAACTAATCGGCTAGGACAATATTGTATTGGCCTGGACGATGTAACCAATTTTCTTCTGATCGTCCCAAATCATCCATGCTGATTGAGCTTATTTTGTACTAATTGGCCAGGACGATATTCTTATCGTCCTGGACGATGAAGTCGGTTCTTGAAATTCTATTTAAAAGACCCAAGTTTTCTCATGCATTAAGACCTTAAGTGCTACTGTCTTGACCTGAGAGAGCCTTGGGAGAGAGAGAGAGAGAGAGAGAGAGAGAGAGAGAGAGAGAGAGAGAGAGAGAGAGAGAGAGAGAGAGAGAGAGAGAGAGAGAGAGAGGAACTTGTGAGGGGGAGTTTGTGAGAGGGATCACAAAGGTTGCTCCAAGCAAGGTTCCAAGTCGTCGTCTCCGTTCTTCGTCCTTCATCCTTGGGAGGTTCATGGGAGGTCTACTTCAGCAAAAGGTTTGGGTTCTCTGCCCGCTTTAGGAGGAAGTAAAAGGAGTCGGTTCTCTGTCACACCGGGGTTGGTGAAAGGAGTCTCTTGTAAAGGCTTCTCCACCTAGCTGTGGGAGCTAAAGGAGAGGAACTTAGTGCAATACTCAGAGGGTGCCTCCGAGGAGTGGACGTAGGTCAAGGATTAACCGAACCACTATAAATCCGGTGTGATCTTTCTTTGTTTTGCTTCCGCATTTATTTATTTTTGCACTCTGATTTCTGTGGTGTTTTTTGTTTTAATTTTGTGCTTTACCTAAAGAAAATTTTTTTAAATACCAATTCACCCCCCCCCCTGGTTAGCCTCGGGCTAGTTCTTAGGGGCTTAACATCCCTAACAAACTTTCTCCTTCAAGTCTTCAACAAATAAGACTTGTTCTTCAAAGAACATCTCAATTCCCTTCAAATCTTCAACCAACACGACATGAACTTCAAAGATCAAAGCAATAGCATCCATTGATTTAGTTGGGATATCATCCCATCTAAATCCATTACCAATACATCCAACAAAAAACATCTTGGATGATCCAAACAAAGTTGACGAAGCAATAACACCGATTCCAACATCAAGAGGCCAAACTGAAACCTTAATGCTACTAAAATCATACAAAATGATAATCATCACCACACACACAATCGCTGCAATATCTCCGACTTCACCAAACAAAGCCTTCCACATGCTACATAACCAGTGGCAATCAAACCAAATTCTGCTCGAAACATAACTATTCCCTTAATAGTAAAAGAGAGTTTGAGTCTTCTGTCCACAACAGTAGGAAGCACATTGTCTCCAAGAATCTTCAAGAAACTTGAAACTGGTTCTTCTGAATAGAAAGATCCACCTCTATAATCCAACAATCTCTTAAACATTAAGAGATTACATGCCAAGAACACTATCAAATCAAATTTGGAATCAAGAGTAATAAACTAGAACAAATCCAAAATGAATTCTAACCAAGCGGAAAATTCATTCCAATAATAACTATAGCCTAAGTCGAGCCAACAAATATACTTCTCAAAAATCACCTTCAGACTAATAGTATAACCAAAATCAATAGAGAATAACTCAGATCTAACACCATTTGAATCACAGCAAGCACAAATTTTATCCAAACCCAGCCGACAAAGAACCAGTGTCAGGCAAGACTCCGCCAAAATAGACTTCAAATCCAAAATCCTCTTCAGACAAAAGTAAATCAGAAGAAAACTCAAAATAAAATCCACACCAAGAGTAATCTTCAACCCTATTAGGCCAATGAAGAACCTCCAACAAAAAAAGCTTCGTTAAATTTGAATTGTGGTTAGTTGATCCAATAAAACTGACTTTAGCCAAATGAAATCTTGATACAAAAGAAACCTCCCACCATGGAACTCCGTCAGCCACACCAGGCTGACGGAGCACCTCTGATCGCCAAAGAATCTCCAAAATTGCGATCTCCAATTCTCTGCTTCTCCGATCTCTGATTCTCCGCTTCTTTCAAACTAATTGAAAGTTATTTATGACACACAGTTATGGTTTTCCACTATTTTTTGTAGGTGGCATCCCCTACACAAATTTAGTGCCACTATCTTGTGTAGAAGTTAAATTTTTTTTTTTCTTTCTTCCCTTCTCTTCTCATCTGATCTTCTTCTTACATTCGAGGCATTTATTTATTTGAGATATGTGACATCCCCTATCAAGTTCAATACCCCTCTTTTATTTAAAAGAAGTCACGATGAGAGCTTAGTCTCTCAAGAAAAGTCCCTAGATAGATGAAGATCAAATGCCTCTTGTATGCAATGGTGATTTAAGAAGATATGGTAGTAATTATACTATGGAGGGCCTATGATTTTCAGTAGATGATAAAGTTTTTTATGATGTTTGTATAGAAGTTAGTAGGCAATCGATGATCAAGGGAAACACGATAATGGTCAATATTTGGATGAAAATTTGAGGGAGATAATAGGAGAGTGTGCAACTAATAGTAGTCCAGCAAGAAACTTATGATGGATGATATAAGGTGAACGACCAACGGTGAATATCAGTTGAAAGGCTGATGATGGCGGGTGTCCAGTTCCATTCAGTTAAGGAAATATATATCCATATTGATGTGTGAGGACAACATATATCCCTTGATGAGGGGACTGAAGTTGTGTGCCATATTAGTAGTCTGATGACACACTAACATAATCAATTGATATATAGCTACACGCTCCTCTTCCCATTGTTAAGTGGCCCTCACCAGTGCCACCACAATCCTTAAATTACAACTCCAATATAGAGAGACAGAAGTACCATTGCACCGCCATGCACAACTCTGCTACTAATCCTCGTCTAAATTTCTCTATTTAGAAAGGGTAGCGTCACAGCATAACCATACATAGAACCTCAACTCCCAATGAGCTTTCTACAAATAATTTTTCTACTCTTTTCAAACTTAATCTCAGATTCTATAGACTTAAATAAACACTTGATAATTTAAAATTCATAAAGACTTAATGGATACAAGGGCAAACATGAACTTTTTATCAGGTTTTAAATGTGTTGACATTTGTAGTAGCAATTACTACAGCCTACTCCCCAATTGAGAGATCTTAACCAACTCTCTATCCTATTACCACCATAAAAAACTATATCCTCCCCTCCCACAAAAGAATATGTATCTACCTCCCCTCGCTTCACCCTCTCACTCCTTCACTTGATTACTTTACTTGGGCCCCCTCGAGCAACCTTCCTAAACCATGTCTACTGTAGTCAATCCACCAAACTACCTTAAATTCTTTTCTATGGTTTGGGACCATAAAAATACCCCTCTTTCCTAATCTAGTGCCTCCCCACAAAGTTAATTTCTAATCACATCATCGAATATGAGAGGCCTTTAGGCAGGAACCAAACTTCATTAATAATTCAAGAATTTTACATTGACATTTTTAGTCTACTTGAAACTAAAGTGCATCATCACTTTTTGTTTAACCACATCCTTATTAGAAATTTGTCCCTTTTGTTACAAATCTGGGCCCAAGTATTGTGATTTTGATGATAACAAACATTATTATTTCTCGACTAATGCTATTCTTGAATATCTATTTTATTTGTTTTGCTCACTAACCTTTCAGGTCCACAAGTTCACTTGGAACATCAAATCATCTTAAAATCAGGTAGACTAGGATTGAGTTAGACTGTGATTTCTATTCAAATATATGTTTTACCTTTTCTTGAGTCAAATGTACTTTAATGGATCTTAAAGCTAAGTAACCTTGCACACATACACTTAGGGGGAGAAATTTTGTGAGTTAGATTTTTTCATATTTTTGATCATATAATACAGCATGATTTTAAATCTTCTTAGACAATCAGTTAAAATTAGAAACCCTAATTAGGGCATCTTGTTAACATGAGATAATTAACTAATCATACTGTATGATCTAGATAGTTCAAGGTAATCAATCTCATGTATGAAATTCAGGTGCCAATCATATTTTAGGCATGCTTTTGGAATTGTATTTTTTTTATAATCATCCAAGATGATTGACATCATCCTGGATGATGCAAGATAATAATGTCTAAATTGATCCAATGATTAAAAGAGTAATTAAGGTTAGATTGATTGATCATATTATCCAGGACAATCACAGAATCATACTAGATGATCTATAAGAAGAATCTTAATTTTCTCCTAAATCTCTTGGACGTTCTGAACTATCTGCTGGACGATAAAGTCTATTTTTGAACTAATCGTACAGGACAATCTCTACATTATCCTAGAGAATCAGTTTTATTTCTATATCATCCTGATTTATTTCCTGGATGTCCCAAAATATCTGTTGGATGATAATGTATGATTTAAACTAATTTTCTAGGATGATGTCCACATCATCCTAGACGATCAAAATAAATATTATGTTCTACTCATATAAGAAACCCAGATCATCTTGGTTGGAAGGGCTGATTTAAACTAAGCGTACAGAATGAGGGATGATCTTTGATGCAAAGTTGAAAATTTGGATATTTTTAAGGCCTTCTATTTAAGCTCTCTCAATTACTGATGATAAAATCTTTTGTTATTGTCATGACCAGAGAGAGCTTAGAGAAGGAGAAGGAGAGCTTGGGGGAGAGAGAGAGATATAGAGAGAGAGAGAGAGAGAGAGAGAGAGAGAGAGAGAGAGAGAGAGAGAAACTTATGAGGGGGAGTTTGTGAGGTGTTTATAAGGTTACTCCATGCAAGGATTTAGGCCGTCTTATCCAATCATCATCCTTGGCTCCTTGGTGGCTCTAGGGAGGTCTTCATCAGCACTAGATCAAGGTTCTCTGCCTCATTTAGGAGGAAGCAAAAGGAGTTTGGGTTCTCTTCCTACTTCAGGAAGAAACAAAAGGAATTTAGGTTCTTTGCCTCACCAAGGTCAGTGAAAAAGATTTTGTAAGGGCATCTCCTCCTTACTATGGGAGCAAAATGAGAGACAATATAGTTTTAGTGCAATACCTGGAGGGGAGGCTCTGTAGAGTGGATATAAGTCAGGTTGACTGAACCACTATAAAAACATGGTGTATCTTTCTATTTTTATTCCTGCACTTAGTTTTTATGTAATTTGCTTTTGATTATTTGTATGGTTGAAATATCATAACTCTATATATGTGATATTATTCTACTTTCTCCTTGGGATAAAAGTAATTTGTTTTAAAAAAATATTAAAAATATGAAAAAATATTTTTTTTATTTTAAGTATTTTTAAAACTACCAATTCACCCCCCCCCCCCCCCCCCCCCCCCCCCCCCCTTTCTCGGTTAGCCTTGGGCTAGTTTATAAGGGCTTAAAAACCCTAACAAACTTTCAAGTGGTATCAAAACGAGATTCAAAATATCAAGTTTTAGAAAACTTTGAATTGAAGATCCATAGCTAACTTTGGTAACCGAAACATGGCGGAAGGATATTCCATTACTCGACCACCCTTATTTGATAATTTACAATTTGATTTTTGGAAAACTCACATGCCCACTTTTTTGTAATCTATAGATTATCGCATGTGGATGTTTGTAAAATAAGGTTATTTTATACTAACACATGAAATAAATGGCATAAAAGCTGAACTTTCTTTTTTAATGGATTTTTAATAATAAAGATCTAGCACAACTTAATGCAAAATATTTAAACTTTTTTTTTTGTGCACTGAAATCTGAAGATTACATGTGTGTTTCAATATGTATAACTATTAAAGAAATATGAGATAGATTATGAATTACTTATAAAGGCACAAGTGAAGTTAAGCATTCTAGGTTAAATATTTTACTTCATGACTATAAATTTTTTTGCATGAAACCTAATGAGTTAATGTCTAAAATGTATACTAGGTTTACACAAATATTCACATCCTTGCATGCCTTAGGAAGAGAGCTAACAAATTTTGAGAAAATTAATAAAATATTGAGATGTTTACCTTCTTCATTTGATGCTAAGATTATTGCTATAACTAAATCTAAAGATTTGAATGTTTATTCTATAGATAACTTACTATGATCACTCATTGCTTATGAGCGAGGATTGAACCAAAGACAACATTATGTAGTGGTGAAAAAGAAGGAAAAAATTGTAGCCTTAAAGGCTGGTGATTCAATGATACTTCATGTTTTGAGAATGATGATATTGCCTTAATTACAATGTAATTCAAAAGCTTTTTTAGAAAGAAACAAAAGCACCATCGGAAATTGAACAAAGGTAAGAATAGCAAGAATTCTAAAGGTTCTTCTAATGTGATTTTTTTTTTAATGCAAGAAGTCATAACTTCTAAAAGCTAATTGCCCTACACTTAAGGCTTACCCAAGCAAGGAGAAGGCTGAGAAAAAACCCAAGCTCAAGAAGGGTAAGCTAAGAATCCAAAAGTCTTTTTAGACTAATTCTGCATCTGACTCCTTTGAAATTGAAGTAGAAGATGAGATAATAAACTTGTGTTTAATGTGAGATGATTATCTTTGTTACTCTAACTAAGAAGAGGTATGTGAATTAACATATAATCAATTTCTTGAAGTTTCTAAGAAAATTCATTCATCTTATAGAAAGCTTAAAAAATCACATGCTAACTTGAAATTGGAATTTCTAAACTTACAAAAAGAACATAGAGTTTTGATAAAAGATTATTCTACACTTGATAGTAATCATATGACTTTATTGAATGATTTTGACTCATTGAATGAAAAGCATATTGATTTAATAAATGAGCATGATTCCTTGAAAAGTTTATATATTGAGAAAGAAAATGCATATAAGGAATTAGATATTCTTACAACTGATTTAGATAGTAAGGAGCATACCTTGAAAATAAAAATTTTAATTCTTAAAAATATAAATAAGTTTTTAAAAGCTAAGTTAACTACTTTTAAAGAAAATAAAAAATCACCCACAATGCTTGAGTTTCACAGACCATCAGATCATCATGCATTATTTAAACTTAGAAAGAGGCATTATAACTCGAGTTGACTAGTAAACCATTTTCCTGGTGTTAGATATTTCTCTTGTGGCATGTTAGGACATATCTCTCACACTTTCATCGTTCATCATAGTACATAATGGGTGTAGAGACCTAAAGTTCAAAACTCACAGCATAACATGCATACATTACACTCCTCTTTCCATAAGAAGGGGCTCAAACTTGTTTGGGTTCCCAAATCTAACATTTCATGATTTTGTAAGGGTGCTCTCACACAAGATCTCGTGAGAGCATGTGGTACCTCGACAGTGGATGCTCATGCCATATGATTAGAGATTCTAATCAATTCGTTTTGCTAAAGGCAATATCACTCTTAGAGATAATACCACCAGGAAAGTGGTGGGAGTGGGTATAATCAAAAACTCTAAGAACCTTTTGATTGAAAATATTTTACTTGTTGATGGGTTACAATATAATTTGCTAAGCATAAGTCAATTGTGTGATAAAGGCTACACAATTAAATTTTTAACTGTTAGCTGCATCATAAGCCTGAATGGAAAAATTGTGTTGCATGGAAAAAGATTGAATAATATTTACATGCTAGATTTAAATTCTATTAATTCTGATAGCACCCTTTGCCTGAAAACTATTACTGATGAATCTTGGTTGTGACTTAGGAGTTTATGTCATGCTAGCATGAAAACACTTTAAAAAGTAACCTAAAAAAGACTTAGTAAGAGGAATCCCCAAGCTTGAATTCACTAAGGACCACCTGTGTGATGCCTGTCAATTAAGAAAATAAGTCAAATCCTTTCTCCATTACATTAAAGAAATTAGCACCTCTAAACCTTTATAAGTCCTTCACATATATTTATTTGGATCCATTAGCACTACAAGCTTAGGGGGAAAGGTCTTTGGATTTGTAACAGTTGATGAATACTCTAGGTTCACTTGTCACATAAAAGTGAATCATTCAATGAATTTAAATCATTCTTTATTTGGATTTAGAAAAGCTAGGTTGTGATATCTTGACCATTCATAGTAACCATAGTGGAGAGTTTGAAAATGAGACATTTGAAACTTACAAATATGAGTAAGGGATTTATCATAACTTCTCATCTCCTAGGACCCCTCAGCAAAATGGGTAGTTGAAAGAAAGAATAGGATCTTGGTGGAAGCCGCTAGAGTCATATTTGCTGAGTATTCACTTATAAAATACTTTTAGGCAGAAGCGGTGAGCACAGCCTGTTATGTGTTGAATAGAGTGAATATTAGATCCAAATAGAATAAGACACCCTATAAGATTATTAAAGGTAGGACGCCTAACCTTTCTCACCTCCATATCTTTAGATGTAAAGTATTCATTCTAAATAAAAAAAAATCAATCTTAGGAAACTTTGACCAAAAATCTGATGAAGGAGTGTTCTTAGGCTATTCAAGTGTAGAGAAATCCTATAGTGTTTAATAATAGGACATTGGTGGTGGAGGAGACTACTCATGTAATATTTAATGAATCTAATTTTGAGAAGTCTAGGATTGAGGAAGAACATGAAGTTAGTGAGATTACTCAATGAGTAGAAATTGCAAATCTAGAGGAAAGGGTAGAACCTCAAAATACTTTGCCTAGAGAAAAGAGATATCCTTCGAGTCATCTTAAAGAACTATCTTAGGAGACCTTTTTGAAGGTGTTAAAACTAGGCATGGACTTCAAAAAGAAGTTAACCACTCTGCCTTAAGCTCAATGATTGAACCCATCAACATCAATCAAGCCCTTTCTAATGAATTTTGGATTCTATCCATACAAGAGAAACTAAACCGATTTGTTAGGAATGATGTCTGGGAGCTAATAGAAAGACCTAAGGACCAAAGTGTAGTAGGAACCAAATGGGTCTTTAAGAATAAAATGAGTGATTCTTGTGTAGTGGTTAGGAATAAGACAAGATTGATGGCTAAAGGGAATAATTAAATAAAAGTATTTAATTTGAGGAGACTTTTGCCCCTATAGCTAGATTGGAAGCGTTAAATTTCTACTAGCCTTTGTATGTTATAAGGGATTTAAGCTTTTCCAAATGGATGTCAAGAGTGTTATTTTAAATGGGGTAATAAAAGAAGATGTGTTTGTAGAGCAACCCCCAGGCTTTGAGTTGGAGATGAATTATTTATTATCCAAATCTATGTTAAGAATATACTTTTTGAATCTCTGATAAAAATTTATGTGATGATTTTTCTAAAATAATGAGTAAGAAATTTGAGATGAATATGATGGGAGAATTGTCCTACTTTTTTGGGTTTAACATAAGGCAAATGAATAATATAACTTTTTTTAATCAATCATAATACATTAAGTACATCTTAAAAAAATGTGAAATGGATAAAGACAAGCTAATAAACACTCCTATGAGCTCCAATGTTCAATTAGATAAAGACTTAAATGGAAAATCAGTTGATCAAAAGAAATATAGAGGAATTATTGGATCTCTCCTTTACTTGACAGATAGCAGACCTGATATAATATTTAGTGTTTACCTTTGTGCTAGACTTCAAGCTGATCCAAAGGAGTCCCACCAGACTGTTGTTAAGAGAATCCTTATATATCTCTTAGGAACCTAAAGATTAGGAATTTTGTATCCAAGGTATAACACTTCTTTTGAGATTATAAGATATTCTGATTCAAACTTTACTGGGTGTATGGTGGATAGAAAGAGCACATCTGAAACATGTTAATTCATAGGATAATCTTTTATCTCCTAGTCTAACAGAAAATAAAACTCAGTTACACTTTCCACTATTGAAGCTGAATACATATCTTTAGGAAGTTGTGTGGCCCAAGTCGTTTGGTTAAAGTAACATATTCTAGGTTTAGGATTACTGGTAGGCACAATGTAAATTATATGTGATAACACTAGTGTCATCTACATTTCTAAAAATCATACCCAACATTTTATTACCAAACACATTGACATAATGCATCACTTTATTAGGGACCAAGTTACTAAAGGAGATATTGAGCTACACCATGTAGCAACTGAAAACCAACTCGCTCACATTTGTACTAATCCATTAGCCTTTAAAACTTTTAGCATCTTAAGGACCAGATTAGGTGTCATAAATATAAATGCATGAACTTGATGATTACTGAACTTTAAATTTTTTATTTTCTAATCTTTCTTTTATTTTTATTTGCATGTTTCTTTTCATTTATGTGCTATTATTTTCTGAGTTTCATTTTTATTTTTTTTTTTCTTTCAATTTTTTTTATTGGTCACTACTGGAATGACATTTTTGCCTTATTTTTACTTTTTAAAAATGTGTAAACAATTATTGACATATCTAAATCAGTTAGAAGAAGAAACACCGTTGATTATTTTTCTTCGTCTAACTCTTTTAAAGGTGTAATTCTCTTTTTGAAGCAAAAAAATATTTCAAAGTAATAATTAGACTTTGAATTTGAGATATTTTCTATCTTCCTATAGTAATCTATCTCATTTGAATAATGTTCAAAGTAATTAAATCACTTTCAAGCTTTCTTAATCAAGTTGTTGCATTTATCATATGAATATGATTCTTCTTTGTGGTCTACTTCTTCTTATATTAGAGAGTAATTTTTTCTTCTCTATTATCAGTAGATATTCTCACAACTGAGAGTCTTTAAAGGTTTCAAAAAGAAGCTAGCTCACAAAAATGATAAGAGACATAAAATGAGCCTAAAAAAACTAAAAAGATGAGTTATGATTGTCAAATAATTAAAAGATACATAAAGTGCATCAAAAATAAAAAAATGCACAAAGTGCGACAAATAATTAATAAGAGGTACAAAATGAGCCCAGAAGAAAACAAGCTTTCTTCTCTTTCAAATATTTAAATCTTAGAAGAATTTATGTGTCACTTGATATCTTTAAAGACTTGATTTTTTAAACTCATGATCATTACTAATTTCTTTGCTATATTATTCTATAAGATTTTTTTTTTTTTTTGAAACGAAGTTTTGAATAGATCACTTTTCTTATCTGATTTTTATTTTCAAAAGATTTTTACCGTGTAGAGAGTTAAGTATTTTTAAAACTACCAATTCAACCCCCCCCCCCCCCCCCCCCCCCCCCCCCCCCCCCCCCTTCCCGCCTCTTGGTTAGCCTCGGATTTTTTTCATAAGGGCTTAATAACTCTAACAAATTTTTACATTTTTCTTAACTAGCATCAGTTTTTGTTTAACCACATCCTTATTAGAAATTTGAATACCATGAATCTATTAAGTTCTCTGCTATATTCATTTATGCATGGAATGGTGCTCTTGGAAGGACTCCTTGAGCCTCTCTTAAAAACTCTCCTTCATCAATTCCAATTGGCTTGTGATTACTGATTCAGAAGGTGGGCAGTAATCCCATCCTTAGAATATAATGACTTATTTAAAACAAGGGGTTTTTACATACATAACACTTAAAACTTTCATATTTACTTATCTAACACTAAAACTTCTCTATTTACTGCTCAGCCACCTAAAAATACTTTCCCTCTTCAAAACTAACACTCCGTTAACTGTAAAACTCCACCGACTGTTTTGCGTGCGCGCTCAGACGGCTCTTCCCCGCTGGTATGTTCTTCTCCATTTTGATTGGAAATGTTTTCAGCCTCCCCTCTCCTATAGACCGGCTAGGTTTGCCGTTGAATCTCCATATGCTGGTTACCGTCCTTGCACCATGCCTGGGACTACCTTTATTTTCCACCCTTCACCATCCTCCAAATCACTGATCGCTTTGCCAGTTTATAATATCCAAACTTCTATTACATGTGGCTCGGCTACTTCAGCTTCTGTAGATCACAATTCTTTTGTACCAGGCTATTCAGTGAACGCATCCATTTCTGCCAACAATTCCATCCAAGTTACCAGGGCGCAAAACAGAGATGGAAAAAAAATCCAAATTTCCTTGCTTAAGCGGTTGGAATCATGGCCATAAAATGAAGAAAAGATTGGCAGAAAAAGGTCATGAATTCATCCTCGAAATACATTGTGGATCACTTAGTTTTGATGAGGACAATGCAATCCAGAAAAGAAGCTACAAGATGTAAATAAAGACCTCGTATTGTTTTGATAAACATATGCAGAATTGTTTCAAAAAAAAAAATCATAAAAAAAAGCTACAGGTTTTAAATGGGAAAAGCTTCGAGGAGTCTGTCCGAGGTGAAGGTTGAGTCGTGCGGAAAGAGCATTCTAGCGAATACGATGTGGAGATGACGACCGATTTGAGCTGCTTGAGTTCGCGCAATAGTTTGGATCGTTTGAGTCACGCGATATTTAGGATCGGCGTGGAGAAGATGACCAGAGTGTGCGGCGTGGAGAAGACGAGCAGACTGGCTGGCGTGGAGAAGACGACTGGCATTGTTGACGTCGATTTGCTTAATCGGGACAATTCCCGCACAGAAGACAGGGTCGGGTTGAAGGATGTAACGGAGGTAACGGTAGTGGTAATTTAGGTTACCTATTTAGTCTTTTAGGTGGTTGAACAATAAATAGATAAGTTTTGCTGTTAGATAAGTAAATATGAAGGTTTTAAGTGTTATGTATGTAAAAATCCCAACAAATGTGTTTTGATATATAACTATCTCAAACTTTATTATTGCTGTTTTTTAAAATAATTAAAAAAAAAAAATTATATGAATAAAATAAAAAAATAATTTCAAACAAAAACTAAATTTCCTAATATGAAATTATAATTAATATGGTCAAACAATAAACAATATAACCATATCCTTACAAAGCTTAATAAAGATTTGTGCAATACCTATTGGTAAGATCTTTTCCCGACTACTTTATTTTAAGTCCAACCTCCTTTGTCTTATGATCACTGTCCTCTCATTATCAATTTGAAAAATTTTGAGAAAATTATGAATTTCAAAATTTCAATATATATTCTAATCAAAATTTTTAATCAGACTACTCTCCCGCAAAAGCTCAAATACAAAAACAATGGAACATCAAGATCGAATATAAAAGAACAAACGGAATTAAAAAAATGCAAGAAAATTGGCACAAACATGAAAAGAAAAAAAAACCGGAAATAAAAACCAAAATACTGCATAAAAGTTTCATATAACATAATCTTTAGTCCAGAAACAAACAAAAAAAAAAACATGAAAAGCATCAAAGTAGCTCAAGAAATGATGCCATTATTAAAAGAAAGGCAAGCTTAGTAGTAAATCTTTAAATGAGTCATACAGTCCAATAATCTAAAATATTAGAATTTTTTTTACTCGCGGTTGCAGTTTAAGCAACAATGCTATCATTGAGTGACAGTCCAGCCAGCTGATTTGTGGGGTCTCCAGACGCATTAGCATTTTCCTTAAGGACCTCCATGGCCTCAAAAACCTTGGCCCTGAGAGCTTCAGGAGACTCTAGCAGATGCAGAACTTCAGTTTGATCCATTTCAAGAAGCATTCCAGTTACCTTTGCAACATTTTCATGTTCGATCTGATCCACCAAAGGATAAAGAATCTCCCCAAGGATCTGCAAGAAAAACATACAAAATACATAAATAAATAAATTATTATAAGCAAGCATGGTGGTCTGCCACAGTTCTATTTGATTATATCTTTCTTGCCATTTTTCACAAATTTCATGGTTAAAAATATTATTTTATAATCACATCAGCTAAAGTGTAGTAATTATAAACAGCAAGTTGTCTTACTTTTTCAAAAAGAAAGGAGTCTATCATATTCATAACAGTTCTTAAAAAACTGCTTTTTTCATAACTTTTCTATAATTATTTTAATAGCTACCTTTACCCCAAAGAGACCTAAAGATTCCTTTGGAGCAACTTTATCATAACTTCGCTTTCCTGATAGTAAACTACAAGCCTCTTTAACAACATTTTATTACTACATTTTTTATGTTTTTGTGGCTAGAAGGTAATAGCTATAAGAAATTTATTGTCTTTTTCAAAAGGAAAAAAAATTTATAATATTCATTATAATTTTTAAAAATCTCCTTTTCTATAATAATTGTATAGCAACTTTTTCCTAAAATTTTACAAACATCCCCAATGACACTAATGGTTCATTTGAGGCGGCTATATATTTTTATAAAAATGGTTGTAAAGTAATTGTGAATATATATATATATATATATATATATATATATATATATATATATATATATATATATATATATATATATATATATATATATATATATATATATATATATTCAACAGTTGAACAATTGATTTTTTATAGCTACCACACATTAATAAATTTGGTTGTTAAAAGTAGCCTCCCATCATTAAAAAATAATAATAGCCAAATGAAAGTTTAGCAGCAATCTTAAAAGCGAAACAATGAAAATGCTGTTTCAAACCGACCCTAAGTTAGAGAGTGTGAGAGAGAGAGGGAGAGAGAGAGCATACCCTCTTCTGCTCATATGGGGTTGAATTGGCAAGAGATGAAGGCATCGCATCAGCAGAAAATGGCTGTGGCATAATAGCATCCCTTGATGGCAAACCCCCCATGTCATAAGCAGATAGCATTCCAGCAGCAAAACCCGGCATCAGAACATCAGGAACATTTCGTCCAGGAGGATAGCGATAAGTACGTCCTCTAGGAAGCATCTGGCATTTATGGGATCTCATTTAATATCAATGACTGTTGAGGGGGATTATCAATGTGAAAATACTCACCTGTTGATGCATCATTGGAACAGGATGTCGTGGTTGAGCAGGACCCATCCCAGCATATCTAACACCTGGTCTTTGAGCTTGCTGACCTTGTTGAGCCAATGGCATGAAGAAATTTGGCATTGGTGCTCCACCAGGTCTAATTCCAGGCACAAGAGGCTGTTGAAAGCCAAAACCATTCTGCAAGGAATATCAGTTTAACTTCATTCATTGATATCTAAAATTAACAGAACAGAGGGTTTACTTGAGGTCAAAATTACAGCGTGCTAATTAGGGAAACTAAAAAAAGAAAGCCATAGGCTTCAGTATAAACACACGAGCTCACACGTTCATTTTAAAAAAAAATTTACAAACCGACTTTATAAGAAAAATAGATTATTTATATTGCAAATATTGTGAAGTTATTCCGAGTTAAATTTTATGTATCTAGTATCGCTTATTAATTTTGAACTTTAAAATGAAGGGATGAAATATAAAAAATAAAATAAAATGTTGTCCTAAAAATAGATGGGGGCATGAACATACTAATGTCATACTTTTTATTGATATCGGGTAGGTCAACTATGGAAGCTATACATTTATTGAGAGGTTTGATAGAGAATCATAGAGAGAATAAAGAAGATCTATGATTTTCATTGATTTAGAAAAATCATATGATAATGTTCCAAAAAAAGTGCTCTGAAGAGTTATAAAAAAGAAATGAGTTAATAATACTTACATTCAAGTCATTAAAGATATGTATATTGAAGCTGTTACTTGTATTCAAAACAATGTTATTTCCAATTTTAGTTGGATAACATCAAAGATCAACTTTAAGCCCATATCTTTTTGCTTAGTCATGGATGCTTTTACTAGACATTTACAAAAGGATGTACCCTAGTGTATGATTTTTACTTATAATATTCTTTTTGTTGAAAAGATTAGATAATTCGTTAAAAGAAAACCTGAATTATGGAGGTCAACTTTAGATTTTAAATATTTTCATTTGAGTAGATCAAAAACCAAATACATAGTCTAATTTTACTAATAATACCTCTAGTGAGGGGATTGTGACTTTGGGTGATCAAGCCATTAAAAAAAGTACACATTTTAGATATCTCAGGTCTATAGTTCAAAGTGATGGTGAAATAGGAGATTATTAGTAGAATTCAAGTTGGATAGTTAAAGTAGCAGAATGTGATAGCAAATATTTGAGTTCGCAAGTAACCATAAGGGTAATACTTGAGTTTCTATCACCGGTCGGTGAAAAACAACAAGAATAATGTGAAATCTAGGTGAAACAGCCCAAAACGATGTATTGCGGTAGGAAAATCAAAGCCAAACAATAATGAAAATAAGATACAAGTGATCCTCAATTTGAGAGGAGGATCGTCTCTCACAAATCTCTAGACAAGAGTCTAGAGCCCAAATCGCCAAAGAACCCTAATTGAGAACAAATCAAAACATAATCCCTCCCTAAACATCTCATGCTCTTTAATACAAAAAATTTTCTGATCTACTTCCCTCCCAAGCCCTAGCCGCCCCCTCCTTTTCAATTTGAATTCAATTGGACTAATGGGGTTCAACATGTGGGAGGGCAAGAAAAAGGGAGGCGGAAAACTTCTGCCGCCTGTAGACCTGAGCTGGCCCTTGGGTTGGCTGGGCCGGTTCAGGGTGATCCAGCCTAACAATGGGAGGAATCACCTTGTTCTCAAGGTGAAAACAAAGAGAGTGATGTTTCACCCTCTCGTATGGCTCCCATGTGGCCTCGTAATCAAGAAGGTTCTTCCACTTGATCAATACTTCCTTAGTTTCATCTTCTTTCTTGCGGACCCCCATCAGCTCCAAGGGTTCCAGAACCACCTCTAAATCTTCAGTAAGTGTTGCCGGTAACTCGGAGCAGGCTGTATAATAACCAATGGCCCTTCTCAACAGAGATATATGAAAAACCGGATGTATAGTCGCCGTTGGTGGTAGTTTCAGCCGTTATGTTATTGCTCCGACCTTCTCCAGCACTTCATAAGGTCCAAAATACCTTGGAACAAGCTTCTCATTCCTCCTATTGGCGACTGTCTTCTGTCTGTATGGTCGGAGCTTCAAGAACACCCTCTCCCCCACTTTGGACTGGATGTCCTTCTTATGCCCATCAGATTGTTTCTTCATAATCTGTTGAGCTCTCAGAAGATGTCTCTTCAACTCTAGCATTTTATCCCTCTGTCGAGCATAAAATGGTCTTTCTTTATTAGATTTAAACAAGAATTTAACTTTTAACATGACACAATGGAGAAAAAGGATTTATGTAGCTGACATCATATAGTGGGACAAAGGCTTGATGTTGTTGTTATTGTTGTTAGATAATTTTAGCTCTAGCCGGCTACTAGGAATTTGGGAGAGTCGGATCTTCCTCTCCAATTTGAAAGCATTTCTCTTTATAGTTCTTTTAGTAAAAATTATTTTGGGGCTTTCTTCTTCCCAATCTTTTGTGTTTCATCTGCTAATTTAGGTGAAAAGTGCATCCACTTCCTATCAAATTGGTATCATACACTTATTTGAGACCTATGATGACAAAGAAAGTTGATGCCTTGGAAGAGTGTTTTAAAGGAAATGTTTGCCAACTCAAATCGGTATTTGAGGACAAAATGTCATCAATAAAGTAAAAGTTTTCCAACCTAGAAGGAATGATAAAGAAGCAGTTAGATCTTCACGCCAAAGGACATTATCAACATCAACGGCATTCAATTCTTGCCAAGTAGAACTGTCAACAAAGCATGAACAAATTTGCTAGAGAAGCTAAATCTGATGCAAAGTTTTGTTTAATAAATCCTACTTATATCGGACAAGATTCCAAATCCTACGTAGTTTCTCAATCTCATGAACAAGAATTCAATGACCTCACCTATAGAGAATTTGGTTCCTGCTAGCTCAACATAACGGATTGACACTAAGGTGATTTTGGAGATACTTTCAAAGAGGGAAAATGATGAAGGAATGAAATTTTTGGTAGAGCAGAAGAGTTTGGAAGGCAAAGAAGATGGGGAGATGATAGAAGCACCATACATAGTTCAACCACTCCTACAACAAGGGTTGCCTTCTCCGCGATATGATATCATATTGAAGGAAGTAGTCTTATCTATTAGTGTTCGTCCGTACTGTTACCCCCAAATCCAGAAGAATGAAATCGAGAGATTGATGAGAGAGATGCTAGAGGAAGGAGATCATTCGACCCAGTGTCAGTCCATTTTTCAATCCAGAGCTATTAGTCAAAGTGCTTCAACAGCAATTTCCTTCGTTCCACCTTGAGGACATGGTGGCACTTTGGTAGAAGAGTTTTGATGGATGACGAATTTGTTTGGGAGGAAATCAGGAAGTTTCTAATCAAGAGGAAGCTTTTTAGGAAGGTTCTTAATCAAAGGGAAATTATTTAAGAATGTTTAAACTATGATTGAGAGGGAATTATTTAAGCAAGAGATCTGATTTGAATTCAAAATCTAAGAGGGTATTATTTAGGGAAAGGAGAAGGAATTAAAGAAGGATTGTTTAGGAAAGTTTTAATTATAAATGTGAACGAATTAATTAAGGAAATAAATATAATTTAAATTTAAATATGAGAGAATTATTTAGGGAAAGGGGGCTGATTTGAGAGGAAATTATGGGAGCCTATTTAAGGCTAACAATAGGGTGATTTCATGAGGATGTTTTGCAGTTTGCATAATTTAGTTTATTCATAGTTTATTTGGGCTCTAGCCGACGGCTAGGGATTTAGGAGACCCGGATCTTACTCTCCAATTGCATCTTGCATTTCTCTTTATAGTTATTTCAGCAAAAATTATTTTGGGGTGTTCTTCTTCCCAATTTTTCGTGTTTCATCCGTTGTTTCTTGTGAAAAGTGCATCAACATCCTATAAATATCAATTATTACCTATATAAACATATTTTAGCCTTAAATACATTAATTTATGATCAACTAGAGCACTATATCATATATTAATTAGTCAAATAAATCACTACTAGAACAACTTAATAATCTAATTTAATATTCTAATAATTAGTCCATTTAATTAATTAACTAACATATAAATTATGACTATGAATCCATCATTGTACTCATCGAAGCCTTCTCCCAAAAAACTAAATCACCAATCAATGCAATTTTCTCCTTCATGTACGCCACTTGGACCTGTCCATGCCCTTGCCTACAACCTTTGTTGAATGTCACCATCAGTCAACCTGTCAATACCTTTTTCCTTGAGCTTAGCCAGATCTTGTTGTCACTGGCCCAGCTAGACCCGATACCCTTGCCTAGGAGCTCTCTTATGATATTCTCACTTCTTTATTGTCAGGGACTTCAAGAAGAGGAAGATGGAATGGAGACAACAAAGGGAGTGTTAGGGCAACCAAGGACGTGACTGAGGGCAACTAAGGCAATAGGGCCGATGGGTGCGATGATGAGGTCTAGGGATTTTAAATTAGTGCTATTTTTTATGTATGTAAATAGTGAAGTTCATATACTAAATAAATAAATACTAATATTTTACGCATTATGACTGTAAATCACCCCTCTTTTTTAGCTTTTATTAACTATTTTTCAAACTTCAATCAATCCACTTATTATCTTAGTGCTGGCTAGCTTCTTACCAAAACACCTAAATTTTTATTTTGTTGCCATGAATACCATAAGTAGACAACAAAAACATTAATTTTGCTCACATGCTAATACATTTAAAATGAATCAAATTCCAAGGGAAATAGGAAAAAGAAAATTCATATAAATTCACTAACTATAAGTGTAGAATAACAAGTTTGCATAAACCTAGAAACAAAGATACAATCTAAATTACCAGACAAAGTTCCTTAACCCAAATAGTAAATAATAAAAGAAATTATTTGGAGAAATTCACAAGTAAAATAGGGAAAAAATAGGATGCCATGCATCATCATAAAATTAAACAGTAAAAATATCAAGAAGAAATTTTATAACAACATCAGTTTATTAGTATACACAGAGATGTTCAATCTCAGAAAATTAGTGATATTTAAACACGCTAGTAATAAAGGTCGTGCATCAAGTGCATATACCTTTAATTTATGAAATATTTTATAAGATTCCAAAGATTTATTTATAACCGTTTAATTTCAATATTTAAACTAATAAAATTCAAAAAAGCTTTTAATTAACCTTTGGTTTTCTTAATGTCCTCTAAAGTTGTAAGAACATGAGGAAAACATTTAAATACAAAATTGCAAAAAAAATATTTATTCTATATATTAAAAATTGGTTTTTCCACTCATCTGCATAAAACATTCAAAATTCATGATGTGCAACATGATTATATTTTGATTAGACAAATAAATCCAAATACTAAAAATGATAATTTTTACAGAAGTTTTAAGATAATTATCATGAGTCAAGCAAAGAATCCAATAAGGAATCAAGTATTACATATAATATCAAGCCAAGCATGATGGAAAATGTAAAGGCATTTTAGTAATTAATAATTCTTAGGATTAGTTAAGTCTATTTCAACAAAAATTTGTTTAGCAAATCAAAAAACGGCTCAGATCTATTCTTCATTACAATCATATAATCAGTTCATTCTAGAACTCTCATCGATTTTAAAGGTTTGGTGAAAAATTAAGAATGAATGTCCTGAAACTTTGATTGACAAAATTTCATTCTGTTTGTAGTAATATTAAACATCTTGTTCAGGAAAACTTTGAATCAATGACCTACACTAAAGAAAAAACCAAATGTTGTCAACTCATGGGCGCTAGTAGCATTCCATGCCTTGCATATTCAGATCACATTTCAATTGTATGAAAGCATTTTATTATAGCACGAAGAGAGACAGAGATGATATCATCCTGATAGCTAAAGGAAGCAACATCAAGATCAAAGCAACATTGACCGATAAAATGACAGTAGTAATGACAATAGACATGTTTAATGAAATAACGAAGTCACCCAAGAATAACGGAAGCCACAAGCATATTGAATAGAACTTAAAAGCGATCATTACTGCAAGGGAGTCATGCAGGTATATTAAAAAAAGAAAACCAAGAAAACATATATGTCTGATCAGAAGACAAGGATTTGACTAACTAAACACCAAAATAAATTTTAAAATTTTGTGACAAAAACATTACAAAATCGCTGAAAAGTTTTATGAGTTTAATAGTTATAACAGCCATCCAATTAATAATTCCAGATATTAGTTAAAAAATCATATGCAGCTAAAATTAGAAATTAAAAAGGGCAAACCATCTAGAATGTTTAAATAAAAAGTGAAATGGTCACTTGATTTAAGAAAATTAGGATGAATTGAGGAGGAATGATAATAGAACATAATAAAGAAACAAAAAGAAATCTGCAGCTATATCACTAATTAAAGTAATAACACACCAACTGACCAAAAAGAACAAGTTAGCCATATTCATCTTTAACAGGAAAAGGACAAATCCAAATGTTACCTGTGGAGGAATAAGTGCGGGAGGACCTTGACCATAAAAAACCTGTTGCGGCATTCCAGGAGCACCAGGAGAATACATTGGCATCCTTGGAGCAACAGATGTAGCCACTGATACTGGACGCATTGAGTTAAATTGTGCCTAAAGTAAGAGTATACAATCAGTTAGAGAAAGCTTAAAAACAATGTAAGAAAATATCCGCAGGTCCTGCAAAAAGGAACTATGTAACAATTAACTATGGTGATTGGATGATATCTCATTAAAAGATTTTGAATTTATAATCAGGGAGTAAAATTAATTGGGAAATATATGAAGTTAAAACAGAATGACACTTACACCTCATAGCCATTGCTGTTGTGATTGGCTGTTATGCAAACACAACATCCATTTTAGACTAGGAAGTAACCACATCCAATACATGGGGACATTAAAAATAAAATTGAACAAATTATAGAATAACATAAATAAATCATAATGTTTTTTCATTAATTTTTAGAATATTTTCCTATAGGTCTATTAATTGTTTATTCCATGATCCCACGTGACTATCATTTTCTTATGCTTTTAAGTGAATCCAATATGCATATCTTTTTCTTATGCTTTAAGTGAATTCAACATACACACCGGTATATGCTACACGTCAAACCCTAACCTAGTAGTTGGAGCCCCCAAACACTAGAAAAAATTTTCTGTGCGGACGCCAAACGCCATCCAGAGTCCAATCAGAATGCGCCACATCACCATTTTACTGTACTGCGGTTCGGTATCGCGGCTTCCGGACGTAGAGCTGTATCTGGCATCTTCACAAAATAATTTCTTCAAACACTAGGCCATGGTGGGCAGTGTGTGTATCTCATCGTTGATTTCATGATAATAAACATTATGTTATATAATTGTTTGCTAATGTTTCATTTCTTAGCAACAAAAGAAATGATGTGGCTTCATTAGTCTTACTTAGAGGATAGGCCACTTGAATGATATACTAAAGTATAAAAGACATGAATATTAAAATGGAGATAAGTTCAAAGTGTGAGTTGTAATTTAGAATTTATTGTCCATTGATTGAGTTTGATTTAACAAAAGTATAAAAGATGAATCACACAATTAAGATCTTTCAAAACTTATTGTCGATGATAGAAAAATAATTTCATAACTTTTGAGTATTTAATTGAGTTGATTTTCTATTTATTTCATTATACCCAATTTTCTTACATGCAATACTTAATTTAAAAATTATCTTATTTAGTTATCATGTCAAAATTTACTTATCAAATGATTGATCAATTTTGTACAGTAGCAACTTCAATTGATCCTAAATTTTATATTATATACATTAAATATGGCTGGATGCTAAACACCTAATTAAAAATTAAGCTTAATTTGCATATCATTAAAATTCGTATTTAAACGCATTATCTATTATAAAATTAAATTGATTTAAAATGTTTCACATAATATATTAAGTGTGCTTAATTAATTTAAGTGCTATTTATGAATTAAATCGGTAATTAAGTCAGCATTTTTATTCCATTAAGCTGTTTACAATCATTTTAATATATAAAATCATATGTTTGCAAAGATATTTATATAATTTGTTTCAATCAAGTTTTCATCATAATTACAATCCTTGCCACTGCCTTGTTGTCCTCGATCATGCAGATCTAGTGAATATCAAAGATGCTCCGGCATGAACATGTTGAGATCTTGGTGCATTCCGGCTGCAATGGTAATGACTATGGTAATGACTAGTTTCACTAGCCAATGGTATTTCCATGCAAGGCTTCCTACTACTCGATTGAGGGAACCTTTCGAATATATTTTAGTAATATTTTAAAGAGTTTTTAAATGTTATTTTAAAAGGACATCTACTCTATAAATACCACCTCATGTGAAAAAGAAAAGTCTAATGGATTGGTGCAACAAAATGCTTCCATGCTAAATCTTTTTAAGAGATTCTTCAAGAAAAGAAAAAGTGTTCATATACATCATACAATCCATGAGTAGTTCCTAGTTAATAGCATCCTTACTCTCTCAATCTCTAGGTTTATGTAAAGTTTATTTTACATTGTATAACAATTTATTAATAATAAGATTGTGTTGTATAAGTGGATGATAACTATTCGATCACCTACAAAGTTCAAGAAAGAATTTGGCTTAGTTTTTTCAGTCATAAACCTTTGTAGCTGGGACAAGTGGAACTTGGTGGATGCGTTTGTCAGATCAAGCAAGGGAGCGTAGATGTGGATGTAGATCAGTTAGGTGTTGAACCAAATAAAAAATATTAATGCCAAATTATTCTTGCACTTTTATTTTCTTATCTACATTGTCTTGCAAGACATTATAGTGAGTGTTGAATTACTTAATAATGTACACTTGTATAGAGAATATTTATTTACATTACATAAGTAAATTTGTGATCAACAGTATTATATCATTTATTTGGATATTGGTGACCTAGTGTAGCTTTGGTGTTTGTGGAATTTATATTGAAACTTTTGAAGTTTACTTATTTAAAAATTATTTAATCATAACTCACTCACATAGATTAATCATTTAAACTACACATTACATGTACATATGAGGTGTAATTACACATTTATTTAGTTTGAACTATATAATGCCACTTGCAGAATTTGTGTATTTCATTACAAGGATGTGTTTACTAATATTAATGAATAATTATTCCTATTCAGGCTAGTCATTTATAAAGTTCATTGACGTTGTGTCATATATCCTACATTTGTATGCTTAGTTGTGTGTTCAACTTAATGATTATATAGTTATACTATTTAGCTTCCATTAGAGTTATTGTGAAGGTTTGAATTTTTAGACTTCCAAAAAAGATCTAAGTTCCCTATTGCACACCCAATTCACCCTCTATTGGTCTGTCTGTCCTTGAGTATTATTCAAAGTAAAATCTTAGGTCAATTCGACCTTGGACTTAAAGTTAGCTCAAAGTACTTTAATTCAACCTAAAGTCAAGTCAAATGTGATTATATGCTAGCACAATCCAATTTTAAAGGAATCTTCAATCTTAAGAATATTTTAGAATGATTAAGTAATAAATTATTATGTGATAAATTAACTTAAAAATTAAATGGTTGAAATCATATTTAAATAATAATTGTTAAAATCTTTAACATAATTGAAATATTTAATAATTCATTTTAAAATTAGATAAACAAGTAAAATATTATTTCCTAAAGATTAAACTAATTTTTTTATGAATTAAGAGAAAATAAATTTTTAATGACTTTACATCTACTATAAAAAAAGAAATAAATAAAGATAGAAATATTATGTATATTATATTAAATATATTAAACTGGTAAAATTTTATGAAAACTTTTTTGAAATCAAGCTTTCACCTTAGAATATAAAGCTAGTATATATTATTTTTCTTGTCTTAAAGGTTTGAAATTAATTATTCAATTTGTTAAGAACTTATAATATTAAAGAAATATAAGTTCTTTTCAATTTAATTATCTATATTAATTAGTATCATAATGTGATAGTAGGCCACAATATGATATATAAATAAAGTTAGCATTAAATTGGTTGGATGAATTTGACATTGTGATAATTCCTATTTTGACTTTAAAAAATAAGAATGTTAAAATTTGAGAGAGCCACATTTAAAAATGGAGTCGTCTTATTGCTTCGAACTTCTAGAGGGAAATTTCTCAATTGTTTTGGCTTAATAAAAATAATATATAAATGCATGTGTGTTAAAATTACCTGTAATTGTGCTCTCCTCTCTTCCTTTTTCTGAGCAAGTGCAACATAAAGAGGTTTGCTACCGATCAGCTTGCCATTCATTTCGAAAAGCTACAAATCAATACAAACAGAAGAACAATAAGGAAAACACATGTGAGACATTCAATAGACCTAAATATAACAGAAACTTATACTTACAGCTCGAGAAGCTTCTTCTGCAGCTGAAAAAGCAACAAAAGCTGATCCTTTACTTGTTCCATTTGGATCGCGCATAACCTGAATTGTTGTTAGAAGTTATACATAGAAGATAAAAAAATAATTTTGTGCAAAAATATACCACCTTGCAAGATGTGATAGTGCCAAATTCAGAAAACAATTCCTTTAATTTATCATCCCCAATACTATCATCCAAGTTCTTCAGGAACAAATTAAGGCCCTGGTACTCTTTAGCAATCTCTTTATTATTCGGATCATTTTTTCCCTTCAATTCTATCTCTCTTTCATGTTTCTTCTGCGCTTTCCCAACATACCACTCCTTTCCATCAAATTTCTTTCCATTCAGTTCATTTACAGCTCGCGCAGCATCATCTGAATTCTCAAAATTCACAAAGCCAAAGCATTTTGACTTTCCATCCCCTGCTCTCATTACAACAGTACTAGTAATTTTTCCAAATTCACCAAAAAATTTTGTCAGATGATCTTCTGTTGTAGATTCAGATAAATTTTTTACAAATACATTGTTAAATGTTGCAATATTTGATGTATTCTCCCTTTCCAGCTTACGTTGGAAATGTCCAACATAAATTGGTTTGTCATTGAGACACATGCCATTTAACTTTTCAATAGCATTTAGTGCTGCTTCCTCTTGATCAAACTGTACAAAGCCGAAGCCTTTTGACCGACCAGACTCATCAGTTTCTATTTTGCACGAAAGAATGTTACCAAATGCAGAAAAGGTGTCCAGAAGTGCTTTGTTATCAATTGTTTTATCCAAATTCTGCAGAAATATCGCAAAAAAGGGAGATGAGAACATAATGGAGCATGAGTACATAAAGATGGATTAATCACCTCCTACTAGTAAAACGTTAAAAAACACACACACAAAACAAAAACTGCAGAAATAAAATACCTTAATAAATATGTTAGCAGTCCCGCTCTTCCGCAGGCTAGGGTCACGATTTGAATACATTATTCGAATAGGCTTCCCACATAGAGGGGTGAAGTTCAGCACTTCCAGTGCCCTTGCCGCTACAAATGACAAAACATATAATCAAAAAAAGCAATATTGAACATAATATGCAACAAATAGAGAAGTCTTGCAATAAATTAACCAACGCAATTAGTAACTTAAGTAATTACTGACAATTACAATCATGAAGATATTAAAAAAATACATTCATATGAAAAATACTACTATATCCCATCAAATCTACATAATAATTGAAATATCCAAATGTGCAAGAAAAGATTAAAAATAAGAAGTTTTGTTATAAAAATTATTTTAATTTTAAAAATTCTGATAATTGGGAAATATATAAAGTGATTTTGTCGTCAAATGGCACCACAAGATACCAGTTTTGGCCAGAGCCAATACATTCCTTAGTGGCATCAAATCCTTGAGATATGAATCAATAGGATATAATTTATACAGCACAAAGCTCTATATTAGCTAAGGTGGATTCAAATTTGTCCCCTTAGACAAACATTCACCCCACCTCTTCAAGGTACCCTTGGACAAAGCAACCCATGACTATCGACAAGGATCCTTCTGTTAGGTTGGGTCGACTATCTCCTCTAACTAAGTAGATCATAGACCATGATGGCCCAGAACAATAAAACCATGGGATCTTGATCGGGTCCATCATTCATCCCCCCACCATCCGTTTTAAGTGAAAGGTGGTGAAATTTTTATTTTAAATATCAATTCCCAAACCCTACCTAAGCCCATGCTACTACTATATGTCAGATAACACATATTCTTACATATCTGATTGAAAACTAGCCTTAATCAAAAGTTCTCTCTCATTATTGGGAGGGGTAATTAACTATAGAGGCTTGCGTCTATAGAAAACTAGAAATCAAATCATAAAGTCCTTGCACAATGAGGGCGAAATCTCTGGGTAGTGCCTTATCTACAAACCCATCTTCCTTTCAAAATTTACCCCGAAACTTAATACGTTAAAATTCCCCCGAAGAAGAAAAGCAGCGAGCGGAGGCCGGGGCTAAATTATTGGAGCCCACAAAAATAAAAAAATAAGCCTCTTAGTATAATGAATGTTAGGTTCCTCACATCTTTTTCATTCTATCTCTCCATCTACTCCTATACTTAATCTCTTCCTTGTTCCTTAAGGTTTACAAGTTTCTTTAAAAAGTAAGAACCTTGCTCCACTAGAAAGGGTTAGGCTAGCTTCTTTTCAAGATGATGGAGCCAAATCTCCCTCTTCGATTAGTGCTTACAAGATCATTTCTCATTGCCCAATTGGACGCAACCCAACCTCCACCTTAAGAGTGTCAAATACACATGCCATGGAGTGTTCATGTCTTCGTATCCATGTCCATGCATTATAGATGCGAAATGGATTGTACATATTGACTTAGTTTTTTAGTTGTTTTGACTTATTGAAAGACACAACAAGTGCAAAATGTAAGTGACATCATTTTTTTTTAGGAAAGTCCAATAGAAGTGCATTATGATGAAGCCAAAGATTTTGTTGCAGCCAACCTGCCCAACCATTCCTTCCCCATATAACTTCCATACAAGAATTCATGTAAGGTGAGGGCAACTCAAAACAAGGAAACTTGCAAACATAGAAATAACAAATGCAATAATCTAATAAAAGGGATGGCTATCACTTCGTAAATCTTGGAAGATAGAAATTTGGACATGAATGGTGATCATGTTTAAAGTGATCAAAATTAGGGACAAAAATTGTGAGACTAGCTAAACAAAATGAATATCTGACTTACTTCATCAACCATTTTGTTGTCCACTTCGGCATGATATCACAATACAAATGAATACTCTTGAAAGAAAGGAAGCCACTTAGCATGATGCATGCTAGATGCTATGCTAGTCTTCCTCGCGCTCATCTTTTTCATTCTATCTCTCAATCTAGTCCTCTCCCTCATCTCTTCCTTGTTCCTTAAGGTTACAAGTTTCCTTTTGAAAGCAACTTGCACCGCTATGAAGAGGTATGCAAGCTTCTTTGGAAGATGATGGGACCACATCACCCTTTCCAATTGGTGCCCATAATATCACTTCCCTTTGCCTACTTGCCCCAAACCCTATCTCCACCTTAGGTGTCAAATAGATAAATCCAACTAAAAAAATCACAAGCTTGCCAAGCTCAAACTTACAATGGGCCTTAATGAGTTGCATAATATGTTTTAGCCATTAAATTACTATAGAATATTGCTCAATTTTTAATCAAATAAAAACTCAACTATCTCAACAAACATATTTGAGATTAAGATAGCCTGGGTCATTTAAGGAGCCCACCCCCATACCACCCATATATCATTTACACAAGTTGCAACTTAGCCAAATATCTAAAAAATTTCCTTTTTTCTTCAAAAGATTAAGATAGCTATCTCCTTAATTATGCTTTCTTTATAGACTAAAAAATAATCACATTCATATCTGTATCCCCATTCAAAAAAGTAGTTGAGCAATCAAATCAAATACAATATAGAACGGAAGATTACTCTGATCTTATATGTTACTATTGTTCCTTGAAAAGACAAGTGTGTTCTATAAGATGAAGAAACCTGACTAAGACTAAAAATACCAACCAGCATTTAGGGTATCAGTAAAAATTGCACATGTGAATTCTCTGCATTACATATTAATGCTTTAAGGGGTTGTGAGGAACTTATATCAGATATGTTGTGGGTTATGTGTCGCACATTATCTACCCTTCCTCTCATGAAAGTTGCAGTTGCAATGTTGGCCATACTTTCAAAAAATCAATACATTGAAAGCATAGAACATATTAGAAAGAAGGCACCTTATAACAATTAGGAAAACAAATCAAAACTCACTCCTCAAGTCATCGGGCATCTGAAAAAATTATGGAGAATAAATCATATAATCGTTACAAAATTCCACATAGTTTCTCTGGATCTAATGACATCAGAATATAATTCAAAGCAATCATAACCAAATAAAAAATATAAGCACAGAAATTTCTGAAACAATCAATGGCCATCAAGAACCAAAATCATTCCCCAAAACACAAAAAAAGTTTAAAAAAAAAACATAGCTTATTGAAATTGACTCACCATCCACCGGATTGCTGAAATTAACGTAAGCATATCCAAGCGATCGGCGGGTAGAAGTATCCCGGCACACGCGGACAGACACAACCTGGGCGACTTGGCGAAACGTATCATACAACTGTGCGTCCGTGACGTTCAGGTCAAGGTCCCCAACGTACAGCGATGTTGACGTGAACGGGTACGGGTTTCCAGAGTCGCCAGAAGAAGAGGCGTCACTAACCTCCGGCAATCCATTCGAGACGTCCAGTAGAGCCTGAGGCGGCAACTCCACCTGCGCCATGAACCTGGTTTCCTTTTTTTCTTTAACCTTTTCCCGTAGAAAACCCTAGAGGAAAATTGGAAACGGATAGAACACAAGCCCTCCTCCTTTCCCGGATATATATGGATACTAGATGAAAAATATGATAATCGATTTCTTCCCCTTGCGTTTTTTTTTTTCCCTTTTTCCTAGTTTTTTTGGATTTTTTTGTGTTTTTTTTCGAAGGCTGCGGGTGGAGAAGAAAGAGTTGGATAGAATTTAGAGACGGGGAAGAAACCCTCGGGAATGGCTATCCGAGCAATACGGCGCGGCTCTCTCCTCGATCAAAACGTGGGCTTTGTGTGGGAACAGAAACCCTAGCGGCCGTCGAGGGCTGATCACAGCCGCACAATCAAGAAACCGCCGTGAACCAAATTACGTTGAGACAGTATACTGTTCCTAACGTATTCGCCTTCTACAGTTGTATTTCTATTTAAGGAAGCATAAATTAAAATTTTTAAATTATTTCTCCCTTTTTATATGGGATTTTGCAACCGGCATTGGCGTTAAAAAAAAAAAATTAAGTCTTGATTAAAACTGGACTGGACGAAAAAAGTAACGATTTGATATTAAATCAAATGATAAGCAAATCCCAATAAAGTTTTTAAAAATAATATAGAACTATTCTTCAATTAAAAATTTAAAATAAACAACAAACTACATAGCTATTAAAAACATTCAGAGTAATATAAATAAACTCATCTACAAGATCTTTTTCATTTCATCAAAATGTATTTATACTATAATATATGACTACGAAATAGAGAGTAAAAAAAAATATAATGTATCCATGATTGTACAAAAATCATGGATAATAGATTATTATAAAAGCATAGAAATTATTCAATGATTCAATTAATAAGAGCAGACTAATAAATTGAAATTCAATCCCAGAATAATTCGTATCAGTTTCTCTTTCTTGGATCTCGATAGAATCTCCAAAAATTCTAACCACTTATGACTCTCTTTTGTACTTATAGCACTAGAACATGTCTGTAGACACCTTAACATTGCTCATAACCACTACAACATAGCTTATAGATACTAGAATATGGCTTATAGACAACAGATTCTTGGGCCTAGATAAAATTTCAAAAGATTCTATCCTAGTAGATCTCCTGACAATCATAATTCAATCACATAAGTATATATTTCATCATATTATAATAGTTAAAGCATACTTGAGCACATATCATAATGACACAGTTTTTTATAACGGTAAACAACAAAAATTCCTACTGGGTAAAATTTTACAATCTCAAATTACAATCAAATTATCAAGAATGATGTATAATACTATTTTAAAATTTTAATTTTACTACAACATTCTTTTTCAGAGTCTATATTATTTTGTATTTAATAAAATTGCATATTTTTTCAAAATACATGGTATAAATTTTTTAAAAAATACTCAAAACTTTCATAATCTCAATCTCTATAACATATAAAATGTTTGACGAAAATTTTTTTTTCAATACAAAGTTATTTTCATTTTTTTTTTTGTAATAGAAATAGAAATTTAATTAAAATTCAAAAATCTTCATATTTTTTAAATTTAAGATAGGCATAATGTGACATACCTCGATTCTAACAACTTTCTCAAATGAGAAGATGACTAAAAATGGCCCAAAGTGGCTCAAAATCCATCTATTCTCTTCCAAATACCTCTCCTCTCTCCTTCAACTGCATGCGATTCTTGAATGAATTGAATAGTGGCAAATTTTATATTTAAAGTACAATTAGTAGCTTAGCACTACGGTGCTATAATCCTAGCACTATAACATTAGTCATTTTTCCAAAACTTTGAGAATATAGCATTGCAATATCACTATTTGGCATTTAGTATTGCAATAACATTAAGGCGCTCAGACAACTAATACCTAGATGCTTAAATAGTAACATTTCTCAAATTTTGTTAAAATTCACTCCAGACTCTAGGGACACATTATATAACACATGCAAACTTTTTCAAGAACTAAAACACTTTCAAACACTTTTATAATTTTCTTATTTATGTGTACTGATCATCGATGAATCTTGAATTTAGTTTCAAGGAACATCAACTTCAAAAATATTACAAAAACATGATACTTCATCTATTAAAGAATCTCATCCATTCTCCCTTATCATTTGTGATTGCTATTTGAAGACTTGTATTAATTTTTCATTGCATTCATGATATCTTGATCTTTTCTATGTAAAGCTTATGATAATTTATTTGTAACATCTAAAATGTCAATCATTAAGTATATTACAAGGATAAAATTAAAAGATTCCATAGCATCTATCAAAACACCAATTTAATAGATTATTGATAATATATCTCATCTTCTTTAAAAATTTCATGCACTTTAATTACTTAAGAAAACATTTTTGTAGATTAATTAGGGTAAGAAAATATGAACCCCAACGAGTATCACTAGCTCATTATAAACTTATTTCTTAATTCAAACATCGACTATTGCTCAACTCTCCTTTGGTTAGTTGAAAAATTATTTTATCATGTTGAATGACTTTAATAGCATCACTCATCTTATATGAAGCTCCTAAATTATTAACAATTCTTGAAGTGATCTTGAAAAGATGCTTCATATGTCAATAGTTTTTTTGCTATTACCACCAAGCATAGTGGAGCAAATGAGCAAAGTAATGAACATAGAATCCATGAGGGTTATAATTAAGTATTAGTGTCTTTAAACTATGAAACTCTTTTTATATATTACATCATCATGTCATTGACCACATATCATATATATATTTATTTTGTAAGTATATTTTCATTGTTTTCTTTCTGTGCAAGAGCAGTAGTAGATATAATATATTTAATGTCTATAAATCTTCAAATAACTTATCTCAACCTATCTACGTTTCTCATTGCAATATCTAGTTATTCCTTTGTAGAAACCTCATAGATTCATCAACTATAATTGAGCAGTTAAGAGTCACCAATATCCTTTATGATAAATATTAAAGTTTTAGTAATTATAGCACAATAAATTTTTTCTAGACCTTTGGTGAAGTTAGCTTTAAATTTAAGCTTGCATATATAGTTATAATTATATTAATTTCTTCAGTGTGATTAGTAAGAAAATCTAAGAACTCCAAATAATTTTCTCGATTATCTAATCTAGATGACTCATCATGTCTATGGACTGATAATCCTTAACGTAAGAGAAATCAAATACAATCCACTCCTACATTCAATATGATCCTATAATCTTTAATATTCATCTAAACTTTTGTAGTTTTTCTTTCTTCTTCCAATTTTCAAACCCTTCCCCAATAAATTGAATGTTCAATGAGGATATTAAGCCTAAGTGAACTTGTATTTAGGTACACCAAAGGGGGGGAGGTGAGTTAGTAAATTGAAAAAAAAAAAACTAATTGCTTACTTCAAAAATAAATATGATATTTTTGAAAAAAAAAACCTTATGTAGTGGAGAGTCGGAAGCCTTGTCACCCTCTTGGTGATGGGAGCAAACCTTCAATCATTTCTCTCCCTCTTGGAGAAGGAAGTGAACCTCTATCTCCTTTCTCACCCTCTTGCTAATGGCAAAGTACCACGACATCCTTGCTTACCCTCTTGGTGATAGAAGAGAACTGTTGCAACCCATGACCCCGAGTTTGAGATTTTGATGATGCCAAATAATGACTGTTTTGGAACTGCTTTTCATTGATTATTATTTTATCTGTTATTTTTCTTGAGCACTAACATTTCAGGAAGATCACAAGTGACTCAGGAAGAAAGGAAGACTCAAGACCGGGTAGATTAGGAGTATGAGTCAAATATTGTATTTTTCATTTATTGCACTTTTTACTTTATTGAGTCTGACCACAAAATGCGTAAGAGTAAGAGCAACCATGCACACACACAGGGGGAGAGTTTTTTTTAACTGCAAATTATAACTAAAATTCTTCTCTGTAGATCGTACTGTACGATTTTATTTCGTACTGTACGATCTAAGCTATGTGGACAATTCTGTGAATAGATCGTACTGTACGAAGTCTTTCGTACTGTACGATATGTTCAGATCCAAAACCCTAGCCGTGACATAGTTTAAGTAAGTGATTTTGCGCCGTTCGTACTGTACGAACAAGTTCGTACTGTACGATCTGTTTTTAATACTTACTTAAAATTAACCCGTGATTAGTGCATATAATCCAGGGCTAATGAAAATTTGAACATCGTACTGTACGATAGTAATCGTACCATACGATGAATAGAGACGACATCCGATCGTCCAGACCATCGTCCTGTACGAGTAGTAGCTTGTTGGATCGTACCGTACGATATTATATCGTACAGTACGATTTATTTTTGTACTGATCGTACATCTTCGTACCAGGACGACGGCTGTTTGTGAAGATCGTACTGTACGATGTTGAATCGTACTGTACGAACAGTAACGGCTAATTTTGAAATCAGAGGTTTTTGGAGCCCGTTTTTAGGTGTCAATCAAGTCTTTTTTGGGTAACAATTACAGAGGGGGTGAACGTGGTTAGAGAGGGATTCCAAGGGAGAAAATTCTAGAGAAATTCTTGAGGGTTGAGAGAGGAAGGAGGAGGTGAGCGTTGTGAGGGAGAAGAGGTGTGAGGGAGATCACACGGTTGCTCCAAGCTTGCTGCATCTTGCTCCTCCTGTGGCCCGAGAAGGATTTGAGGAAGGATCTCCAAGGGAAAGGCTCGTCTACATCCGTTACCTCGAGGTTCTCTGCCTTCTCCAGGAGGGAGAAAAACGAGAAGGTTCTCTGCCGTCGCCAAGAGGGTGAAAATAGAGTTTGGTATTCCGCCACGCCGGTTGGTGAAAGGGAGGTTTGTACAGGCTTCTCCGCCTTGCCAAGGGGGGCAAAAGGAGAACTATTTTGATAGTGAAAATCCCGGAGTGGAGGACTCCGGGGAGTGGACGTAGGTCATATTTTGACCGAACCACTATAAAATTCTTGGTGTGTTCTTTCTTTATCATTGCTTACTTTTTGCTTGCACTTTAATCTTGTCATATCTATTGCATGTGTTTTTTGTGAAAGCAAATTTGCATAAATCTTTGTTTTAATATTTCAAAAACAACAAAAAAATTAGAACTCTTGTTTAGGGTTAATTTTATTAATCGAAAGACTTTTACAATTCACCCCCCCTCTTGTGGTTTAGTAATTTCAATTGGTATCAGAGCTTGTTTTTCAAAAATAGTGTTTTAGAAAACCTTGAAAAAACGATCATGTCGAATTTTGGTAATCGTAACACTGCGGAGGGTTATTCAATAACTCGTCCACCACTTTTTGATAACATACCGTTTGATTTCTGGAAAATTAGAATGTCTACATTTTTGCAATCTATAGATTACCGCATGTGGATGTTAGTAAATGATGGATATGTTGCACCGTTCAAGATAGTTAATGGTTTGAAAACTTCTGTGCCTTTTATTGAATGGAGCAATGAGGATAGGGAATTAGCCCAACTGAATGCTAAATGCTTAAACTGTTTTTTTTGTGCATTGAAATCTGAGGACTATATGAGAGTATCTACTTGTGTTTCTGGTAAGGAGATTTGGGATAGACTGTGCATCACATACGAAGGAACAAACGAAGTAAAATAGTCTAGGCTTAACATTCTACTGCATGATTATGAATTATTCCGTATGAAACCTAGCGAAACAATTTCTGACATGTACACTAGGTTCACCCAAATTGTGACATCATTGCATGCATTAGGTAGAGAAATTTCAAATTCTGAGAAAGTGAATAAAATTCTTAGATGCCTACCTAGTTCCTATGATGCTAAGATAACTGCTATCACTGAGTCTAAAGATCTTAATGTTTATTCTATTGATAACCTCCTTGGGTCACTCATTGCATACGAGCAAGGAGTGAGCCAAAGGCAAAGTGATGCAGGTGAAAAGAAAAAGGAGCGGACGGTGGCATTAAAAGCTAGCAACTCAGAAAGTGAAAGCTCTGCAGGGGAGGAAGATGATGAGATAGCACTGATGACCCGACAGTTCAAAAATTTCCTGAAAAGAAAACAAAAGCGTCATCAGAACAGCTGGAATAAAGGTAAGAGCTCAAGGTCCAATAAGGTTTCATCTGATACAATTTGCTTTGAGTGTAGGAAGCCAGGTCACCTTCGAGCCGATTGCCCTAATCTGAAGAGTCAACCAGCAAAGGAGAAAGGAGATGACAAAGTTAAATACAAGAGAGGAAAGACAAAGACACAGAAAGCTTTTTGGGCCGACTCTGCCTCAGAATCATCAGAAGAAGAAGCAGAGGAGGAGGTAACAAATTTGTGTCTTATGGCTAATGATAACCTTGATCAATTGGATCAAGAGGAGGTATGTCAACTTTCTTATGATGAATTACTGCTTATTTCTGAGAATATTCATGACTCGTATAGAAAACTGAAGAAAATGCATGCTAAACTTAATATTGAATTTAGTTCCTTACAAATTGAGCATGCTAACTTAGTTAAAGAAAATTCTGATTTAGATAAAGATCACATGTTACTTCTTGATGAGTATGATGCATTAAATAAGAAGCATATTGAACTAAGTGAAGCGCATGAATCCTTGAAAACATCACATATTGAACTAGATGTAGAGTTTGAAAAACTAACTGCACTTGCATTAGAAGTAGATCATAGTGAGCACTTGCTATTGATAGAAGTTGATGGATTGACAGCTCAAAATAAAACCTATAGTGAAAAGATAAAAGAATTAGAAAATGAAATTGCATCACTCACAGTAGGCCATCCTAGAAAACCCCCAACACAGCATGCATTTCAAAACCTTAGGAAGAGGCACCACCATACTCATAGATTAGTAAATCCATTTCCTGGTGTTAGGTGCTTCTCTTGTGGCATGTTAGGTCACATAGCCCGCACATGCACAATTCACCGTAGGACACACTTAGTATGGAGACCTAAACTGCATCCATCACAGCATAACATGCATACATCTCATTCATGCAAGCATAAGGAGGAACCCAAACTCACTTGGGTTCCCAAATCTAATCTTTGAATGAAATTGTAGGGATGCTCTCACAAAAGACCTAGTGAGAGCATGTGGTACCTGGATAGTGGCTGCTCGCGACACATGACTGGAGATATGAAGAAGTTCATCCTATTGGAGACCAAAACTGGAGGCAAAGTAACGTTGGGAGACAACACTACCAGGAAGGTGATAGGCTCAGGTATTGTTGGTAATGCTAAGAATTTTATAATTGAAAATATTTTATTAGTTGATGGTTTAACGCATAACTTACTTAGCATTAGTCAACTGTGTGACAAAGGTTTTGATGTTAAGTTTTTTACTGATAGATGCCTGATTAGTTTATTTGATGAAATTATTTTAGAAGGAAAACGAATTAACAATGTTTACATGTTAGACCTTGATTGCGTTGATAGTTCAAAATCATTTTGCTTGAAAACAATAGTTGATGACTCGTGGCTATGGCATAGGAGACTATGTCATGCTAGCATGAAAACTCTTAGAAACATCACTCAGAAAAACCTAGTTAGAGGTGTACCTAAGTTAGAATTCACCAAGGATCACTTATGTGATGCTTGCCAACAAGGAAAACAAGTCAAATCATCTTTTCACTCAATTAGAGACGTGATCACCTCTAGGCCACTAGAAATTCTACACATGGACTTATTTGGACCCGTTAGTACAGCCAGTCTAGGTGGAAAGAATTATGGATTTGTGATTGTAGATGACTTTACTAGATTTACTTGGGTAAGATTCTTAGCACACAAGAATGAGTCTTTTGAGGAATTTAAAGTTTTCTCCACATGGATTCAACGAAAATTAGGTTGTGAAATATCAACAATCCATAGTGATCATGGTGGAGAGTTCCAAAATGATAGATTTGAGTCATTCTGTCAAGAGATAGGAATAGAGCACAATTTCTCAGCTCCTAGAACACCCCAACAGAATGGCATAGCAGAAAGGAAGAATAGAACTTTGGTAGAAGCTGCTAGGGCAATGCTAGCGGAGTATACCCTTCCTAGATACTTTTGGGCAGAAGCAGTCAACACAGCCTGTTATGTTTTGAACAGAGTAAACATTAGATCGAAGCTGAATAAAACTCCATATGAACTCCTTAAGGGTAGGACACCAAACCTTTCACATTTACATGTCTTTGGGTGTAAGTGCTTCATCTTAAATAATGGTAAACATCCCTTAGGAAAATTCGATCCCAAGTCTGATGAGGGTGTCTTCTTAGGTTATTCTTCTGTAGGTAAGGCCTATAGGATTTTTAATAAGAGAACCCTTGTAGTAGAAGAATCCACCCATGTGGTATTTGATGAATCAGATAAGCCCTCAAAATCAAAAATTGAAGATGATGAAATAGAGGCAATTCAAGGAGTAGAGACGATGACCTTAGGAGAAAGGGTCGAACCTCAGGAAGTTTTGCCTAGAGAATGGAGATATTCTTCTAGTCATCCTAAAGAGTTAATTTTAGGAGACCCTTCAGAAGGTGTAAGGACTAGGCATGGACTTAGGAAGGAGGTTAGTCACTCAGCTTTCATCTCTATGATAGAACCTACAAGTATAGATCAAGCCTTAGGAGATGAATTCTGGATTCTAGCAATGCAAGAAGAGCTGAACCAATTCACCAGGAATGATGTTTGGGAGTTAGTTAAGAGACCTAAAGAGCAAAGTGTTGTTGGAACAAAATGGGTCTTCAAGAATAAGGTGAATGATTCAGGAACAATAATAAGGAATAAAGCAAGGCTAGTAGCTAAGGGGTACAACCAGATTGAGGGAATAGACTTTGAAGAAACCTTTGCCCCGGTTGCTAGACTAGAAGCCATAAGAGTGCTCTTAGCTTTTGCTTGCTTCAAGAACTTTAAGTTATATCAAATGGATGTGAAGAGTGCATTTTTGAATGGGGTAATTAAGGAAGATGTCTACGTTGAGCAACCCCCCGGATTTGAAAACTCACAATTTCCAAACCATGTATTCAAATTAAAAAAGGCACTATATGGATTAAAGCAAGCACCTAGAGCATGGTATGAAAGACTTAGCTCATTTCTTTTGGATAGAGGATTTCAAAAGGGTAGTGTAGATACTACACTCTTTTTACAAAAGGTCAAAGAAGAAATTCTCATTGTTCAAATATATGTAGATGACATATTGTTTGGATCTTCGGATAAAAACTTATGCGATGAATTTTCAAAAACAATGAGTAATGAGTTTGAAATGAGCATGATGGGAGAGCTTAATTACTTTCTTGGCTTTAGTGTAAAACAAATGGATAATGGAACCTTTCTTAGCCAATCAAAGTATATTAAGGATATTTTAAAGAAATATGAAATGGATAGTGCAAAACCCATGAACACCCCAATGAGTTCGACAATCCAATTAGATAAGGATCCTAGTGGAAAATCAGTAGATCAGAAAAAATATAGAGGAATGATTGGATCCCTACTTTACTTGACTGCCAGTAGACCGGACATAATGTTTAGTGTGTGCCTTTGTGCCCGTTTCCAAGCCGATCCTAAAGAGTCTCACTTAACTGCTGTCAAAAGAATTCTTAGATATCTACTAGGCACCCCAAACTTAGGAATTTGGTATCCCAGACACAGCACTTCCTTTGAAATCCTAGGGTACTCAGATTCTGACTTCGCAGGATGTAGGATAGATAGAAAGAGCACCTCTGGTACCTGCCAATTCATCGGACAATCATTAGTTTCTTGGTCCAGTAGGAAGCAAAACTCAGTAGCATTTTCCACAGCTGAGGCAGAATATATTGCGGTAGGAAGTTGTGTTGCACAAGTACTATGGTTAAAACAACAAATTCTTGATCTTGGACTACCTGTTGGAACCATCTCGATCATGTGTGACAACACAAGTGCAATTTGTATCTCTAAGAATCCAATTCAACACTCTCGAACGAAACACATAGACATTAGACATCATTTCATTAGAGATCACGTCGCTAAGGGAGATATAGAATTACATCACATCGCTACAGGAGATCAATTGGCAGACATATTCACAAAACCATTAGCTTTTGACACTTTTAGCACCTTGAGTGTGAAATATGAAATGGATTAGGTGTCATAGATATAAATGCATAAAAAAAAAAAATAATAATAATAATAATAAAAAAAAAAAATTCTTTAGGGCTGCTCCTGATCACCACACACTCACCACCACCAGATCAGGACTCGTCTGCTTAGTTTATTTATGTTAGCATTGTAGTTTCTGTTTGTTTTCTTCTCTTACTTTTTGCTTTTAGTAGCTCCTCCTTTTTGTGCTGTCAAAAGGGGGAGAAGTTTGTTGTAATGCCTATTCATCTAAATGCAGTATCTTTTGTTTTGTACTTACTTGTAGTTTTTTTTTTCTTCTTGTGCTTAATTTAAAAAAAAAAACAAAAAAAATTAACAACAAAAGAAATATTTTTCAAAAGAAATGGTTTTCTTTCTTACTTGCAACAAATTATTTGACATCATCAAAAAGGGGGAGATTGTTGCAACCCATGACCCCGAGTTTGAGATTTTGATGATGCCAAATAATGACTGTTTTGGAACTGCTTTTCATTGATTATTATTTTATCTGTTATTTTTCTTGAGCACTAACATTTCAGGAAGATCACAAGTGACTCAGGAAGAAAGGAAGACTCAAGACCGGGTAGATTAGGAGTATGAGTCAAATATTGTATTTTTCATTTATTGCACTTTTTACTTTATTGAGTCTGGCCACAAAATGCGTAAGAGTAAGAGCAACCATGCACACACACAGGGGGAGAGTTTTTTTTTAACTGCAAATTATAACTAAAATTCTTCTCTGTAGATCGTACTGTACGATTTTATTTCGTACTGTACGATCTAAGCTATGTGGACAATTCTGTGAATAGATCGTACTGTACGAAGTCTTTCGTACTGTACGATATGTTCAGATCCAAAACCCTAGCCGTGACATAGTTTAAGTAAGTGATTTTGCGCCGTTCGTACTGTACGAACAAGTTCGTACTGTACGATCTGTTTTTAATACTTACTTAAAATTAACCCGTGATTAGTGCATGTAATCCAGGGCTAATGAAAATTTGAACATCGTACTGTACGATAGTAATCGTACCATACGATGAATAGAGACGACATCCGATCGTCCAGACCATCGTCCTGTACGAGTAGTAGCTTGTTGGATCGTACCGTACGATATTATATCGTACAGTACGATTTATTTTTGTACTGATCGTACATCTTCGTACCAGGACGACGGCTGTTTGTGAAGATCGTACTGTACGATGTTGAATCGTACTGTACGAACAGTAACGGCTAATTTTGAAATCAGAGGTTTTTGGAGCCCGTTTTTAGGTGTCAATCAAGTCTTTTTTGGGTAACAATTACAGAGGGGGTGAACGTGGTTAGAGAGGGATTCCAAGGGAGAAAATTCTAGAGGAATTCTTGAGGGTTGAGAGAGGAAGGAGGAGGTGAGCATTGTGAGGGAGAAGAGGTGTGAGGGAGATCACACGGTTGCTCCAAGCTTGCTGCATCTTGCTCCTCCTGTGGCCCGAGAAGGATTTGAGGAAGGATCTCCAAGGGAAAGGCTCGTCTACATCCGTTACCTCGAGGTTCTCTGCCTTCTCCAGGAGGGAGAAAAACGAGAAGGTTCTCTGCCGTCGCCAAGAGGGTGAAAATAGAGTTTGGTATTCCGCCACGCCGGTTGGTGAAAGGGAGGTTTGTACAGGCTTCTCCGCCTTGCCAAGGGGGGCAAAAGGAGAACTATTTTGATAGTGAAAATCCCGGAGTGGAGGACTCCGGGGAGTGGATGTAGGTCATATTTTGACCGAACCACTATAAAATTCTTGGTGTGTTCTTTCTTTATCATTGCTTACTTTTTGCTTGCACTTTAATCTTGTCATATCTATTGCATGTTTTTTTTTTTTTGTGAAAGCAAATTTGCATAAATCTTTGTTTTAATATTTCAAAAACAACAAAAAAAATTAGAACTCTTGTTTAGGGTTAATTTTATTAATCGAAAGACTTTTACAATTCACCCCCCTCTTGTCGTTCAGTAATTTCAAGAACCACGTCCTTGAGCTTAAGAACTTCTTTCTAGATCCACCAACGAAATATAGATAGACACTTGGAGGAACAAGGTGTAATAACACATATTTTGACCCATGTAAATATTTTTTGTCTAGAGTCAATATAAGTCCAAATTAAAAAGTGTCTTCTCCATAGAATTGTTAATATAGTTAATATAATATTTTATTCCTAAAGATCTATTTCCACTTTATTAATTCAATTTTCTCCTTAAGTATTTAGCTAACATGGAAATTAATTAGATAAAATGAAAAAAATGTGAGGAGAGAGAAAAGAAAACATAGATTTGGAGGTTGCAAAGTGATTTTTGTCAGTCGAGCATGTTGAGAGATTTTCTCATCTCATTGTAAGAAATTATTACCCTATCTTTTATTTCGAAGATTTTGTATTTTAGATATTTTTGATCAAATTTATATTTTTGTTACAAATAAAAAAATAATGATAATTTTTTATTGATAAAACTTTAATCGCGTAACTTTTATATGGTATAGAGATTGAGATTATAAATGTTTTGAGTATTGATTTGAGAATTTTTAGCGGGTGATTTTAAAAATACAGTAATTTTTTCTTATTTAGAAATTTATTTTAATGTCTAAAAATAGTTATTTAGTTTAACTAAAGCTTTATAATATTATTTTATGCAATATCTGATAATTTGGTTAAATTTTTAAAAATTTGAATTTTTACTTAGTAGGATTTTTGTTGTTCACTATTATAACATTTTGGCATTTTTTTGAATTAAGCTCAATTATGTTTTATTTGTTTTAATGGATTGAAAATGAACGTGGATATGTGATTGAGAATACTGTTATAATAATGTGATATTAATGTATGTTTAAAAGACAAGTAAAGACAGGTTGGTCGATTGGATGGAAACTGATTGATCTATATAAGATTATGGGCTAAAGGGCTTTCCTTTAAATACTATGATTTGGTGTTATCATCTACTTATTTACGTGATACTGATTGAGAGTTATAAAGAGATGATTGCTATGCCGACAGACAAAGAGAGATGACTATGCTTACTAAGCTAACAATTTATTGATACATATACAATATTAAAAACACCAGAACAACAAAAAATTATTACTTGTTTAGTGTAACTACTGAAATGTATATATTTGAGGCATTATTCTTATTATTGTATAAATTTATTATTACTTGACATATTTATTATTATTGTATTATTTTATAGCTCCTACCACTAGATTTTTATTATTTCCGATTTATATACTGATACTATTTGATATTACTGATTTATTGTATTAATAGTAGGTATGTGATATATTGAGCTTGTGATACATGATTTATTGAGCATGTGATTGAGATTTTGAGCTTGTGATTGAGATAATAATTTAATATTGATATAGAACAACTAGATAACATGTGCGCACCCTTATATGATTTTATATCATTGACATGATTTTGACAATCTTATCAATATTTTGATTTGATGTTTTATTTGATTTATGTATTATTATTACGGATACAACAATTGCTTTATAGATTTGACACTCATATTAGTTTACTACTTTACCAGCTTTCATACTGTAGTGTTTTACTATTTATAGATTCTACTACTACTACATATAAATTTTATTATTTATGTATTGATTCAATGATTATATGAATGTAACTGTTATTATTTGATTATTGATATATATATATATATATATATATATATATATATATATATATATATATATATATATATATATATATATATATATATATATATATATATATTGCTCCTTTGTTATACTTTAAACTCAGTTGTAGATTTTGGTGAATTGTTGGATTTTTTAGCTCATCATATATGGTTTAATGATTTCAGATCAGGGCAAAAGAGAATGAGTGTGAGACTGATAATGATTCTTCAATTTATGTTTCTTTTTATTCTAGTTATTCTTTTATACTCAGGATAGAGTAATTGTGATATAATTGTGTAGGTTATGAGTAGTGTATATAATTTTTGGGATTGAATATATATATGTGTGTGTGTGTGTGTGTGTGTGTGTGTGTGTGTGTGTGTGTGTGTGTTTGATGTTTTAAATTATAGAATCTATTTTTCTATTTATTACTGATATATGATATTAGATAGCTCTAGTTATTGTTTATTACAATACTAAAATAATAATCTTCCCATTTATATTAGGGGCATCACAATTGAGATTAGAGCATAGTTATTGAAAGAATTGATAATTACTAGAGCTATAAGAATTGATTAAGAGTTTCGTAGATTGAACATATTAAGGTGCATTAATTTGTATACATAATTGAATGACATCAGATATAATGAACTGTATGATTGTATGATTTTTGAGAAGTTTTGATTTGATTTTAATTTCATTTTTTATTATATGGGCTTTGTTTATCTCGCTTTTATGTCTGAATTCTTAAGGAAAATGTTGGGATGACATTTTCTTAAGGTGGATAAATTATAATAACACATATTTTGACCTAGATAAATATTTTTTTCTTGAGTTAATATAAGTTAAAATTAAAAATCATCTTCTCTATAGCATTGTTATTATAGTAGTTTACATTTACAAATTTTTTTATAATTTTTGGGCAACGGTGAAAATTCTTAAGAAATTGGCATCTATCGGTACAAGTAAAAATTTTAGGATAATTAGGTGTCCATTTTGCAAACCAATTTCACTAATATTTTATTAATAAATTGATTTATTTTATGAATTTTTTTAATAATTTTTAAAGTCCCAAAAAGATTTATATGAATTATCTATTAAAAATTAAATAATTATATATTTATATTATATTATATTATTATTTTATTCCTAGATATCTATTTTCACTTTATTAAATCCCTTTTCTCCTTAAGTATTCAGCAAACAAAGAAATTAATTAGAGAAAATGATAAAATTTTAGGTGAGAGAAGAAGAAAACTTAGATTTAAAGCCGCAGAGCGATTTTTGTTAGTCGTGCTTGTTGGGAGTTTCTTGTTGTGATGCCTCAAAATCTAAATTGGAAGAATTTTTTTTATATTTTAATAAATAACAACAGAGCTATCTAATATCATATATTAGTAATAAATAATAAAATAGATTCTATAATTTTAAACATTAATGTACTCATCTATATTCAATCCAAAAATCATATACACTACTCAAGATCTACATAATCATATCATAACTATTACATCATGAGTACAAAATGTTGATTCTATATAGGTTATTAAACTTAAGCTATTGTCTCAAGGCTAATTAAGAGGGAGGTGAATTGATAATTTAAAAAATTTCTCTTGAATTGTAAATTTGAAAATTGTTGATTCTCGTAGTAAGTTAATTAAAGTTTTAAAATAAAACTTTTCAACCATAATAAATAACTTGCAATAATAAAAATGCGAAAATTAAAAGACAAAGATTTATAGTGTTTCGGTCAAACACGACCTATATCCACTCCCTGAAAACTCCATCTTCAGGTATTGCACTATTAAAAAAGTGTCTCTCCTTTTGCCCTTACAGTAAGACGGAGAAGCCTTTATAAAACCTCTCTTTCACTAATCCCTGGTGCGGTAGAGAACCATCATCCTTTCACACCCTCTAAGTGTCGGTAGAGAACCTCGTTTATTCACACTCTCCAAGTGTCGGCAGATAACCGTCGTCCTTTCACACTCTCCACGTGTCGGCACTGTACCAAATCTTCTTCAAAGATTTTCTCACGAGCAACTATAAAGAATAAAAGAAGAGTAATCACCAAAATCATAAAGAGATACTTACCTTTGAGTAACCTTGTGAACCTTTCACACTCCACTTGCAGAAAATCTCACTCAAACACTCTCCCACACTATCTCTTACACTTGCTCTTGAAAAATCATAAAAACTTGACTTTTTCACGTCAGTTTTAGTAGACCTTTTATATCAAAGATATGAAAAACCATCCAGAAAATTGAAAATTTCAATTTTAAGCATACATGATCGTATGTTCGTATGTATGAATAGTTCAAAAACTGTTGTGTACGAACTTATTGTGAATCGGTATGTAATCATTTTTTAAATGATGATCGTTCGGTACAAACCAAGTTCATCCGGTACGAATAGTTAGAAAATTTTTCATCTTCATCGGGACGAAGAGGGACCCCACAATTTCATACCTTGTATGGCGTACGTACGATGACGACATATTACTATATGATCAGTTACAAAAATTTTCATATTAGTCGGGACAAAAAGGAACCCTTCCAATTCATACCCTAGCCGACGTACGTACATTGACGACATCTTATAGTACAAATCATTCAAAAATTTTTTAATTTGTTTGGACAAAAAGGGACCTATCCAATTCATACCATGGATGACGTACGTACAATGACAACATCGTACGATACGAACCGTTCATAAATTTTTCAAGTTCGTCTGGACGAAAAGTTGGGACGAAAAGGGACCCATCCAATTCGTACTCTAGAAGGTATGTATGAATGATATATTGTACAATACGATCCATACTTAGAAAAATTTTCTTTTATCTATTTGTTTGATTGCCCGAAAGGTAAAATAACTGATCAGATCGTCCCGTATGAATATATATCGTATAATATGATTAATTTAAAATTTGTAGATTTTTAACTCTTCCTCGATATGTGTGCACTATTACTCAATTACAATCACACTCTCTCAGACTCAATAAAATAAAAAATACATACTTCATTTACAATAAATCCTAAATTGATCTGATTTGAAGTCTTCAACAAGCTAGAATATGATTTCTCTGAAAAGTTAGTACACAATAACAACAAAATAATTCTTCCAAAATATGTTAGGAGAAATAATAATCAAAGCAATAATATTTGTAATCATTAAAAACATACAAGTTGCAAGAATATACAATCAAGAACTAAATAGCAACTATCTCAACACAAAAGAATAACTAAAAAAAATGGAACCTAAAGAATCCTGACTAGCCTCACAATCCTGCTTCTCTGCCCTGACCTAAAATTATTTAACTACATATAATGAGCTTAAAAAGTTCAGTAGGTCACTAAAATCTATAACTTAATTAAAAGTATGGTAAATGAGCAATATGCTTATCAATAGTCAAATCATTGTAATAGTAATCATATAATCATTGAATCTGTGCACAAATAGTATCTCAAATACAGTAGTAGGAGAATTTATAAACAATAAATTACTACGATACGAAAGCTAGCAAAATTACAAACCAGTAAGAGTATCAAATCTATAAAGCAATTATCGTATCTATAATAATAATCAATACATAAATCATATAAAGTATTAAATCAAAATATCGGTAAGGACTATCAAAATAAAATCAATGTAATAAAATAATGTAGGAATGTATACATATTATCCAAGCATTCAATATCACGTGCTCAATATATTAAATGTTTAGTATCAGTACAATGAATTAGTAGTATTAAATAATATCAGTAATAGATACAATAATAGTAAATTCGTGTGGTACTAATAAATTCATATAATAATAAGAACAATTCCTCAAGAACATGCATTTCAATAGTCACACTAAACAAGTAAAAAATCCTGGCTATCACGGTATTTTTCAGTGTTAGTAAACCGTTGACTCAGTAAATAAAGTCATCACTCTTTTCCCGTTGGTACAGTAATAATTTCATTATAACACCCAACTAATATATCACATAAATTAGTAGAGGATAACACCAAATCACAATATTTAAAGGAAAGCCTATCGGCCCACCATCCTATATAAATTAATCAGTCTCCAACCAACGAGTCAATCAATTTTTATTTGTTTGTTTCATACATGTACATTATTATCACAATACAATAATAATAATAATGACAAGCTATTATTCAAGCACATATCCATATTTATTTTCAATGTATTTCAATAAATAACGTATAATTGAGCTTAATTAAGAAGATGCCAAAATGTTATAATGGTAAATAATAAAGAATCCTATTATACAAAAATACACATTTTCAAAAAATTATCAAAATAGTAGAAATTATATAATATAATATTTTAAGACTTTTATTGTACAACACTAATATTTTTAGAGGTCAAAATAAATTTTATGGTAGACAAAAATTGTTGTATATTTAAAATCATTTTGTAAAAATTTCAAATAAATACTCAAAATGCTCATAATCATGATCTCTATAACATACAAAAGATTACACGGAGAAAGCTTTGTCAATACAAAGTTATTTATATTTTTCGATAACAGAAACACAAATTTGATAAAAAAAAAAAATATGAAAAACACAAAATCTTTGAAATCAGAAATAGGGTAAAAGTTCCTTACAGCGAGATAAGTAAATTTCCCAACGAACCTTACAGACAAAAATCACATCGCAGCCTCCAAATCTCAATTAACTTTTTATCTCTCCACTAAATTCTCTCTTAACCCCTCTAAAACAACTCTTTATTACCGAACTCAATGGAAGAAAAAAATGGATTTAATAAAATTCTTAAGTGACTTAAGATTTTTGATAAAATAATATTTTAATATTATATTATTAATTTAATTAATTTTTATAGTAAATAATTCAAATAAATCATTTTAGGATTTTTAAAAATTACAAAAAAATATTTATAAAATAAATCTATTTATTTAAAAAATAGCAGTGAAATCAGTTTGTAAAACGAACACCTGAAGGTTATGAAATCCTCACTTGTACCAGCAGATACCAGTTTCTTAAAGAGTCATGAGTGCCCAAAAAGTAAAAAAAATTTCGTGCAAGTAATATACTATAATCAAGATACTATAATGAAGATGAATTATAATTTGAAGTTATAATGCTCCAAAAAAAATGACAAACTTGAAATACAGGTTATTCAATGCGTATTATTATAAAAAATTAACGATTGTTTTATAAATTTGACACTCGTACTAGTTTATTAGCTATCATACCATAAAATTTTACTATTTATATATTATATTACCATTGCATATGAATTGTGTTATTTTTGCACTGATTCAATTATCATATGAATGTAACTACTATGATTCGATTATTGAAATGCATATTACTTATTTTTCATGTTTTGAATTTAGTTATAAGTTATGGTAACCTGTTGAGCTTTTTTGCTCATTCTTTGTGGTTAAATGAGTTCATGTTAGGACAAGGGAGCAGGAGTGTGAGGCTAATCAAGATTCTTCAAGTTATATTTTTATTATTTAAGTTTTTCTTTTATACTTATGTAGAATAGTTTTGATATAATTATTTAGATTATGAGTAGTATATATGATTTTTGGGATTAAGTATAGAAATGTATATTGATGTTTTGAATTATAGAAGCTATTTTGTTATTTATTGCTTATAAATGATATTAGATAGATTATTATTTATTAAAAAATTAAAAGAATAATTCTTTCAATTTAGATTTTCGGACATCATAATTGGTATTATAACATAGTTGTTAAAATAATTGATTGTTATAGAGCTATAGGAATTGATTAAGAATTGAGTAGATAAATGTGTATTAGTTTGTATACACAATAGAATGACATCAGATATAATGAACTACATGACTGTATGATTTTTAATGAGTTTTGATTTTATTTTAATTTCATTTTTATTTTGATTATGCAGATTTGGTTTATCTTGATTTTATGCTCAAATCCTTAAGGGAAATATTGGAGATGACATTTTCTTAGGTGGGTAGATTGTAATAACACATATTTTGACCCAAATAAATAAATTTTTTTAGAGTCAATATAAGTCAAAATTATACACTGTCTTTTCCGTAACATTGTTATTATAATTTTTACTTGCATGAATTTTTTCATAATTTTTGGGCACCAATTAAAATCCTTAAGAAATGAGCACCTATTAATATAAGTAAGAATTTTAGAATCGTGAGGTGTCTGTTTTGTAAACCGATTTCTTCAATATTTTCTAAATACAATGATTTATTTTATGAATATTTTTTTATAAATTTTAAAGTCCTAAACAAATTTATATGAATTTTCTATTAAATTTTGATTAATTATATATTTATATTATTTTATTATTTTATTCCCAAATATCTATTTCTACTTTATTAAATCCCTTTTCTCCATATATAAGTATTCAATTAATAGAGAAATTAATTAGAGAAAAAAAATGAGAAAATATAAGGACAGAGAAAAAAACTAGATTTGGAGGCTGCAGAGCAATTTTCGTTAGTAGATTCTGTTGGGAGATTTACTCGTCTCGCTATAAGGAATTATTTCCCTATTTCTGATTTCAAAGATTTTATATTTTTGCTATTTTTTTAATCAAATTTGTATTTTCTATACCGAAAAAATGATGATAATTTCGTATTTGTAAAACTTTTATCGTGTAATTTCTATATGTTATAGAGATTGAGATTATAAACATTTTGATTATTTATTTGAGATTTTTTTCATTGGGAGATTTTTAAAATACAGTAATTTTTGTCAACTAAAAAATTTATTTTTACATCTAAAATAGTGATTTAATTCAACTAAAGCTTCAAAATATTATTTTATGCAATATCTCATAGTTTTATTAAATTCTAAAAATATAAATTTTTACTTAGTAGAACTTTTGTTGTCCACTATTAAAATATTTTGATATTTTCTTAATTAAGCTCAATTATACTTTATTTACTACAATGCATTGAAAATAAATGTGAATATGTGATTGAAATTACTATTATAATACTGCAAAACAATATGTGTAAAAGACAATTAAAGATTATTTAACCAGTTGGTTGGAGACTGATTGAGATGTACATGTGTTTGTTGTAGTTTAAAAAGGTGATTTGCCTTGCAAGGTGCAAACAAATCTAAATTAAATTTATGTGAGAAAATTGGAATTAAACTTAAATTTCAAATTTGAGGTTAAACAGACCATTAGGGATAATATACCGCCTCAGAAGGTGGAGATAAAATCTCCTAATATGTTCAGACTCAAAAATATGAATTTTCTCTTTAATTTCATAGTCTGATTGAAGTGATAACCATATATAACCCGTGATGGTCTAAATGAAGTTCAGTCAAATATAATATTATGATAATCAAGAGAAGTGATCATTAATTTCATATTCGAATTTATGTTAACATATGATAAATCTCCACGAAGAAATAAGATATCATATGTTAGCAATTATTTGATTATGACGACAATTATTATTAAAAATTTTATTTCCCTGAAAAAATATTAATTGAGTTTTTGAAAAATTGATGTGAGTTCTAGATCTCCTTTAAGTGCAAGCCTCGTAGTTAATTACATCGTAGGAAATCAAAGTCTCCTATGAAAACACTCAATTAAAATAATAGTAGAAATTTTGTTTAGAGATTTTCTAGAAATGATATCAAGGGAGGTGAAACTGGAATTTCAAGTGGGATTAGAGCAAATATGAGCACTTTTTTTTAGAGTCAAAGAAAGAAGGCTATGAGACACTTTAGGATTATGAAGCAATTTAGAAGTGCCCGAACCTAAGCTAAGTGTTGGATTTTAAATTTTGGATTGAGGAAATCTTTAATTTGAGTTAATTGATTTATTAGAAATTTGAGATTATATTCTTGGAGATTGGGATCTTATGTTTCAAAATCCACCCTGAATCCTAAATCTTAATTGAGCACCAAATGATGGTGACTCGAACCTAACTAATGCAGTGCAAAGTGTAGACTTACCCTAGCCTGGATTGGAGAGCCAGCTAACCACTTAAACGATTTAGAATCCATGAATCTGATTATTTCATAAAAGAGTGGTAGGGACATTTTAATTAAAGTTTTTGAGAGTTGGGACCGACATCTAGAGCATATCCAAATTTGTTATTTGACTTATGTGGGGTGAAAATGCTAAAGAGAAATGCAATTAAAATTTTGGACTCATTTTAATTTAGTTTCTAATGCAATGCATGCTGATCGACTCGATAAATGCTTGAAATTGAAATGAAAAAGTTTTAAAAAGGCTTAAAAATAAGTTTTATCCTAAAGATTTTATAGATTCTTCTTGACAGATCTGCACACTCATAGACTATGTAGTCTTCCAAAACCCATAGGCGAGGAGGTGCCTAACAAAAAGAAAGAAGAATACATAAAAAATCTTATGCGAACTCCCGGTAGTCCTGGACTTACTTCTTAAATCATTAGAGTTTTTATGTTATCTAAGAAAAATTATATAAGTTTTGAGTAGAAATTTTTTTTCGTACCCTCAAGAGTCTCCGCGTATCCAGATTAAAACAAAATCGGCACACAAAAGCCCAAAAGCATAAAAAATAAGCAAGATCTTATACACAAGTAAAATAAATCAAACATCAATAAGTATAATTAATTCCTCGAAAATAAAGTTCGTAGGAAAATGCCCCATTTATTATAACCCAGAATTACTGAAATTAAAAGTGATCAGGCACTACTAATCACAAGCCCGAATTCTAATTCTAAGACATACACAAGTAGACTTTGAGTACGATACTCTTATATCTGCAGCTCCTTGGTCTTCTCCTCCTCAAAGTCCTTAGATCTGTCGCATCTGGATACTCAAATGAGAAAGAAAACTTTACCCCTGAGGGGGAGGTTATTCTTCCCACTTTAGGTAATAGAATGATCCATAATTGAACTTCCAAATAGAAAAGGACTATCCCCCTAAGGGGCATCTTTTCTTCTTTGGAATTCAATTTTGGGTATAAGTATCTCAAACTCAAAGACTCTTTCACAACTCTTAACTTTAAAAGAATTACAATGATACATAAATAAAAATTATAAACTCTTTTGTAGGGTTATCCTAAGTATTTAAATATAAAACTATCACAAACAGTTATATAATGAAATTAAAATTACTCAAACCAGCCACACTTGACTGTGCCCTTATTTATTTATGGGCAAATCAAACTGAAGCACATGTAGCATTTGTAATAATTATTATTTAATTTTTCAGCCCCTTTTATTGTCCTGTACGAGCATGACCACCTATACAAAACTCAGTGAACATCTAGATTGTTCCTTACCTAAGGGTAATCTAATCGCCCATCACATCAATCCATAGAGTGCAGAAAAAATAAACAAACACACTAATCAACTTCAATCACAACATATAATGAAAACTCAGAAAACCTGTCACACAGTTGTAAAATAAACACCGACCTAACTTAGACTAGAGTTGGTTATCCTAGCAAACCATCTAAAGTGTGTGAAAAAGGTCATGTGGCTAGGGTAGGTCCTAAACTGGGTCGTTTATTGAAGTTTTCTAATATTCAGGTTAGTTAAAGGTCAAAGGGAAAAAAGTATGCTTGAAGTTAAATGTTAATATTTTAAAGTTTTGCTTAAGTTGTCTTTTAAGGGTTGTTTGATTAGATACATTTAATTACTTAAAGATTAGAAGGTTAATAAATTTTAATTAACTTAATTAGTGGTTAATTTTAAAAGTTAAGTTAATTTATATTTTCCATCAATCGATTCATGGTGTTGTGCCACTAAGCTCGAGGAACCAGGCCTCTTTAGGATATATAGCCTCACAACTTGGAGTAGTCCATCCTAAAAACCTTGTTGATGTAGTTAGATTAAGGATTTTAGTTTGTTTAAATAATTAAGAATGATTTAATTTAAAGTTTAACACTTTATTGAATTCATTCGTGGCGTTGTTCCACTAGACTCGTGGAACCAGACCTTCTTAGTACATATAACATAGCAGCCACGAATAGTCCATCCTAAAAACATCATCTCGAGAGTAGTTGTTGTTTATTAGAATGTTGGATAAATGGTTTTATTAATCAAATTGAAGTTTTTTGAAATTTTAATTAATTATTAAATTTTTTAGAATTATTCGAATTATTTTAATTGCATTAATTAAGGGTCCAAAATTTAACTTTTAAAATTTAATTTAATTTTGAATGTTTTAGATTTTTAATAAATATTAGATCATGTCATGAGTAATTGGACTATTAGTTTCCTTAATTTCGAGTTTTCAATAATTTTTGAATTATTATTGGAATTATTTGAATCGCATCGCATTAATTAAGCGTCCAAAATTTGACTTTTTAAATTAAAGTTAATTTTGGAAGTTCCAAATTTTTAATAAATATTAGACCTTGTGATAAGTAAATAGACTATTAGATCATTTAATGTGTTGTAATTATTTAAAATTCTTAAAAAAAATATTTTAAATTAACTTTAATTTTAAAATAAAAATGTCTTAAATATTTATCACATAATTTAAAATTTATTTTAAAATAAAATTTTAAATTTTATTAAATATTTTAATCATGTTTAATTAAATATTAATTTTAAATAATTGAATTACCCAAATCATTTATGATCATTTGGATGATCATAAGTGATTGGATATGTTTGAAGTTAAATTAGAGGCTAGATCAAAGTTTTGACTAGGGCTGAGATCTAGATATGTTTGAAATTTGGATAGGTCTGAAGTCTGGGTTTGTTTGAAATATGGATTAATCTAAGATCTAGGTTGATCCTAAGATTTGGATAAATCTAGGATTATGGTAGATCCTAGGGTCTGGATTAATCTAAAAGAATCCTACAGTCTAGGAAGGTCCTAGGGTATGGAGTCTAGATGTATCCTAGGGTTTGGATTGGTTGGAAGAATCCTAGGGTGTTGATAGATCCTAGGGTCTAGATAGATCCTAGGGTTAGGATTTGTCTGAAGGCTAGACTGATCAAAGGTTAGGATTAATCTGGAAGAATCCTAGGGTCTAGATAGATCTTAAGGTCTGGATTGATCTAGAGTCTAGAAAAAGCCCTAGTGACCTCATACAAAAATGTGGTCAACACATATGTGCTAGGATATTGAAAAAAGATCATGATGAAATAGACTGAAAATGTTTTTAGAATTTAGATGACCAGTTTTAAACCTAGTTTGCATTGGATGAGTGGTTGTTTGAGGAATTGGAGAGGTAGCAATTGGTAGATTTGTGTCATGAAGTTGAGTTGCTGGCAAATGTGTCTTGAAATGTAGCCATAGGGATGGAGGATGAGTGCAAAGCCAAAATTGATTGGCTCATAGAGAGAATTTGAGCTATAGTAATGGGATAAGTGGAGCTTCTTGTATTGATAGTTAAAATAGGAACCAACATGAGAGCTGGTATGAAATTTTGATTGGAATTGGATGATGTGTTGGAGGATGCTTGTTGGTATAGGAAGATGGATTCATTGAATATTACATGTCTAGAGATGTAGGCTTAACTAATCTTGGGTTAAAACAACGATAACCCTTTTAAGAAGAGGCGTATCTAATGAAAATACAAGGAATGGAAAGAGGTGATAGTTTGGTGGTGGAATTAATATGTAGACAGGGATAACACAAACAACTGAAAATTTTGAGGTGATTATATGTGGCCGATTTTTCATATAGGATATGATATGGGCTGTGTTGTTGAAGAGAGCGAGTGGGTAGATGATTTATGAGATAGACAAATGTATGAAGAGCTTCAACCCATATGGATTGAGGTAGATTGACTTCAATAAGTAAGCTACAAACATTTTCCAAGATGTGACGAAGCTTTCTTTCGGCAACATCATTTTGGGATGAAGTATAAGGACAAGTGTATTGAAGAATTATACCCTAGTGTTTGCAAAGACGTTGAAATTTAGTATTAATAAACACACCACCAACATCAGAACGAAATTTTAAATTGAGTATTGAATTGACAAGTGATCATATTATTGAATTCAATGAATTTAGAGACCACATCCGATTTAGTTATGAGAGGATACATGCCGCAAAACTTGGAAAAATTATCAATGAAAGATACATAATATTTATAACTTTGCATTGAGGTAGTAGGGGAATGTCCCCATACATCCGAATGGACTAACTCAAAAGGAGACATACTAGAATTTGTAGACTGGTTGAAAGGTAGTGATGGCTTTTGGCCAACCGACAAGCATTATAATGAGGACTAGAGACATGAGTACATAAAGAAGAAATATGGTTTGCCAATTGTTGGAATGTAGTGTAGGCAAGATGACCAAGACGTCTGTGCCAAAGATTTGGTACATCTTGGCTGAGAGAAGAGCTATATGTTGCTTGGTAGTGGGCGAGCAAATAGGATAAAACCCGTTAAGATAGGGGCCCTTGAGAAGAAGGCGACCCCCATCTTTGAATCCTAAATTTGAAAACCATGAGACAAAAATTTGACAATGTAATTATTGTCAGTGGTAAGACGGTGGATAGATATGAGATTGAAAGATAGATTAGGAACATGCTATATAAGATGAAGATTGAGATTACCTGTTGGAGTGGGAAGAATACCCTTCCCAGAATGTTGAATGGACAATTGTTGGCCATTACCCAAGGTAATTTGATGTGGTCCAACATATGGCTTGATAGAGTTAAGCTGCGAGGGATCAGAAGTGAGATGTGTTGTGGCGCTGCTATCAAGATACCAATACGGTGGAGCAGTAGGTTCTGATGGTGAGAAGAGTGTCATTTTCTAAGATTTTGATGTGTAAGAAGGATACCGACGAAACCAACAACCTATAGTAGAATGATCAACTTTAGAACATATTTGACAAGTTATTGAATCAAAATTAGATTTTTCTGAATGAGATTGTGGTGTCCGAGATGAGCAATTGGTAAGATAAATGACATCTACGGCCACGTCCACGAGGAGCTGCTAAGGCCATAGTTGGTTCAAAGATTTGAAGATTTTGAATTTCTTTGGTCGCTTCTTGAGCAAGATTTTGCTCTTCGCTGCATAGTAATGTATACAAATCATCAAGACTTACATGTTAAATATTTGTACGAATGACAGTTTTGAATGCTTGATATTTCGTGGGAAGGTCATTTAATGTATAAAGAATAATGTCTTCAGGATCAAGAGGAGATTCAGTTGCAGCAATGACATCAACCTTGAATTTAAAGGTAAGTAGGTATTGGGACAGTTTGATTTTTCATGGAAAGATGGTGGAGTTCATTGCAAAGTTGGATTGTGTGGGATCGGGTAGACGATTGAAGATGATGGGCTATAGTGTCCTAAATTTCTGCACAATGATCCAAAGATAAAACATATGGGAGAAGACTAGGAGATATAACCGAGTATAATACAACTACCAAATTTTGATCAAGAAGCGTCCATGTTTGATAGGAAAAGGTTGTGGGAGAAGATGAGGCGTTTGGGGAGGGACGAGTGCAGCTCCCGCGAAGAAAACCCTCTAAACAGCTTGAAAGCTTGAAGACTTGCGAATGCCATATGGGTAGTTGTCGGCTGTAAGAGTGAGAGAGATGATGCTCATGATGTTGCCCATGAGAAACTTTAGCTGAGAAGGAATGGGTCGAAGATCAAGAGAGGAGCTTGAGTTTCGTCGAATGTCTGGTGCGGCTGCAAGAGACGCAGATGAAGTCTCCATGAGAAGCATTATTTCACAGTCACGGGAAAGCTATAAAAAAAATAATAACAAATAAATAAATAAATAAATAAACTGGAAAAGCTAGCTCTGATACGATGAAAGGCTTTCACAAACGTAAGCTGTAACAAGAAAAGCAAGCAGAAAGGAAAAGAATTGAGAAAGAAGGATATTTCTGTATTGTCTTATCATAACATGAGAAATGTATATAGTAGCCTATAGCATAATTATTCAGCTAATGAAAAATTGACATGTGTATTTCTTGATACTGTCTGGTTGATGTTGAATTCTAGCAGTACCATATGAGATTTATATTAACATAACTAACAATTTATAGGATGTTTAAAGAACCAAAATTAACAAAAGATGAAAACAGAAGATAGAAGCACCAGATTCCAGTAAACTTTTTCTGGATAAAATCAAACAAATCGAGAGAGAGAGAGAGAGAGAGAGAGAGAGAGAGAGAGAGAGAGAGAGAGAGAGAGAGAGAGAGGGAATATAGTGCAGTGACACTCACTAGCCCTTTAACCGGAGAGCCAGCTTGCGCACCAACCTCTCATCAAAAGAAGGGTCTATTTCAGCAATTTTATTTACAAACTCCATGGCGTCATTGTACCTTTTTGCTTTACAGTAACCATCAATCATTGTCTTATAAGTTAACTCAATAGGTCTGCAGTCATGATTCATCATATAACTAATCACATTCTCAGCCTCCCTGAACATCTCCCTGCTTGCATAAGCACCAATGAATGTATTATAAGTAACTATACATGGTCGAATCCCAGCTTCAATCATCTCTGAGAATATCCTCATGGCCTCTTGTATTTGTCCTTGCTTGCAAAAACCATTAATTACAGTATTGTAGGAGATAACATCAGCTTTCAGACCCACGTTCTGAATGCCTATCAGAACTTCTTCTGCCTTCCAACACTCACCGCACTTTGCATACATATCAATCAAACTGTTATGCGTGATTAGATCAGGCATCAGCCCACTCTGATGGATCAAATGGAACATCTCATGGGCTCGATCATACATTGCATTTTTAGCATATATGCCTAGCATAGAATTAAGAATTACAATATCAGGTTTATAACCATTCCTCTTAACCTCTTCAAAAGCCCTCTCCATCCCTTTCAACTCTCTGCATTTGAAATTTGAAATGACGAGTGTTCTTAAAACAACCCAGCTTGGGAATATCTCGCCGGCATAAACTTTTTCCTCGAATGCTGCTATTCCTTCAACATGTCTAGCCTTTGCATAGGATTGGAGGAGTAAGGAATAAGAAAGTTCATTAGGTTTGCATTCCTTGTGTTTCATATCATCCAAAACAGATTCAGCAGCAAGCCAGTCACCTTTTCTAGCAATTGCATTCAGCAGCGCATTGTAACTTGTAAGAGAAGGGCAAAATCCAGCTTCAGTCATTTCCTCATACAATTTCAAAGCTCGATTGCCTGAGCCAGACCTTCCATAGGCAGAAATCATAGTATTAAAGGTATCACGATCTGGTTCGACACCACAACTCTTCATTTCGACAAACACTTGGTTGATAAAGTGCTCCATGCCTCTCTTTCCACACAAAGCAAGCATCGTGTTCCAGGTGATACGATTAGGAACACAGCCATCAGATCTCATCTGAAAGAGTATATCAAGCATTTCTGAGTTCCTCGACTTTTTTGCAAGCATTCCAAGGATAGTATTGTAGGTACAAACATTTGGAACACAGCCAAGTTCCTTCATTTTTCTGAACAAACTCAATGCCTCATCTTCCTTCCCAGCCTTTCCATAGCCATTGATCACTGTGGTATAAGAAACAGCATTGGGAGTGATTCCTTTACTGGCCATTGTATCCAACAAGGAAGCACCCTCTTCATAAAACCCAGCTCTAACATAAGTTGCAACTAGCTCATTGTACGTTACTGAATCTGCAGTGCAGCCACTCTCTTCCATGTCATTGAGAACTCTCAATGCCTGTGGCAAATTCCCAGCTTTCCCAAAAACCTGAAGGAGAGCATTGTGAGTAACAATCCCAGGTGAAAAACCCTGGGACTTCAATTGGTGAAAAAACTCCACAGCCTCATCAACCAACCCATCTCTTCCACAAGCGGCGATAACAGTGCTCGTAGTGAATTCATCAAATTCCAAACCTCTGCCTCTCATCTCATCCAAAAGGTGTAAAATTTGAGTCCATGAACCGCCCATCTTTCCATAGACATCCAGCATGACGTTGTAGGTGACAATAGTGGGCACAAGATCCTTGTTTTTAATCTGCTCAAACAAGTCGACGGCGCTCCGGAACTTGCCTGATCGGGAATAGGCGTGGAGGAGACTGGTGTAAGCGCGGATATCGATAAGGTAATTATCCAGGGGGATCGAGTCGAACAGTTTGCAGGCAAGGGAGTGCTGTGACTCGCGGCCGAGGACTCGGACAATGATCTCGATGGCCGGAGAGTCAAGCTTGGATTTAGCATCCGTAGCTAGCCATTGGAAGAGCAAAAGAGCGCGCTCCCAGTCTCCGGCGATGTCGAGAGCTTTGAGAAGGCCGACGGAGTCGACGGCGAGAATGTCAGCTTTGGAGGAGCAGAGGAAGGAGGGGAGCGATGGGAGAGGTTGGGAGAGGATGCGGCCGAGAAAGAAATTGGCTTTGGGGGAGAGGAAGGCAAGGCGGGGGTCGTTGGAAAGTGCGGTGAACGGTTCATCAATGGAAGAAAATAGTGGGTGGCGGCTGTCAGGAGCAGCGGAAGTGGAGGAGGAAGATGCAGGTGGGTTGTGGTGGGTGAGAAGGAGGAGAAGGGAGTCGATGGGCAGTGAAGGAGATGAAGGAGGAGGAGGAGGGGGAAGGGAAGGCCCGAACTTTAGGTGTTGGGGAGGTTGAGTGGATGTTTTCTTGCGGAGTTTGGTTGGATGGAGAGGGGAGGAGGGGCGGTTCGGGAAGATGGCTCCTTCCATTGATGGAGTCAAGTTGAAAGAATTAGCAGAGACATACGTACAGGAGAGGAAGTTAGTAAGGAACGGGGAAGGAGAGGAGATTTTTTCCAATCCATCATGGTTGGTCTGAGATCCTCGAGAAATTTGATCTTTATTTTTAATCGAAGTAGAAGTTACTGTTTGAACCGATTGGACTGAGAGCCTGAGAGTGGAACTTTTATTCTATCCAGTGAACGTATGCAGAGAAAGGTTCGGTTTTAGGCAAAAAAGCGCCTGTACCGAGTTTTTTCAGTACAGGCTCGAAAAACTCGGTACAAGCGTTTTTTTGCCTAAAACCGAACCTTCATCTGCGTACGTTCAGTGGATAGAATAAAAGTTCTTGAGAGTGAGGGATTTTTTTCTCGTTTAACTTATTCGGGCAGTGCGTCATTTGGACGAGTTATTTTATGTGGACACCGGAGGAGAACTGTCCAATTAAGTGTTGGGTATCCAACTGTACCGAGGGATACCTGATGAAGTCTTAATCCAAACCTGCAAAACAGAGAAGAAAAAGCAAAGCGGAAGAAGAAGAAGAAGACGGAGCTTTAAGTTTTTTCATTCATCTCACCATTAGTTACATTGCTACAGTATATATCAGAGAGTTGGTTATAGACCAACGGCTTAGATGAATCTGCAGAGGATGAACGTAGATGAGCCGTCTGAGCACCGTGGTGGAGCAGGCGGTAAGGATAAGTAAGCCAGCGTATTCATAAGAGCAGAAACCTATCAAGTTGCCTTATCATCCTCCCTCAAGGTAACAATAGGAGGACAGATTGTTAGCTTGTCGAGTAGTTGAAAATGACGAGCAGAGCTTAAGGCTTTGGTAAAGAGATCAGCCGGCTGATCCTGAGATGAAATATGATGCACTGTGATATGTTTTGAGCTGATGCAATCCCGAATAAAGTGAAAATCAATCTCAATATGCTTAGTGCGAGCATGGAAGATGGGATTATTAGCTAATGCTAAGGCAGAGACATTATCACAGAATAATTTGGTTGGAGCTGTTTGTGAAATACCAAATTCAGAGAGTAAACGGCGAAGCCAAATCAGGTCATAAGCGGCAGTTGAAATTGCCCGATACTCTGCCTCGGTTGAGGAACAAGCAACGAAAGTTTGCTTTTTAACGGACCAGGATATCAATGTAGTGCCAAGAAAGGCACAATAACCAGTAATTGAACGACGATCTTCATGGTTGGCAGCCCAGTCGGAATCGGCAAACCCTTTAAGCTCAAGTGAGGAGGAGTGAATTGGTAAGCCAAGCGTTAAAGTGCCTTTTACATAGCGAAGAACACGTTTAAGCAGTAGATAGTGAGATTGCATAGGAGAGTGCATATGCTTGCACAGAAAATTTACTGCATATAGTAAGTCTGGTCTAGTAATCATCAGGTATTGGAGAGCTCCGGTAATTTGACGATAATGATCTGGATGATCATAAAGAGAATCTTGTTGCGCTGGTTGCAAAAATTTTGTTGGAAGTGGTGTACTACTGGCTTACAGTTAGTCATGACTGCTTTGTGTAGCAGATCTGCTGCATAGGTAGATTGAGATAGATGAATGCCTTGTGAACTGTAGGTCGCTTGCAGTCCGAGAAATGTGTTTAATTTGCCTAGAGTACGCATGGAGAAGGTGGACTGTAAAGCCGAGATCAGTTTTTGTATTTCCTCTGAGGAATTTCCTGTGAGTAGAATATCATCTACAAACACTAAAATGTATAGCTGAATAGAATTTTTGTGTAGTAGTAACAATGAAGGATCTGCTGTGCTTGCCCGAAAGCCATATTGGAGCAGGTAAGAGGAAAACGTGGAAAACCATTGTCTCGGCGCTTGTTTAAGGCCATAGATGGCCTTCTTAAAGAGGCAATCATGATTCGGGAACTATGGATCAACAAAACCAGTTGGTTGTTTCATGTACACTGCTTCTTGCAGTGAACCGTGAAGAAAGGCATTAGAGACGTCTAATTGTAGAATTGGCCAGCCGTGTGTAACTGCTAAGGTTAGCAAAATTCGTATAGTAGGAAACTTGGCTACTGGACTGAAAGTTTCTTGATAGTTTAGACCATACTCGTGTTTAAAACCTTGAGCAATAAGGCGCACCTTATATCTAGCAACAGAGCCATCGGCATTGAAATTGGTTTTAAACAACCATTTACATCCTAAAATATTCATATTAGCATAAGAAGGAACAAGAACCCATGTCCCTTGTTTTTGTAAAGCCTCAAATTCAGTACTCATGGCTTGTCTCCAAACCAAATGCTGATTGGCTTGAGTAAAACCAGTGGGACTAAGGGGAATCACAGTGAAATGCAGGTCAAGAATATGCCGAGGCTTTAGATGTCCCGTTTGAGCTCTAGTTACCATAGAGCGTGTGGCTTGAGCAAGAGATATAGGAGACGGGTGGATTGCAGAATAGGAAGCATCAGAGTTAGAGGTGTATGAAGGGGCACTGGAAAATTGTTCAGGGGATGAGATTTGAGTTGACTCAGATATAGAAGGTATAGAGTTGGCTAGAGTAGAATGAGGAGAAATAGTTGATGCTGGAACAAGTGTAGACGGAGGAATGTAGGAAGTTTTATTAGTTGAACTAGGAACCGTGGGAAGAATGGGTTGTTGAAGAGGAAAAATATGTTCATGAAAGTGAACATTCCTGGAAATATACACATGGTTATATTTGATATCAAGGCATTTGTAGCCTTTGGCTTGAGCAAAATAGCCAAGGAAGACACACGGTGCAGATCTAGGAGCAAATTTGTGTGACAGCTATGTAGGAAATTAGGGGTAGCACAGGAAACCAAACACACGAAGGGAATTATATGAGGGAGGTACATTATAAAGAATTTCCTATGGTGAAACATTATTGAGAATGCTAGATGGTAGGCGATTAATGAGATACACAGCTGTAAAGAGAGTATCAACCCAATAAACAGAAGAAAAATTGGCTGTGAAGAGGAGAGCACGCATGGTCTCCAGAAAATGGCGATACTTGCGTTCAACAACCCCATTATGTTGGGGAGTGTAAGTGCAAGTGATCTGATGTTGTATACCACAGTGATTTAAGTGATGTTTAAAGTTTTTATTCACATATTCACCACCTCCATCCGTACGAATTATTTTAATAGATGTTTGAAATTGTTTTTCCACAAGTTTTTGGAATTGAATAAACTTGGAGAAAACATCAGATTTATGATGTAACAGATACACCCAAGAAAAACAACTATAGTCATCAATAAAGACAACATAAAATCGATATGATAACATAGATAAAGAAGGGTCCCCCATACATCACTGTGAATAAGCTCTAAGCATTGTTTAGAGCTAGTAGTAGAGAGAGAGAGAAAGACAACCTAATACATTTAGCTTTAGAGAAAGCATTACAGTGACTAGCTGCAGAACTAAGGCTAGTAGATAAAACTGGAGATAGAAAACGTAGAGTTGAAGTTGACGGGTGCCCAAGACGCTGATGCCAGAGAGCAGAGGAGGTAGTCGTAGTGAGCAATGCTGCGGTGGAGCTGATGGAAGACAGAGTATTGGAGAGCTTATATGGGTAGAGACCATGATGAGTGGGTCCGTGGAGAAGAAGTTTGTTGGTCCGAGAATCCTTGATAGCAAACTCGTTAGCATCAAGCAAAACAAACATGAATTATCATTTGTAAGTTTATGAATGGAAAGCAAATTGTGAGATAGGTTGGAAACATGAAGAATTTTTGGTAGCTGAAGCTTACGAGAAGGTGTGGGAAGCAAACCTTGACCTGTGTGAGCTATGGATAGTTGCTGACCATTCCCAACTTGAACCTGTGAGTTCCCATTGTATGGTTGCATATTTTGCAATTGTGCTGAATTTGCTGTGAGGTGTTCGGTGGCACTAGAGTCCAAAAATCAAACGGCATTTTGATTAATATTTGTAGCCACATAAGCTTGAGGTGTAGAATTGTATGAGGAATCATGTCTATACCAACAGTGAATAACCGAATGCCCAGGTTTTCCACAGATTTGGCACTCAATGGGTAAGCGTGTTCTGCGACCACCACGAGCAGAACTAGAGCGACCTGAAGCAGAATGACCTCCACGTGCATCTCCACGTCCTTCTCTACGTCCAGTGGACTATCGTCCTCGATAGTGTTGCGGATCTATGGTTTATGATTTTGATGATAGCAAACATTCTTTTTCTCTATGACTACTTTCTACTAACATTTTAGGTTCACACGATCAGAATGCAATTTGGAATCAGCTCAAGATTGGGTAGACTAGGTCTGAGTCAGTTTGTACACTTTTTCCATTCTTGAGTCTATTGTATTTGTTGTGGCTCCTGATGCTTTGTAACGGATAAGAGTTTCTAACTGTTCCCTAGAGTTTACTGTTTTTGATATCATTGTCCTGGACGATATTTATATCGGCCGGGACGATATGTTCAAAAGCAGAAATCCTAATTAGGTCATCCTTATTAAAGCAGCCGTCTTTATGCAAAACACATCATCCTGGACGATTTTGTATCGGCCAGGACGATAGGCTCAATTCAGAAAGAATCTGCCGCCAGATCTACTTAGGAAATTCTTATTTTTGGATATCGGCCTGATGGATCGGCCTGGACTATAAACAATCATTCAGGATGATTCAGGACAATTTTTCCAAAATTTCTCTGGCAATTTTGGAAAGCAATTAATGGTGATTTCATCTGGGCCGATCGCAAGATCATCCGGGATGATTAGACATCGTCCAGTTTCATTTCAGGGTGATATTTAGGATGATTTTCCTCATATTTGAACTAATCGGCCAGGACGATATGCCTATCGTCCTGGACGATAATGTCGGCAACTTGCATTAATGAGCTCGTTTTTAGCTCTTCTATTTAAGCTATGACAAGGCACTTTGTAAGTGTCTTTGACAGTCATTGTAGCTTCGTTCTTGTGGGGGAAACTTGAAGAGAGAGCTTGAAAGGGAGAGAGGAAAGGGTGGAGTTTGAGAGGGATAAGATCCTGTGAGGGGGGGAACTCAAGGATTGTGGAGGGGATTCCACACGGTTGCTCCGGCGAACTCACACCTCAGTTCCATCGGATTCAAGGCTTGTCTCGAGATAAGTTCACCAAAGAAGAAGATCTCTTTGGTGTCAAAGGACACGGCGACTCCGCCGCACCGGGGAAGGTGGAAGTGATTTTGTAAGGGCTTCTCCGCTTAGCTGTGAGGGCTAAAGGAGAGACACTTATTTAGTGCAATACTTGGAGGGTGCCTCTAAGGAGTGGACGTAGGTCAAGGTTTAACTGAACCACTATAAATCCGGTGTGTTCTTTTCTTATTATTGCTTCCATATTATTTTCTTCCGCACTTTGATTTCTGTGGTGATTTTGGTTTGAGTTTTATCTTTGGTTTTAAAGTTATCCAATTCGCCTCTCTTTTATTTAGCCTTGGGCCAGTTCTATAGAGCTTAACATCCCTAACGAACTTTCTAGTGCCATCAGAGCACTTTCAGATAGTAGGATGCTCGTCCACGATTTGTGCCCCTAGTTGCAGTAAGAGCATAACTAGTATCTGTAACAGAATTTACAGAGTGTTCACGACTGTGATCAGGCGAAATATGCAGTTCTTCACTATAGAGCAATGCATAAAAATCATCAAGTGAGATGGGTTGTAATTGATTTCGAATCACAGCTTTAAAGGACTGATATGTTCCCGGTAGGCCATTAAGTGTGTATAGTATAATGTCTTCAGTATCAACGGAGGATCCGACAGAAGCTATGGCATCAACCTTGGCCTTAATATCGGTGAGATACTGAAACATTGTTTTATCTCCAAGTTGAAGTTGATGTAGTTCATTCTTTAATTGAAGTAATCTGGATCGATGAGTAGACTTCAGGCGAAGCTCAAGTGTTATCTAGATTTGATGAGTAGACTCCAAGTTGAGTATATACGGTAATAAGGATGTAGATACAGTGAAGTAAATCGTAGAGGCTAGGTGTTGATCTATTAGCATCCAGGTGGTAAACAGAGGATTAACTTTCACCGATCCATTTGTTCCGATAATCTGTGCTATAGGTTTTTCTGAGGTACCAGTTAGATAGCCATCATAGTTGTTGGCTGCGAAAAACTTTAGGAGTTGTGATTTCCAAATCAAATGATTGTCTGTGTTCAACTGCACAGTAACCATGGTCTTCACATTGGCCATGAAGAATTTTAGTTGGGGCGGTATTGATACCGTATCAAATGCATGGGAAGCATCTAAGATGTCTGTTGGTGAGGAGGTAAAAGACATTGCAACTTAGGGAAGAGAACCTAGAGCTCTGATATCATGATGAAGTCTTAATCCAAACCTACAAAACTTAGAAGCAAAAGCAAAGCGGAAGAAGAAGAAGAAGACGGAGCTTTAAGCTTTTTCATTCATCTCACCATTAGTTACATTGCTACAGTATATATCAGAGAGTTGGTTATAGACCAACGGCTCAGATGAATATGTAGATGATGAATGTAGATGAGCCGTCTGAGCACCGTGGTGGAGCAGGCGATAAGAATAAGTAAGCTGGCGTATTCATAAGAGCAGAAACATATCAAGTTGCCTTATCAATGCCGAGGGGTATCGAGCATGGATACCGAGTTGGTACCGAGCAAAGAGGTGACGTAACGTATTTTTATTGATCTTTGGACGCCCTTCAGACTCCGCACAGAATAATAAATCCATTTGGACGGCGACAAAAGGCCTATATGAAAAATTCATATTACTCATGCATTATTTGCAAAACCAACATAGTCCTTGTGTCTATAACCCTCTCACTCCCTCATCCCTAAGGCACAGGCAGCTTTAGCGCAACTAGAGATAATACCATTGACAACTAGCAAGGAACACAACAAAAACCTCTGACAAGCAACAAACCAACACATGTCATAAATGATCTCAGCCACCCTTTTGTAACAAACACTCTGGCTATCATGCATACACGTGTAATCCACACTAGCCTATCTCTATATAAATTGTACAAAATCACAGTAAAAAGGAAATGAAGGAATTATTACATTCACTGATTCATTTTTTTTTATATGCTTGTATTGTGCTAACTTGTCTTTCAGTTGGTTCAGTCTTCTACAGCAGAACTTAAGGCTTCTGCATGGTATCAGAGCAGGCGTGAAGCATAAGAGAACTCATGGCATAGTTGGTTACCTCTCAAATCAAAGAAATCTCTGCAAATAGTCAAACATATGTCTCCATCATTTTTCCTTCCATGAAATTTGTCATCTCCATCATCAACCACCTAGTCACCACCCAATTATCCAATGATAACTATTCTCTATAGCGATCTTAGGTGAGCAAACTCCTTCGTGCTAATGGGTTCTTTGCTTTCCTGGACCCTTCATCCACGCCTCCTCCTCGCTTTTCTCCACAAACCGACGACACAACCATCCCTAATCCCTCAAATACATAGTGGTTTCTTATAGATCAAAACCTAGCTACAACCATTTGTTCTACCATTACTACCTCAGTGTTACCATACATTTTTCATCTAGACTCTAAAGTTGTTGTTTGGACCACTCTTGAGCTCAGATTCCAATCCTCAAATCACTCTAGAGTAATCCAACTAAAAAATGAGCTTCATAACATATCAATGAAAAATCTAACTATGACCCAATATTTGTCCAAGATCAAAACACTCGTTGATCACATTGATGCCGCAAGATCCACTGTTGACATTGAGGATATAATCCCTTACACTTTCAATGATCTCCCATCTCCCTATCAAGCCTTCAAGACCTCCACACACACCATGTTAACACCCATCAGTCTTGATAACCTTACTCACTTCTTCTTAGTGAAGAAATCAATATAACAGTAGAGGCAGCTCAGACCATTCCCATTTCCAATCCCCATACATCCCTCTACTCATACAGAGGTCATGGTTGTCGCTCCATAGGTCATTCACCTCAAAATTTCAGTAATACTAACCGATCCAGCTTAGTTTTCCCTCAATCTGTCAGATCTGTAACAAGAAGGGACACACAACATCAACATGCTGGCATCGCCTGAACATTAATTACATTCCCAATTCTGCTTCCACACAAAACAAAGCTCTTATGGCAACATCAGACTCTCCCTCTATAGATTGGCTCCTCGACTCTGGCACATCATCTCACCTCACCAACTCACTTAGCAACATGTCACAACACTCTTTGTATCAAGGTGCAGATGGCATTACCATCGGTAATGCAGCTCCATTTCTATCGCAAACTCTCTCCCCTTCTTCATATTCCATCTATCACACACAATTTGCTTTCTATTTCAAATCTAACTTGATATAACAATATGACTATCACATTTGATTCCTCTGACTTTCTTTACAAGGATCTACAAATAAATCAAATCATGATGCAGGGACCTTACCGTGATGGACTATATCCTCTCCACACTACCTCATCAGTTACTCATCCGACTGTCTTCACTGCTTCCAGCTCCAATGCAATCCTATGGCACAACCGTCTCGATTATTCACATAAATGTGTCACAGCTACCATCTCAAATTTCAACCCTCTACTTCACATACCTAGTTTCTTATATTCTTATGTTTCTTGCATTACCACTAAAGGTCATAAGTTAGCATTTGATACTTCTTTCAATCATCAACTTAAACCACTAGCTATACTTCATTTGGATGTATGGGGACCCTCCTTAATCTCTTATAATCAAGGCTATAAGTATTACGTGGTTTTTATCAACGATTTATCTTGCTTTACCTGGCTATTTCCTATGTTCTTTAAATTTGATTTTACCAACATATTTATCAACTTCAAAAATCTAATCGAAAACACAACATCTCATAAAATTAAATGTTTGTGCACAAACAGGGGCAAATAATATCTTAATAATAAACTATCTCAATTTCTTACACAACAAGGCAACCTACATTATATCTCTTGTCCCTATACCCCAAAAAAGAATGGCTTAGTTGAACAAAAACACATGTATATTCTAGACACAACTCATACACTACTTCAAACAGCCTATATTCCATATCAGTATTGGCTTGATGCAACCCTCAGTGCCACTTATCTAATTAATTGATTGCCATCTCCAAATACTCACAATCAGTCTCCATATCAACTACTCTATAATACCCCTTCTACTCACATCTCCGCACCTTTGGCTACGAATGCTTCATATTAACTCCATCTTCATCTCGCCACAAACTATAACCTAAATCCAAATAATGTGTAATCATGGGATATATGGACTCCTACATGGGTTATAAATGCTTAGATCCCTCTACCAATCATGTCTACATTTCACAACAAGTCACATTAATTGAACATTCTTTTCCTTTTGCAAAATACTCTCCTCCCACCCATCTGTTCCTCTTCAAATCACCTTTACTAGCCGAATTAGCTACCACCCCTCCTCACTTTCTCACTCCTACATTCACTGTACACACCTCTACAACCCATACAACACATTAGCCCTCCTTGTCTATCCATGATCCACAACCCGTCCCTTCATTCACACCCTCCTAGTCTCATGATTCAAATCACATACCTGTCAACTAACCAACCTCTCATCCATATACATCCTAAAGTAACCCAGCTCCACTTTTACAAGCTGTCCACCATCCTATGATAACACAGTATCAAACAACCTCACTAAGCCTACAAATCAACTAACTCTCCTCCATCATCAAACTTCACTCTCCACCCCATCTGACCCCACCTCTTACTTTAATGCCATCAAACATATAGAATGGAGAAAGGCCATGGCTGCCAAATTTTTTGCCTTACAGAAATAGGGAACATGGACGCTCGTTCCTCATCCTCCAGACACCTCAGTTCTTGGATGTTGTTGGATGTATTGCACCAAACATCATGCTGATGGATAAATAGCTCGGTTCAAGGCTCGATTGGTAGCGTAAGGAAACCGCCAAAATAATAATAAATACTACACTAAGACATTCAATCCCCTAGCTAAACTTCAAACCATCATTATTCTTCTTACAGTAGCCCTATATGATGACTAGGCAATTTAGCAACTTGACGTGGACAATGAATTCCTTCACAGAAACCTCACTAGAAATATCTACATTGTACAACAAAAGGGTTGCAAATGCTACCAATCCAGATCATGTCTGTCTTCTTAAAAAATCTATATATAGCTTAATGAAGGCTCCTTGCGGTGGTATAAAACTTTTGCTACACATCTTGTGTCACGACCCGACCCGACGGGGACGGATCCCTCCCGAGCCGGATCGCGACGAGAGACTTACAAAACTTGCTTATCCAGGATCTGGCTTTGGATTAGGTTACTGAACTGATCTTCCAAATTCTTAACTCAACAGAAACACACAGAACAACAGAGCTACTAAAAACATCAAATGCAGTGGAACAAAACATCTATCTTTTCATTTCCTCAAAATAATCATCTACAGAACAGTGCATGGCTTTCAACAGAAAGAAAGACAGAACAGAAAAGCCATGACTGTACAAAAATCAAAAGTACAAAAGTACCTAATCGGATCAGACTCTGAAACCTAGTCCTGGACTTCCTTGCCCTTCCCAGAACCTGAAAACCACCAGAAAGCAAGGGTGAGCTCAACAGCTCAGCAAAGCAACAAACCACCAATCTAAATTCTCAGAAACCAAAACCAAATTCATCAGACAGAAATCAGATCAGAAATCGAAACAGAATCGGAAATCAGAACTTATACAGACAGATATCAAATCAGAATCGGATTCGTACAGATCATATCGGAACAAATCAACAGAGTCAGAATCAGAAATCAGAAATTAGAATCGTACGGAGCATATCATATCAGAATTACAATTTCGTACAGAACAGAACAGATACAGAAAACAAAAACAGATACACATAGCTAAATGCCCTGACACTGACGGAATCTCTACGGATTCCGGCCCCTTATGCCTCCCTTCCCAGACACTGACTGAATCTCATAGGATCCAGGCCCCTTATGTCTCCCTTTGTGCTCACGGCACCAAAACCGATGTGCTTATAGCACCAAAACAGAATTCATCGGATCCGGAACGAAACAGATATCAAAATGTATATTGAGCTCATTTCAGAATTTCCCGTTTCACTAACTGAATCTCATAGGATTCAGGCCCCTTATAACTCCCTTTTTATAGCTTATACACATAGCATTTCAATTCAGAAGAAATTCGGACATTTCAGAAATTACCCGAAAAATCGGGCAGCACAACGGCAGTATACAAAATTTACACAAAAATTCCTGCAAAGAAAATTTACCGAATTCGCACAGAACATAGATAATCATATTCCAGAACATTTATTCTACTGCACAGAGAATTTACAATTTCACAGAAAAATCCGGTCGACTAAAAACACAGTCGAATCAAAAACACCCGGACGAAAATCTTCGGAAAATAACCAAAATGTGCACACTCGGCACGTCAACAATATACAGAAACTTACGCGGTAAAAACTGAACCAATCAAAAGATACGGACGAAAACCGTAACGAAAACGAAATCCGGACAGAAAAATACCGCCAACCGCGACGGAACTGAAAATTGAGAAAGACGGAATGTGCCTTACCTCGAGCACAGCAAAATCCTCAACAGTCACTTCGCTCGAAAACGGCTCCGCGTCTTCCCGAAATCAACTTTTCCAAATTCCTCTTTTTCTCTCTCCTCAGACGAAAAATCAGATATTTTTATAAAAATCTTTTCTCTCTCTTCAAATGAGCTGATTTGCCTTAAATCTTCTTCAGATCGGCCTGGCCGATCGTCCAGATCGGCCTGGACGATCAGACCAAAATCCCATCGTCCAGGGACGATTTTTCAGGACGATGTTTACTATTCATAGGCGATAAAAACCCCTACTCACTGACTTGTGCCATCCACTGATCGTCCCGGGACGATACCTCGATCGGCCTGGACGATCCCTACAGGAAAACACTTAGAGCAATTCTGGCAAAATCTGGAACTGAAAATACACTGATCGTCCCAGGACGATCCCAGATCGTCCTGGACGATACTGGAGCAGTTTGAAATATTACAATCTCCCCAACTCAGAAAAATGTCGTCCTCGACATTATCCAATCCAAACGCAGTCAAAACAAGTACGGGTACGACCGTCTCATATCAGACTCCTTTTCCCAAGTTGCTTCTCGTGCAGTCCGGTGCTTCCACTGGACTTTAACCATCGGAATCTCTTTATTTCTTAACTTGCGGACGTCGTACGCTAAAATCAACTCTGGCTCTTCCTTGTACGCCAGATTCTCCTGAATCTCAACCTTGTCAGCTGATACCTTCTTCCCAGAGTCGGATACCCACTTCCTCAGAGTGGATACATGAAACACATTATGCACATCAGGCATAGAATCAGAAAGCAATAGGCGATAAGCAGCTTTTCCAATTCTTTCCAAAACTTCAAAAGGTCCAACATACCTTGGACTAAGCTTGCTCACCTGACCAAATCTGCTCACACCTTTCATCGGACTGACTTTGACATACACAAAGTCACCAACCTGAAACTCAACAAATCTGTGCTTCTGATTGTAATACTTCTGCTGACGATCTTGAGCGGCTTTCAATCTTTCTCTTATCAAATGAATCTTCTGAGCAGTTTCATCAGCAAAAGTGGCCCCCAAAGCCTGTCTATCTCCGACCTCCGTCAGAGTCAAAGGAGTACGACACTTCCTGCCATACAGAGCCTCGTACGGTGCCATACCGATACTGGACTGAAAACTGTTGTTATAGGCAAACTCAATCAGCGGAATATGATCTTCCCAGCTTCCGCTAAAGTCCAGAACACAAAGCCTCAACAGATCTTCCAATACCTGAATAGTCCTCTCAAACTGTCCGTCGGTCTGAGGATGAAAGGCTGTACTGAAATGCAGTTTCGTACCCAAGCCTTGCTGAATGCCCTTCCAAAGTCTGGAAGTAAAGCATCCATCTCGATCAGATACAATCACGCGAGGCACACCGTGCAATCTGACTATCTCTTTCACATATATCTGTGCCAAGCGTTCAACTGAATCCGTCTGTCTGATCGGAAGAAAATGGGCTGACTTCGTCAATCGATCTACAACTACCCAAATGGCATCATGTCCTTGTCGTGATCGAGGAAAACCCATCGCAAAATCCATCGTTACCTCCTCCCATTTCCACTCAGGGATAGGCAACGACTGCAACAGTCCACCTGGTCGCTGATGCTCTGCCTTCACCAACTGACAGGCTTCGCATCTCGACACAAACTCTGCTACATCCTTCTTCATCCCAGGCCACCAAAACAAAAGCTTCATATCAGCGTACATCTTACCACTGCCTGGATGAACAGTGTAGTCTGAATGATGAGATTCATACAGAATCTCCCGCCTCAAATCTCCAAACACAGGTACCCACAACCTGTTCTTACAGAAAATAACACCAGAATCAGAAATTCGAAGTTCAGGAGTCTTACCAGATCCAATCTGAGCTATCAACTTCGAATAATCAGAATCTGACTTCTGGGCTTCTTGAATCCTTGCTTCCAAAGAAGACTGAATACTCATCTGAGTCAATTCCAAATCACTGGAGGAAATCACCTCCAACTGCAATCTTTCCAAATCATGAATCAAAAAGTCATCACAGGTAAGCCGAATACCTGATAATCCAGAAGACTTCCTGCTCAAAGCATCTGCTACCACATTCGCCTTCCCAGGCTGATACTGAATAGTCAGGTCATAGTCCTTGATCAACTCGAGCCACCGCCTCTGTCTCAAATTCAAATCCTTCTGAGTAAAAATGTACTTCAGGCTCTTATGATCAGTAAACATCTCACATGTGACGCCATACAGGTAATGACGCCAAATCTTCAAAGCAAAAACAACAGCAGCTAACTCCAAATCATGTGTCGGGTAATTCTTCTCATGTGGTTTCAACTGTCTCGAAGCATAAGCAATTACCTGACCATGCTGCATCAGAACACATCCCAGTCCTTTCAGTGAAGCATCACTGAACACCTGAAAACCTTCCGTACCTGACGGAAGTGCCAACACTAGAGCTGAAGTCAAACAATCCTTCAATCTCTGAAAACTAGCTTCACACTCCGGTGTCCAAACAAAAGGAACTGACTTCTGAGTCAGTCTCGTCAGAGGAGTCGAAATCTGTGAAAATCCTTTCACAAATTTCCTGTAATACCCGGCCATGCCCAAGAAACTACGTACCTCAAATACCGTAGTCGGCCTTGGCCAATCAGCAACCGCCTGAATCTTCTGGGGATCTACAGAAATACCTTCTCCGCTAATCACATGCCCCATAAATGAAATGCTCTTCAGCCAGAATTCGCACTTGGAGAACTTGGCATACAGCTGATGCCTCCTCAGAGTCTCCAAAACAATCCTCAAATGTCTGGCATGTTCATCCTCAGAAGCAGAATATACCAGAATATCGTCGATGAAGACGATCACAAACTGATCCAAGAACTCTCTGAATACTCGGTTCATCAGATCCATGAAAATAGCAGGCGCATTGGTTACCCCAAAAGGCATAACCAAAAACTCGTAGTGCCCGTACCGAGTACTAAAAGCAGTCTTCACCACATCAGATTCCTTCACCTTTACCTGATAATATCCGAATCTCAAATCAATCTTCGAAAACACCGAAGATCCGGAAAGCTGGTCAAACAAGTCGTCTATCCGAGGCAAAGGATACTTGTTCTTGATCGTGGCCTTGTTCAAATCTCTGTAATCAATACACATACGGAGTGTACCGTCCTTCTTCTTCACAAACAGAACAGGTGCTCCCCAAGGAGAAACACTAGGACGTACAAACCCTCTGTCAACCAACTCCTGAAGCTGAACTTTCAACTCAGAAAGTTCTTTCGGTGCCATCCTGTACGGAGCTTTCGATATCGGAGCGGTACCCGGAAAAACATCGATAGAGAACTCCACATCTCTATCCGGAGGTAAACCAACCAACTCCTCAGGAAAAACATCCACAAACTCCCGTACCACAGGGATCTCAGAAACAGAACCAACCTCCAGGTTCAGATCCCGCACCGAAGCCAAAAATACTGGGCATCCCTTCTTCCACATCCTGCTCACCTCCAACGCAGAAATCAGACTGGAGAGAACACCTCGTAATCCCTGAAATACAACTCTCTCTCCAGCCACAAGCAAACTCACTTGCTTCTTCAGACAGTCAATCTGAGCCTCATACTGACTCAGCCAATCCATTCCCAGAATCACATCATACGAAGAAATCGGCAATCGAATCAAACTCGATTTCCACTTCTTGCCAGAAATCTCGATCTCACACAAACAAAACTGTCGAGCAATCAATGGATTCCCAGCCGGCAAAATCACAGACAAAGAAACCGGTAAAACCATTGAATCCAAATGTAAAAGCTCAAAACAATGCTCGGACAGAAAAGAATGACTCGCTCCAGAGTCAAACAAAACACGACAGGGCTGATCAGAAATGTAAACCGTACCTGTCACAACATCCGGAGCATCACGAGCCTCCTGCTGACTCAAGCTGTAAACTCGTGGCTGAACTGGAACAGGAGCTGAAGCAACAGAACTACTCTGCTCCCTTTGAATCGTAGGTGGTCTCCGTGGTGCAGAACTAGAACCACCACCTCTACCAGTAAATCCCTCAGGGCGTGGAGGAACAGTCCTCGGTCTTCCTGCTGCTGAACCAACAGGTCTGACGAAGCCCTCAGATCGCTGCTCATATCCCATCTGTGGACATTCTGCAATCCTATGTCCCGGCTGACCGCATCTGAAACAAAGACCAGCTATCCTGTAGCACTGGCCATGGTGTCGCCGTCCACAACTCTGGCACACAGGTGCCAAACTGACAGATCCAGAACTAGTCGTACTGGTAGCAGTACCAGACGATCCTCCGCTCCTTCTGGAATCTCCAGATCCAGAACCAGGAACAAACCTCCTCTTCCCAGAGGAACCACTGCCAGAAGTATCACCTCCAAACCTCTTCCTACTCGCAGTCCACCGCTGCTGAGTAGTCGTCATGTCGTTCTCAATCAGACGAGCTCGCTCCACAAGCTCAGAGAAATCAGAAATCCGGAACGGTATCAAAGGCTGCCTCAAAGTGTCTCGTAAGCCTCTCAGAAATCTGTAGCACCTCTCAGCAGAAGTGCTAACCAGTTGCGGAGCGTACCTGGCTAATGCAGTAAACTCAGCCTCGTACTGCATCACCGTCTTGCTCCCCTGAACCAGCCTCAGAAAACTCTCCTGCATCTGCTGTCGTGCAGAAGGGGGAACAAACCAGTCTCTGAACACTTCAGTGAACTCTTCCCAAGTGATCAAAGAGTTCAATCTGCCCTGAAATCTGGCTGCCTGCTGGCCATCCCACCAGTGCTCAGCCTCTCCGTCCAACAGAAAAACAGCCAACGGAACCTTCCTGTCTGCAGGACACTGCATCCCGTCAAAAGTCTTCTCTAATCTCCTCAGCCACTCCTCGGCTGCTCTGGGCTCAACAGCGCCCTCAAACCTCGGAGGCTTCAACCTCAAAAATAACTGCAGGTGTCGATCAATATCCTCAGATCTCACAGTAGAAGCTCTGCTCTGAGTCTCGCTCATCATCTGAGCAACAAGTGATGCAAACTGTGAAAGCGTATCAGCACCGACCACTGGGGCTGTACTCCCCACTGGTGCTGCCTGATCGTCACTCTGACCGTCTGTCATGTCTGGGTCTGGCTGATCCATACAGAAAAATCCAGAAAATCCGGAAAACTATCACAAAAACAACACAAAAACAACACAATAAAAAGCCAAACGACCCAAAACTACCTCCCAGACAGACTCACTGATCACTTCCTAAAGCTCTGTTTCACAATTCAACCTGTTTCCAAAACCAGTGCTCTGATACCACAAAAGCTTGTCACGACCCGACCCGACGGGGACGGATCCCTCCCGAGCCGGATCGCGACGAGAGACTTACAAAACTTGCTTATCCAGGATCTGGCTTTGGATTAGGTTACTGAACTGATCTTCCAAATTCTTAACTCAACAGAAACACACAGAACAACAGAGCTACTAAAAACATCAAATGCAGCGGAACAAAACATCTATCTTTTCATTTCCTCAAAATAATCATCTACAGAACAGTGCATGGCTTTCAACAGAAAGAAAGACAGAACAGAAAAGCCATGACTGTACAAAAATCAAAAGTACAAAAGTACCTAATCGGATCAGACTCTGAAACCTAGTCCTGGACTTCCTTGCCCTTCCCAGAACCTGAAAACCACCAGAAAGCAAGGGTGAGCTCAACAGCTCAGCAAAGCAACAAACCACCAATCTAAATTCTCAGAAACCAAAACCAAATTCATCAGACAGAAATCAGATCAGAAATCGAAACAGAATCGGAAATCAGAACTTATACAGACAGATATCAAATCAGAATCGGATTCGTACAGATCATATCGGAACAAATCAACAGAGTCAGAATCAGAAATCAGAAATTAGAATCGTACGGAGCATATCATATCAGAATTACAATTTCGTACAGAACAGAATAGATACAGAAAACAAAAACAGATACACATAGCTAAATGCCCTGACACTGACGGAATCTCTACGGATTCCGGCCCCTTATGCCTCCCTTCCCAGACACTGACTGAATCTCATAGGATCCAGGCCCCTTATGTCTCCCTTTGTGCTCACGGCACCAAAACCGATGTGCTTATAGCACCAAAACAGAATTCATCGGATCCGGAACGAAACAGATATCAAAATGTATATTGAGCTCATTTCAGAATTTCCCGTTTCACTAACTAAATCTCATAGGATTCAGGCCCCTTATAACTCCCTTTTTATAGCTTATACACATAGCATTTCAATTCAGAAGAAATTCGGACATTTCAGAAATTACCCGAAAAATCGGGCAGCACAACGGCAGTATACAGAATTTACACAAAAATTCCTGCAAAGAAAATTTACCGAATTCGCACAGAACATAGATAATCATATTCCAGAACATTTATTCTACTGCACAGAGAATTTACAATTTCACAGAAAAATCCGGTCGACTAAAAACACAGTCGAATCAAAAACACCCGGACGAAAATCTTCGGAAAATAACCAAAATGTGCACACTCGGCACGTCAACAATATACAGAAACTTACGCGGTAAAAACTGAACCAATCAAAAGATACGGACGAAAACCGTAACGAAAACGAAATCCAGACAGAAAAATACCGCCAACCGCGACGGAACTGAAAATTGAGAAAGACGGAATGTGCCTTACCTCGAGCACAGCAAAATCCTCAACAGTCACTTCGCTCGAAAACGGCTCCGTGTCTTCCCGAAATCAACTTTTCCAAATTCCTCTTTTTCTCTCTCCTCAGACGAAAAATCAGATATTTTTATAAAAATCTTTTCTCTCTCTTCAAATGAGCTGATTTGCCTTAAATCTTCTTCAGATCGGCCTGGCCGATCGTCCAGATCGGCCTGGACGATCAGACCAAAATCCCATCGTCCAGGGACGATTTTTCAGGACGATGTTTACTATTCATAGGCGATAAAAACCCCTACTCACTGACTTGTGCCATCCACTGATCGTCCCGGGACGATACCTCGATCGGCCTGGACGATCCCTACAGGAAAACACTTAGAGCAATTCTGGCAAAATCTGGAACTGAAAATACACTGATCGTCCCAGGACGATCCCAGATCGTCCTGGACGATACTGGAGCAGTTTGAAATATTACATCTTGTGCCTCTTGGCTTCAACCCCAACAAATTCGTTCCTTCACTTCTCATCTTCAGTCAGGAAGATACATGGATTTACCTGTTTATATATGTTGATGACACCTTGCATACGGGTAATAACCCATCTGCCATTTCTACTCTCATCCAACAACTCAATGGCAGCTTCAATATGAAAAATCTTGGTCGGGTACATAACTTCCTAGGCATCAGCATCACACATTACACCAGCTAGTATTTTCTCTCCCAATAAGGCTACACCATATCCATTCTACAACAACCCAACCTCACAAAATGCAATCCCCTCTCCAATCCAACCTTCACCAAGTTATCCACAGACCTTTTCATGGATCCTCTCCTTTCATATCCCACACTATATTGTCGGCACAAGCTCGCTACAATACCTCGTACTAACATGTCCAGATATAGCTTATAATGTTAATCTCCTGTCCTAGCATATGCACAACCCTCAACAGTCATATATTTATCTTCTTAAACATACTCTTCGATATATCAAAGGTACACTATCTTACATCATTCCCATTCACTAAGAGCCCCTATCTCTCATGTCGTTCTCTAATGTTGACTGGGTTGGCGACCCAATATCCTGAAAGTCCACATTCGGCTACTATTCCTTCCTAGGAAACACACTTATATCATGGAGTGTTAAGAAGCAACACACCTCTCTACTCGGCACCGGATCATAGAGCTCTTGCAGTAGCCACCACAGACATCCTATGGTTTTGAATTCTACTTTGTGACTTTAAGCTTCCTCCATCACTACCTATGAACTTATACTGTGATAATAGAGTTGTCATCGTTCTCGCAAATAATATGGTATTTCATGCGAGAACTAAGCATATATTAATAGATCATCGATTTTGTTAGATATCATATATACTACCACAACATTCACATCCTCCCCATAAGTACAGACGATCAAGTGGCTAACATACTCACCAAACCACTATCTACTATGTACTTATTATTTTTGTGAGACAAACTGATGGTCACTCAAGACCTTTTAGTTTGTGAGGGCGTAATAAGGCACACAATAACAACCTCTCCAAGCAACAAACCAACACATGTCGTAAATGATCTCACCCGCTCATCTGTAACAAACACTCATGCTATCATGCATACACATATAATCCACTCTAGCCTACCTCTATATAAACTGTACAACGTCACAGTAAAAAAGCAATGAAGGAATTACTATATTCACTGATTCATCTGTTTTATTCTCTACTTGTATTGTGCTAACTTGTCTTTCCAACTGTTCTAGTCTTCTACAGTAGAATTGAAGACTTCTATAATAGCTTGTGATATCAGTACTTGGGTGGCATACTCAGGTTGCCTTTCGGTAGGTTTTAAGGGCCATCAATACCCATCACAACTTTCTTTAGCTCTAGTGGCTAGAAAAGCTATCATTTCACCCGTGTTTCTTGGACTCCACTATTTCAGGGTAGTGGGAGGCGCAGCTTGGTGGTGTATGTTGCACCGGAAGAAGAAAAGATGACTCGCCTCTCGATTTTCTTATCGTATGTTTCTCTTTCTCTCTTTCCCTGCTAATAATTTCAAATTCCCTTTTTTATTCTTATTCACTCCTTAATTAGCATATTCATCTCATATAATCCTTCTTCCTCCTAAGGGGCTATTTGGCAACAAGTAGGATTTAACTCAAGTAGGACTTAGTAAAATTTTGAATTTTTAAATCGTTGATTTAGCAGCTTCGATGGCAGCTAATGGTCGCCGGCCATCTATGGCTGGCGGACCACCTGACGATCGTCGTCCTACGGTACGTTCATCGACTAGTGCAGCTCTTGGAACTTTGTCGTCTCCTCCGGCATTTGGAAATGGGAATTTGGTTTTCAACAAAACTAATGTCAAACTGAACAAACCACTTATTATCAACGAAGGAGGGTTGCTGGTGAAAAAGAAGGAGCCTAAAGTTATTGGCAAAGGAAAAAGTATTTTACTTGAAGACAAATTTGATGGTTTTTGTTCAATTGGAGCGGAAGGTCAATTCAAAGGAGGTTATATTAAATCTCCAATAACTATCTTGAAGAATGAAGTATTTCAAAACTCCAGCAGAGGGAAGACATGTTCTGATCTTTATAAGACGGAAGGTAATTTTCTTAAAGAATCTACTGTGGTTAATGAATCTGAAGCCTCTGAATTAAGGAAGGATATGATCGTGGAAGATTTAACAAATTTTGATACCGAGGAAGTTCATAAATGCAGTAATGGTGAATTAGCCAGATGCAATGATGTGAATGTGGAAATTACTGAGAGACTGGTACTTGGAAATCAACCTAATGCTTGGGAGAGAAAATAGAACTTTAGAGTTGATATCTGGATTTTGGAAATTTCTTTTCTGAAGATGGAAAATCAATCAAGCTAAATGAACAGAAGGTACTAGAGAGTGCAAAGAAGTTGGAGAACTCTTTAGTTGTAAAAGTGTTTGGTGATGAAGTATCTTTTTCTTCTATTAGCTATGAGATGAGAAAATAGTGGACGATTTATGGGAAATTCCAACTTACAGTGTTAGGGAGAGGATGGATTTCATGCTCATTCTACCCCAGCCATGTGGAAGCAGTTTTAACAAATGGCCCGTGGTTTGTTAATGGAAACATAGTGGGTATTGATAGGTGGTCGTAATGCTTCAACCCAAATTCACTCAAAGGACTTACAGCTCCTATTTGGATAAGACTACCAAACCTTCCACTTTATTGCTGGGATGAGATTAATGTATGCCGAATAGCATCTATGGTTGGTAAGCCTTACTTAATAGATGGTAATATATTTCAATGGTCAAGGAGAGAGTTTGGAAGAATTTGTGTTTATATTGAATTGGATGCTAAACTCCCTATAAAAGTTTGGGTAGAAGGAGAAAATGACAAATTCTATCAGAAGATAGAGTATGAAGGAATTCCCAGCCTTTGCTTTGATTGTGGGAAGATTGGCCATGTTAAAAATAACTGTGCCAAATCTACCATGGAAAATAAACTGAAGAATGCAATGCATATTAATGGAAATTTGGAAAATGTGAAGGAAACCAACAAGGATGGAAATCATCAGAACATGGAAAATGTTGAAGAGACAGCTAAAGAAGAGTATGGGCCTTGGTTGTTGGTGAAGTATGGGAAGAAAAAATATTTCAATAATATATAGAGAAAGCATGTTCCTCGGACATAAGGCAGAAAAGTTTTTGTTCCAGTAAAGATAAATGATGGAAGAAATGTTAACTTCTTAGAAAAAGAGAAAGGAATCACTCAGAAAACAGAGCAACAACTTATAAATACCATTGATACTGTTGAAACAGTATCATTGAATCCAGAAGCTCCAGTAAACAGAGAAGCACATATTCTCAAAGATGGGAATAAATTTAAAGTTCTGGTGGATCTTATAAAAGAAGGTGAGATTGTTCAAACTATGGAAGTCGGATCACATGAGAAAGAATCAAGAAATGGCATTGCTAATGATGAAGCAAATAATGGCATTGGAATCAATAATTTTGTAAATGAAATTTCTGTGTATTCTGACAGTGGAAGAAAAGATGTTGGTCCTCAGTCAACAAAAAAGAAGAAATCTAAACAATTGAGAGAGCTTGGCCTTATTAATTCTTCTACCAGAACAAGGAGATTGGAGTTTTAAGGGAGAGGTACAATGGGGATGAATCCCCCTAATCCCTTTTAATGTATTCTATTGCATTTTGGAATTGTAGAGGAGCAAGGAAGAAAAGTGCTTCTCTATATCTAATGGAATTTGTTAAATTACAAGGAGTTTTCTTTTTTGGGTTTGGTTAAAACCAAACTGAATTCTATTGATAGAAATGAAATTAATCTTTTGATTGGTGATGATTGGGATTATGTCTATGTACCTTCATCTGGATTGGCTGGTGGAATCTTGATTTCATGGAAAATTAATGTTGCTGAATTTAATGTGATTGATTACTCTGCCCAAGTAGTCATTGGAGATTTAAAAGTGCACAACAAAGGCATGTGGAGGGTGGCAATAGTGTATGGTAGCAAAGAAGTACAAAATAAGAAGGAACTTTGGGAGATGCTGGATAACTATACAGTTAATAATCTACCTATGGCAATAGGTGGAGATTTCAATTGCATTTTGGCTAAGGAAGATAAAATTGGTGGAAGGAGGTTTCTTTTTTCCCAAGGTTCAAGGAATATGAAAGAGTGTTTGTTGAAAAATGACCTTCATGAAGTTGGATTTATTGGTTCAAAATTCACTTGGTGCAATAATAAAAGTGGGGGAGCTAGAATTCTTGAAAGATTGGATAGGTTCTTTATTAAATCCAATGCTATATGCTCTTCTCAAAGGTTGATTGTTAGACATTTGGCTAGAATAGCCTCAGATCATAGTCCAATCATTTTAAATATTCTTGGCTATTTTCCTCAAGTCAAGAGAAATATCAAATTTGAAGATTGTTGGGTTTCTTATCATGCATCCTTTGCAATAGTAAAGAAAGAATGGAGCAAAAATTATAAGGGTGATAGCTCACAAGTGCTCAATTAGAAATTTCAAAAATCATTGAAGTCTTTATTCTATTGAAGCAAGGCCAAATTGAAGGATCTCAATAAGCTAAAGATGGAGCTTATGGAGGAAATCTTGGAGCTGCAAAACAAAGAAGCTTTAGAAGGAGTTCTGTTGGATTTCGACTGCTGTAGCCGTAATGCAAAAGTTAATTAAGTAAATGCTATCATGGCTAGACTTAATGCTTGGTGGAAGCAAAGAGCAAAAGTGAAGTGGCTAGTAAATGGTGATGGAAACTCTAATTTTTTCCATTCTTATGCAAGTGCAAGGAGAAATGCAAATAGAATTATAAAAGTTCAAAATGAATTTGGAGATTTGGTGGAAGAGCAACTACAGATTGAAGAAGCTTTTTTCAAGTTCTTTGAAAGGAAATGGGATGCTAGAAGCTGTAATTTACAATGATGGCCGGCAGCTGCTTTAAGTTTAAACAATTTTGAAAGAGATTTTTTGGATGCAGATTTTCAGTAGAAGAAGTGGAAAGAGTGCTCAAGCAATTGGATAGTAATATCTCACCGGGTAAGGATGACATCACTTATTATTTCATCAAGGCATTTTGGAATATCATAATGAGGATTTTTGGAATGTCTTAAAGCATTTCTTTTGCAATGGAGTGTTAAATAAAGAGTGGAAGGAAACTCTAATTGTCCTAATCCCAAAGGTATTTAATCCTCTTAAACCTTCTAATTATAGACCTATTAGTCTTTGTAATTCAGTTTACAAAGTTGCAGCGAGGGTGTTATTATATAGATTAATTGAGGTTATCCCATAGCTTATTTCAAAAGAGAAAGCAGCTTTCATTCAAGGGAGATCTTTATCAGATCATGTCTTGGTTGCTCAGGAAGTCTTCCACAAGTTCAGGTTCTCTAAAGCTGCTAAAGGTATGGTTTCTTTCAAAGTGGACATGGAACAAGCTTATGATTATATGTCTTGGAATTCTCTCAGAAATGTGTTGAATTATTTTAACTTTCCTCCTAAAATTTCTAAATTACTCATGGAATGTGTGGAAAATTCGAAATTTGCTTTGATTATCAATGGTAGCTGCTCTAGTTGGATTCATGCTAAGAGTGGGTTTAGACAAGGTTGTCCTTTGTCTCCAATTCTCTTTATTCTTTGTTCACAACTTCTTTCCAATGCTTTTGCTTAAAGCTCATGTGGTATTAAAATCAATTCTACTGGACAGAGAATTTCACATCTATTATATGCTGATGATGTAATTATGTTTTCTGAAGCAAATAAGAAAGCTGTTAAGAAGGTTAAAGAAATTATTTCGGATTTCTGTGATTGGACGGGACAACGTATAAATTTAAATAATTCAGCCATTTTGTTTGGGAAGCATGTTTGTAGGAGGAAGAAGAAAAGTATTGCAAAGATAATGGAATTCAAAACTGTAAAAAAAGAATTCAGCTACTTGGGGTCGAAGGTGGCTTTAAGAAGACTTTATGCTGATGACTTTCAATTCATCATTGATAGAGCAATGAAAAGGATTAATGTTTGGGGGAATAAAATGCTTTCTTCAGTTGGAAAAATAACACTAGTTAAATCAGTGTTGTTATCTTTGCCGGCATTCTATGCTACACATTCCATGGCCCCAAAAAGGATATTGGATGATTTAGAAAAAATCTGCATGAGCTTTATTTGGAGCACACATTAGATGGTTCTATGGGCTTACACTTTGTTAGTTGAGAGGAGATGTGTAATCTGGTGAACAAAGGTGGAAGAGGTTTATACTCTAGTGCTTCAATAACTTTTGCATTAAGAGCAAGACTTGCTTGGAGATTCTTTATAAAGACTCTCTTCTTCATTCAGTAATGGCTGCTAAATATGGAGAAAAACTGGAATTGGGAAATAACAGAAAGAACTGCTCCTCATCCATGAAAATATTGAGACAAGGTAGTAAGATGCTGAAGAAGATTACTAGATGATCACTAGTTGATGGTGAATCTGTAGATGTTTTTAAAGACATATGGATCTTGCATAAGAGCATTAATCGTTGGTCAACATTTGTTATTGCACAAGAAGATGAAGATATGAATGTAAAAGAACTGATTCATCATGGAAGCTAGAATGTACCGAAACTGCTCAGTTTATTCAGTACAGAACTGGTGAATTTAATAATGCAGGTGAAGATAGATCAAAGTGGGGAAGGAGACAGAATGGAGCTTCTTCAGCAAAAGTCTGGACTGTCAATTGCTGGAATGGTTTTAAATACTATGGCTCAATAGAATAATGATTCTCAGTTTTTAATCTGGCTGAAGAAATTGAAACTGAATGTGTGTGTGGAAATGTTCTGGTGGAGGGTTTTTAAAAAAGTAATTCCAACATTCAATTTTCTGAAGTATAAAAGATTAATGGATAATGATATTTGTCCTAGAGGATGCATGGCAGTTGAAGATGTGGAGCATGTTGTATGCACTTGCTTTAAATTAAAAGAGGTGATTATGCTTCTTAATCATTGGGGATTCGGTATTCCTGTTTTTCAAAATCTTGTAGAAATGATTTCTTGGTTGGAAATTATATCATTGAAGAAAGGTATGTTAGCAAACTTATACTGTAATGCAGTTTTTCTGTCATGGAAAGCTAGGAATAAGACCATCTACGAAGGAGTTGAAGAAAGACCATCTTATATTGCTTCTAATTTATACTTCAGTTCATCATAATTTTAGTCAGTTCTTCTCTGGCAATTGGGATGTTAACCAGTCATTTAGACTGTCTAATTCTTGGCAACCTCTTCCACCCGAATGGCTAAAAGTTAATGTAGATGCTTCTCTTCTACCTTCTTATAAAGTAGACATTGCTGGAGTTTTTAGAGATTATAAAGATAGATTTCTATATGCTTTTGGTAGAACTTCTACTCATTGGGATATTGCACAATTGGAGCTTCTTGCATCCAATCATTGAAGGAAGTCATCAAGGATTGAATGTTCAAATACAAGGGTATCATAATTGAAGGTGATAATTCTAACATCATTTCCTTTGTGCAACGGCTTTGGAATAAAGGTATTTACAAAGAGGAAGACCTTGACTTTCTTAAAGATTTTAATTTTGCTATTTTCAATTGCATTAGTAGAGATTGTAAAAAGTTATCAAACTTGTGTGCTAACTTTGTTGTTATTAGTACTTTTAGTTGGGATGACATTTCTTTAAATAAGGTTCCTCCTTCATTCTTTAAGATTTTGAAGGAGGAATCTACTATTTAGTTGTTTTCTTTTGGTTATTAATAATATTTGATAGCTTCGGATATTTTTTCTTTTTTTAAAAAAAGAAAAAGTAGGACTTAGTAAATCCTGTAAGTATGAATTTAGGTGAATCCTCAGGTTGTTAAATCTTGAAAACTATTTGACATGTCATATGTTAAATCTTGCTAAATCCAAACAAACTGTTTGATAACAAATATTTAAGATTTATGATAGGTAGGGATTTCAATGTAATATATTTATAATGCATAAACAAGCATTGGAATATTTTAATTAATAACTTTGAATTACATCAATAAGATAATTATAATAAATACAACATCAATCTTTACACAAGAAATTATAAAATAAAAAAATAATAAATAATAGAATAATATTGATGAAGACACAAATTAGCAAGCATTGGACAACAAATTGTTCAAAACACTTGCATATTATAGGCAATATGATATATCTTATAGTGAATAAAATTTTCATCATGATGATTGATATCTTTGACTTGATATATGAATTAAGATAAAATCATAAAGTATTACAATATCTAATTTAAACTAAATTTATTTGTATGAAAATACAAAGTCTTTGACTTGACATTTGAAAGAGGTTGTACCCTGGTGTATGCTTTTTGCTAAAGATATTCTTGTTGTTGATAATACTAGAGAGGGAGTTGAAGGTAAACTTGAATTATGCAAGTCATCCTTAGATTCTAAAGGTTTTTATTTGAGTTGATCTAAAACTAAAATGTGGAGTGTAATTTTAGTAAAAATAGATCTAGTGAGGGAATTATGACTTTGGGTGATCAAGTCATAAATAAGAGTACACATTTTAGATTTCTTGAGTCTATTTTCAAAATGATGTTGATATAAATGAGATTTTATTAGTGGAATTCAAGTGGGATGATTGAAGTGGAGGAATGCCTTGGGCTTGTTGTGTGATAGAAAGTCCCTCACAAACTTAAAAGAAAAATCTATAAGATGGTAGTGAGACCTGCAATGCTTTATGGTGCAGAATGTTGGCCATTAAAATAGAAGCATAATACTAAGTTAAGTGTTGCAGAGATAAGGATGCTCAAATAGATGAGTAGCTTTACTCTTAGAGATAGGATATGAAATGTGCATATACTTGAAAAGGTTGGAGAGCTCCAGTGAAAGATAAGATTAGATAGATTTTCCTTAGATGGTTTTGTCCCATAAAATGATAGCCTTCTAATGACCCAGTTAGGAATGCATATGTATTAGATTTGACTTATATTACAAAACATAGAGGTAGACTTAAATAGATTGGGTTAGAAATATTAGAAATGACATTTCGTTATTACTTTAGATGAGAATTTGACTCTTAATGAGGCACAATGGAGAAAAAGGATTCCTATAGCCAACCCCACATAATGGGATAAAGGCTTGTTGTTGTTGTTGTTATTGTTATTGTTTTTGTTATTGTTGTTGGTGGTGTTGTAACTCGGCTTCCGAGTTTATGAATTTGATGATAAGAAATATTATTGATTATCTATTTATTTCACATAATTTTTGTAGAGTATATTTGTTTGTGTGTTGACTAATATTACAGATACACCATGCACCGTTTTTTGAAGATTCAAGGCTCAAAATTAGATAAAATAGGTTATGTTAAATGAGTATGTAATTTTCATTTATTTATTTTTAATTTTTTGAGTCAAGTCTTGTAATGATATATGTTAGCCTGGTGACTGAGCACATACACACATGGGGAGTAATTTTTTTTTTTTAAATATTTTAATTTTTGTGTATATCGTACTGTACGATATTAATCGTGCTATACAATTTGGTATTATAAAAATAAATAAAAATATTTAATTTTATTTGGGAGAATTATTTTTTAAATATAACTAATCGTATAGTATGAACACCACATCGTATTGGATGATTTGTTATAATTAGAAAGCCCACCGTCCATTAAATTAGGCAAAAATTTGAATTTGAAAAGTTATTCTAATTGTACTGTATGAACTTAATCGTACTATACAATGTTTAAAATACTATCTAATTTAATCCAGTAATTAATCAATCTAATCTACTTAATTTTGATATTTTGATAGTATTATACGAATTGGATCGTATTGTACGATCAACAAAGATGAATTTAGTTATCCCGTAATTCATCGTGGATGAATTGTATTTTTGTTGAACTAATCGTATTGATTGGTCATTTGTTCATATAATTATATAGTACTAATAGGAGAATTGAACTATTCATACTGATGTTCGTACTATTAATCATACAATATGAATAGGTAAATTGAACTATTCATATTGTACTAACTGGTGATCATATAATACTAATAAGTCAAATTATGAACATCATACTGGATCATCCTGTGATCGTACTGTACGATCTTTGACGGCTAAAATGATTTTTTTTGGGATTTTGAATCCCTCTATTTAAGCTTTCTCCAAAGACATTGTTAGTGTCTTTGGAATGCATTGAATCTTCGTTCATCTGAAGAAAACTTAAAGAGAGAGCCTTGAAAGGGAAAAGGAAAAGGGTGGAGTTTGAGAGGGAGAAGATCCTTGTAGGTTTTAAGGGAGTGTGGAGGGGGTTTCACACGGTTTCTCAAACAAACTTGCATCTTAGTACCATCGAATTCAAGATTTGTCTTGAGAGACATTTTAGGAAGAAAAAGATATCTTTGGTATCAAAAGACCCAGTTACTCTGCTGCTCCAGGGAAGGTGAAAGTAATTCAAAGTTCTCTGCTTCACCAAGAGGGTGAAAAGGAGCCTAGGTTCTCTTTCTCACCAGGAGGGTGAAAAGGAGTCAAGGTTCTCTGCCTATGAAAGGAGTTCAATCCTCTGTTGTACCAGGTTGGTAGAAGAGTTTATAAGGGCTTCTCCGCCTAGCTGTAGGGGTTAAATGAGAGACACTATAATGATAGTGCAATACTCATAGTGGGTGGCTCTAGGAAGTAGATGTAGTTCATTGTTTGACCGAACCTCTATAAAATCTATTATGTTCTTTATGATTTTATTTTTTGCAGTTTATTTTTTTGCCTTTTATTTTCCATTATGACTACTTGGTTAAAAATTTGTGATTAATATTATGTGGAAGTGATTAGATTATTATCACCATCTTTATAACTTTTGATAAATATACTAGCTTCCAAATCAAGTGATAGTATTACTTTCATATTAGTGAGCCTTAGGGATAGTTCATTAAGGTCCAACAACCTCCAAGAACTTTCAGTTGGAAATACAAAGTCTTACCTGTGAATTCTACAAATCAATGGTGATTTTGTGCCTCATTGCTTTCCCCTGAATTCTTTCTATTATTGTTGTATATATTTTAGGATTTCCATTAGACATTTCAACTTTGTTGTATTATGTTTCATGTTGCATTTTTATTTGCGATATATTGAAATAAAAATCATGTTCAATATACTACTGGCATATGAAGTTGTGCAAAATTACATAGGCAAGAACACTAAGAGTAAATAGTCTCGTGCGAATCAATACTTGAAATTATCATTTCCATATCCCTAATGTTCTCTTAACTATATTATATAGTTGTGCATGTCAGTGATTAAATAAATCTTGTTGAACTATATATCATTTGGAATTAATTCCCCGATAATCACTCAAGTGACATCAATATCCCCAAAATTGTGTAATCAATTTATCAATTTTAGTATAACCAGAATTAACCAAATAATAACAACCTTGTGGTACTCCAAAATGCCCTTTGCTCTATAGCCCATCTGCGTACATGTATATCCACAATAGATAATTCCCATCCAAAGGATACATATAAAATATACCGGTTGAATGATACAATAGCCATCACATTTTAAGAAGTAAACCCTTTTGATTATGATATTGATTTTGTAGATTGTTAATAACTACTACAGGAATGTGTGTACTATCAATTGCACCCAATGCTTTGCTAAAAGTAAGGGTAAAATAATATTTTTGAATGTATACAAGAATGACACATTATATCTAGCATTTGTAAATTAATAAACACATATGATATATTCACAATTGCATGTAAGATTAGATTGAAGTACTGGCTCATAGGTTCTAGAGAATGTTGAAAGAACTCACACAATTTCCTATAATTGTGTGCATATACCACTATTGATGTAGTATCAATGAGATCGTTTATAGTGAAGCTATTAACTTAGTTTGTGTCCTCTTAGGGTGGTGATGCAATGATTATTTAAGTGGTGGTGAAGCTGCAATTTATGTTTTAGATAGATTTGAATATGAAACTTTTAAGCTCCAAAAAGATTTGAGATGTTAGAGAACAAATATTTGTGTTTTTATAAATTTTGAATCAGGGGTTGAAAAGTTGTGAAATTATTAATGTGGTTTCTCACAATAGAAAATTGTCTCTCTATATTAGAACATTGTCTATGGTATATTATGGTTCTTATGGATTTGAGACCTTGAAAGGTTATTAGAGATGTTTGGGGATATTTATGAGAGTTTTAAAGAGTTTGAATATGTTTGGAGGTTAAGGGATGCTAAACTTGAGGCTAAGTAGAGGAGATGAAATTTGTGTTGATAAATATGAGGAAAAAATGGAAAGAAGAGATAACTAAGGACTCAAAGCCGTAGAGGATCAACCACCAAGAATAACTAATGTATAAAGAAACCACCAAGGATTTTCAAACGAAATTTGCACAAACAAAAATATTTTTTATTTAATCAATCGAAAGTACTAAGCAAAGTTCTATTTATAGGTCTTTTTCAAGCTAAGACAACTTTGGAAAGCCTAAAGAGCTAATAAAATACTATTACAAGAATTAATGAGATGTCCTGATACTAAAATAAATAAAATTAAATCTTCCAAATACATGACCTTCATATTGGCCATAAATGACAAGTTGAATGGTCTTGAAATCAATCAATATATAAAGATTTTCATTCATATCAATAAAGAAGCAACAACAAAAAAAGAACACTATAATGCAAGTTTGGGTAAACTCAACCAAAGTTAGTCTAACAAAAATTAAAGAATTAACAAATCCATTGTTGGTGTTGAAAAGATTGATTTGCCTTGCGGGTGCAAAACAAATCTAAATTAAATTTCTTTGGGAAAATCAGGAATTTAAATTTAAATTTTAATTCCAGAGTTGAACAGACCATTAGGAATAATATACCACCTCGTAAGGTAGGGATAAAATCTCCTAAGGGGTTCAGACCCATAACTATGGATTTTCTCTTGAATGATATAGCCTGCTTTAAGGGAGAATCACATATGAACACGAAGGGTCAAAATGAAGTTTAGTCAAATATTTGACTATGATAATCAAGAGAAGTGATCATTAATTTCATATTTGAATTGATGTTAACACAAGTTATATTTTTCTAAAGAAAGAAACTATCATCCGTTAATAATCATTTGATTATAACAACGACAATAGTTATAAGTTTGATTTCCCAAAAGAAATATTAATTAAGTTTTAAAAAATTGATGTGGGTTCTAAATCTCCTAGGAGCGCAAGCCCTCATTGTTAATAACATCATAGGAAACCAAAGTCTCATATAAAAACTCTCGATTCAAATAATGATAGAAATTTTGTTTAGAGATTTTCTAGGAGTGATATAAAGGGAGGTGAATTTTGGAATTTCAATCGGGATTGGATCAAACTTTAAACAATTATTTTTTTAGTCAAAAGAAGAAAGGTAGGATACACTTTAGAATTTTGAAACAATTCAAAAGTGTCCCAACCTAATCTAAATATTGGGCTTTAAGTTTTAGGTTGAGAAGAATTTTGATTTGACTTGAATAAGTTATTAAAATTTTGGGATTATATTCCTAGAGCTTGGAGTCTTATGATTCAAAATATGCCCCATATCCTAAATCTAAATTAGGCACCGAAAGATGGTGGCCTAAACATAGGTAATGCAGTGTAAAATTTGGACTTACCTCGATCTGGATTGGGGGGCCAACTAACCACCTAGGCAATATTAAATCAATGAGTCTGATTATTTTATGAAAGAGTTGTAAGGATGTTTTTATTAATGTTTTTGAGTGATTGGACTAACATCTAGATCTTGTCCTAATGTCCCTTGACATATGTGGGGTAAAAATGCTAAAGAGAAATGCATTTAGACTTTTGGACTCACTTTTAAATTGATTTTTAATGCAATGAATGTTGATCGACTCAATTGAATACTTAAAATTGGAATGAAGCATTTTTAAAAAGTATTAAAAATAGGTTTTATCCTAGAGATTGCATAGATTTCACTTAACAGATCTACACCGACATAGGCCAGGTGTTCTGCCAAAACCAGCAGGTGGGGAGGTAATTAATAAAAGGAAGAGAATGATGCAATAAAGATTTTTATGTTAACTCCTTGTGGTCTCAAGATTACATATTAAAGTGTTAGAGTTTCTATATTTTATTTTAATTTAGTAGAAAATGTTTAGCATACCCTCATGAGCCTTCATGTATTCAAGCTAAAACAAAATTGACACCCAAGCACAAAAAAATTAGGAAAAGCAGGCAAGATCCTATATGCAAGTAAATAAAATCAAACATCAATAAATATAATTAATTCCTCAAATTAATGTCTATAAGAATATGCCCCATTTATTACAACCCAGAATTACATAAATTAAAAGTGGCCGGGCACCACTAACCACAAACCTAGATTCTAATTCTAGTACAGATGCAATTAGACTTTGACTGAGATACTTTTATGACTTCAGCTTCACAGTCTTCTCCTTATCGGGCTCCTTGAATCTGTCATGCATGGATACCAAAATGGGAAAGGAAACTCTACCCTCGAGCGGGAGGTCATTCTCCCACTTTGGGTTACAGAGTGATCTAAAATTGACCTTCCAAAGGGAAAAGGACTATCTCATAAGGGGTATCCTTTCCTCTTTATAATTCAATTTTGGGTCTAAGTATCCCAAACTCAAAGACCCTTCACAACTCTTAACTTTGAATGAATTAAATTGATATAAAAATGAAAATTCTAGACTAGCCTACAGGGTTATCCTAAGCATTTAAATAGAAAACAATCATAAGTAGTTATATAATGAAATTAAAGTATTAATCCAGCCAGACTTGATCTTGCTCTTATTTATTTGTGGGCTAAGTAAGCTGAAGCACATGTATAATTTATAATGATTATTATTTTTTTAGCCTCCATTTTATTGTCTTGCATGAGCACGACCACCTATAAAAAATTTAGTGAGCATCCAAATCATTCATAATCTAAAGGTAATCTAATTGTCAATCAAATCATCAATCCACATAGTGTAGTAAAGAAAGTAAGTAAACACACCAAGTAATTTCAATCATAACATGCAATAAAATCTTGAAAACTTGACACACAATAAAAAAGTAAACACTGAACTAACCTAGATTTATAGTCGGTTATCATAATAAAGCATCTAAAGTGTGTGAGGTAGGTTATGTAACTTGGATATGTCCTATAAAAGATATTTTAATAAAGTTATTTAATATTCTGGTTGGTTGAAAAGTTCAAGAGAAATTTTAATTAAAGTTTAAATATTAATAATTTGGAATTAATTTTAAGATATATTTTTAATGTTAAATGAATACCACCTTATTGCTCACAGAGGCTGTGAAGTTTATTTCACTTTCCTTATGACTAAGTTAATAACCTCGTAGGCTTGGGTTACCTAGTGCTAATTAGTATATTTAAGTGAATTAGATTTATTAAGGTTTGAAGTTAATGGATTTTAATTAAGTTTGATTGGTTTCTAGTTTTAAAAGTTAGATTAATGTTTTATATATTTTTATGTTATTTTTTAATTTTTTGGAATTATTTTAATTATTTAAATGCCTTAGTTAAAGGGGTCAAAAGTTGACTTTTAGATTCAAAGAGATTTCTAGAATTTTTATGTTTTATTAAATATTAGACCATTTGATGAGTAATTAGGCTTTGATTTTGCTAGATTTGGAGTTTTCTATAATTAGTTATGATTGTAAAAGTTTGAGTATTTATTGAATTTTCAAAAATTGTTTAATTAAAGATGTTCTAATGATTTGAATTCAAATGAATTCCCAACTCCTTGAAATTTATTGCAAAGGCCACGAATGACATAAGGAGAGATTCCTAAGTTTTTAAGAATTTTATGAGATTTTTAATTATTTTTTATTAATTAAATTAGTTAAATATTAATTTAAAATTAAAATTAAATTAAGCATAATTCTAATGTCAAATCAAAGAGGTTTTGTTTTTAATGAATTAAGGATTAAATTCTGGTCAATTTTATGTATTATATGTAATTTTTGGATTTAAATTTGATTTATTAGAATTTTAGAAGCTTTGAGGGTTAATTAAAGGTTTAATAGCAAATTAATTAATTAATGGGTTTAATTACATTTAAAATCAGTGAGAATATTTCTATGGGATGAGAATGTCACTATGTTCAAATGGTTCAAATCTCATGTCAATAAGAAGTGTATCCTAATTTTTGGAATTAATCTAAGTTTTCTAAACATGTCCTAAATTATTATTCTTAAGATGTCACTAGGTTTAAGTGGGCTTAAATCAATGTCACTAACGCTTGACTCACAAATAGCAAGCAATCATGGCAATCAAATCCTAAGTCTAGGAGAGCCTAAGCTAAGTGCAAGTTTGTGCACCCTAAGCATGCAAGTATTAAATATAAGGCATGTAATTAAAAACTAGATTAGTGAACCATCAAAATATGATTGTTCACTAACCATCCCCATCATTACTATTCTAGCAATCTTAACTATGTTAAAACTTTCATAGGACCTCTCAACATTTGAAAATTTAATATACATTTAATTCCAAAATAAAATTTTAATATATATATATATACTTATGTAAGAAAATATAAGTTTTAAATTTAAAATTTTAAAATATCACCAAAATAATTTAAAAATTATTCTTGAGAAATCCTCTAATTATTCAAAATAATTTAAAATAAACTTTAAAATTTGAAAATATTAAATTTGAAAATATTTAATAGAATATATATTGAAATTATTTAAAATAATAAAGTTTTAAATTTTAAAATTAATTTTAAATTTAAATATTTAAAATTATAAAAAATTTGATATATTATTTTAATTTTTTTATTTAAATTGAATTTTTAAAGTTTTAGGTTAATTAAATTTATTTTAAATAATTTAAAATTAATTATTATTTAAAATAATTCTTAAATTGAATTAAATTAATTCTTAAATGTTTCTGAAATTTTAAACTATTTAAAATAATTTCTTAAAATTTAAAAATTATATTTATTTAATTTTATTAAATATTAATTGAATAGTTAAGCATTTAATTAATTAAAAAAATTATTTAAAATATGAAATTTTTCTTAGGTTAAATTTAATTTTAAAATTAATTCATAAATTATTTAAAATACTTTAATATAAATTAAAGGCCTTTTGCATAATTAAATATTAATTAATCATTCAAAATTTTTAAATAATATGAAATACTTAAATCATTTTAAATATTTTAACTTAAATTTTTATTTTAAAATATTTAAATATGTTTTATAATTTAATTAAGTATGTTAAAATAAAATTTTGATGTCTTTAAAATAATTAAGTTAATATTAATCTTAATATTGATTAAATATGAGAAGATTGAAATTATTTAAAATTACATCTCCATGGTTTGAAATGGAGGGCCCAGATCAAGCCAGGTAAGAGATTGCCGCATGATCAAATCCACAATTGATCAGAATATGCAATGGCTCAATCTGGGCCTTTGATCACCAGATCAATGGCCCAAAAATACGTTAAACAGAGATACGAATCAAACCCTATAAAGGAAACATGTTTTATTCCCTCGATCCAAAAGACTAAATCAATAAATTTTAAACACAGCTCAATGAAGTGAATAGAAATTATGGGGATGAGTTTGGAAGATTTGAAAAGCGCTTATAAAAAAGTTCTATTGATCTAAAGTTTTTGAAGAATCTCATAGTGGGATTTGGAAAATATTTGATTATCTAAACTTGTAGTTTTTCTTATTGAATCCACGGTCTAATAAGCTACGGATCTCCTTGAAAGGAGCCTTGGACGAATTTAGCTTGTATGATCAGGACCTCGCCCCCTACAGCCACTTACTGGAGTTTTTGATCTTGGGAAGTCTTAGGGAGACTCCTGGAAGCTCAAAGGAAAAGTGAGAGCAGCTAGGGGGGCTTGAGGTAGTGAGATAGGAGCTAGGTTTGAATGAACCTTAATTTGGAGGTTTTACCCTATTCAATCTTCTCTAGATCGAATAGAGGGATGAGATCACCTCGCTAGGGTCCTAGATGCTTACCAAGTGTGCTGGGGTTATTGGGATGACAGAGAAAAGGCTGGAAAGTCCGTATTCCCATTGGACACTTGGATAGGTAGAGGGGGACCACATTCCCTAAATCGACTAAGGCAAGGTCTAGGCTTGGTTAGAGAGCTCATAAGAGAGCATTTAGCCTTAAATGGGACTATCCAAGCATTTAATATCAAGGAGAAGGGAGATAATATGTGAGTTTGACCACTTGGAGGAGTTTTGAGTGTTTGTTGACCACTTTGACTGGTCAACTGGTCAAAGTGGGGTGAGGTGGCAAGGGGTAGGATAGGAGTTGCTGGTTGAGTGGCTTGGAGAGAGATGGAGGCCACATGTGTTGATGTTAAGTGAGGGGTCAAATAGAGTAGAAGGGTTAACCACATTTCCATTATCATCCTTTATCTTAACAATATTATTCGAACTCCTTGCACTAGCAAATGAATGGAAAAACTTTGAATTACTATCACCATCACCCATCCATTTGACCTTTGCTCTTTGTTTCTACTATGCATTCAACCGAGCCATGGTAGAATTGAGCTCAATCACCTTAGCTTTCAATATCCAACATCTTCTTCAGTTAGCCATCCCATATCTAATTCCTTTGTTTACAAATTCAAAATATCTTCCATCAAGCTTTCTTTCGGAAGGTTCAAGTTTTTTAACTTAGCCTTACTCCAGAAGAAATGAGATTTTAATGCTCTTTTAAAATTAGAATTCAAAATTTGAGAGTAATTACCCAAATAAGATTTTTTCCACTCTTGCTTTACCACAGATAAAGAGACCGGATAAGATGCCCAAACATCCTTAAATTTAATGATCTTATTAGATGATGGTTTAAAGTCAAGGAAGTTAAGAATAACTAGACAATGATCGGAAGTTATTCTAGCTAGGTTCCTAACAACCAAATGAGAAGAAGAGTTTAAAGCCATAGAGTTAAGGAACCACCTGTCCATTCTTTCCAGGATATGAGCCCCTCCAGACTTGTTGTTACACCAAGTAAACCGAGGGCCAATAAATCCTACCTCTTGGTAATCATTGTTAGCAAAGATAGCCTTCATTTCTTTAGGCCCTTGAACAAACTGAAACCTTCTACCTCCTCTCTTGTCTTCCTTGGAAGTGAGACAATTGAAATCTTCACCCACCACCATGGGATACTCTTCTGTAGAGTGCAATTCAAAAATCTCCCAAAGCTCTCTCCTTTTATACATGTCTTTATTTCCATATATCGAAGCAACCCTCCATTTACCTTTACTGATAATAGATATATCTCCATTGATACATTGGGAAGAAGAATCAACCATTGAAAAATCAACCAAATGAGAATTCCATAAGACTATAATACCACCTGATAACCCATCTGAAGGCACCATAACATAATCCCAACCATCACCAATAAGCAACTTGACTTATTTTATATCAAAGGAAGACAATTTAGTCTCTAACAACCCCAAAAAGAGAACACTATATGGTTTAAACAAACTTTTTAATGAATAGAGAATAACTTTTTCTTTCTTGCTCCTCTACAATTCCAAAATGCTAAAGAATTCATTAATGTAGGAGAGGGGAAGAATTCCCCATAGTACCTTTGATTTCCATCTCCATTCTTCTACTCTCCGGGTTGGTGCTGATTGGCCCAAGGTCCTTCAATTATTTTGACTTCTTCTTTTAACAAGATTGGAATCATCATCTTTGCATCAAACCGTAGAATCTGCATTTTAGATCAAGTTTTCACTTTTATTCTCGTCAGGTGGTCCTTCCATAATCAACATATCATCTCCATTATTCTGAATAATTTCCCCATCTTCAACTGGATCACTTAGTACATTGTATATGTTTTCAATTATTGGAATGTTAATACTCTCCCTCCCATATGGTACAAATACCTTAGGAGAAACATTGCTGACAGCCTAAGAGGATTTAACTCCATTTGCTTCAGGGTCTAGGATATTAGAAACTGGAAAATCACTAGCTTTTGATGTATCAGAAATAATCTTTCTATCTAGAACAACATCTTCTTCTACAATTGATTCTTTATCATTGGTTTTCCTTACATCTATTCTTCTCCACACCTCTTTAATCAAGGGACGTTGAATAACTTTTTTAAAATTGCTTTTAGCCATCTTTCTTACATGGTTTACTACCAACCATGGCCATAGCCTGCTGCTTCATTGCTCTCGCCATCACCAACATTATTTTGGTTTTTCTCACTGCATCTGGGATTATAGAACAAGCTATCTTCTCTTGAAGCTTGGTTTCTAATTCACCTTCTATGCAAACATCCTTGTTGTGTCCAATCAAGCCACATTTGCAACAAAAGTTGGGAATTCATTTGTATTCTATCTTCTGATAGAATTTCCCGGACATACCTTCCACCCAAACTCCTACTGGTAACTTCATATCAAGCTTAATGCAAACACACACCCTTCTGAACTCTCTTCTTCCCCATTGAAACATGTTCCCATAAAGTAAGTATGGTTTTCCAATCATTGATGCAATTCTACAAATGTTTATATTGTCCCAACAATGTAGTAGAAGATTTGGTAACCTGATCTAGATCGGAGCTGATAATCCTTTAAGTGAAGTTGGTGAGAAACTTTGGGACAATTTATCCATCCTAATTATTTGTCCATTGACAAACCAAGGTCCATTTGACAAAACAGATTCCATTTGCTTCGGTTCAAAAAAAGAGCAAAGCACCCACCCCATGCTAAGCATGGTGAGATGGAACTTCCCATATTGTGACCATTGTCTCCTGAGTTCTGAACTGATCACCTATAATGGAGCATCTCCTCCAAATATTTTAATAACCAGTGAGTTGATAAGCTTATTTTCATTCTCCATTTCATTTTTCTCATGCAATCTAACACTCATTCATCTTCATATAAGAATTCCCCTAACTGTAGTTCTGAAACTTGAATGTTTTCTTTTTTCTTCCATAGATTCGTTTGAGCTGCAGCTGAATTTCGAACAGGAATTGAAGCAACCTCTACACAATCACCCATCTCAGCCGATTCAACATTTTCGGACCTTTAGTAGATCAGAAAAAAGCAATTTTTCCTACAGGACATGTTCCTGAAGCTTTTCCACAATATTTGAAATCTCTTCCAGTTTCCCTATTACATTTCCTTCATCTGGACTGGAAACTTCAACAGAGTTTGGAATTAGTATATCCATCTTCCTGCAATCAGGAATTTCATTAACAGAAATAATTTTCTCAATTAGTGGTCTCGAGGAAGGGGATGCCTCAAACCCTTCCTTTGGCTTCAATGCCACTCCAGACTTGAACATCTTCTTAAACTTTTCTTCAACTATTACATTCTTCCCTTTACCAATAGCTTCCAGTTCTTTCTTTGGCAAAAAACCACCTTCATTGATAACTAAGGACATACCAATTTTTTCCTTAGGTTTTATGATTTGATTCAACCCAGACTTCTCATCTCCGAATGCAGGCGACGATGAAGGAAACGAATGAGATGAAGCAACTAGAGCCCTAGAAGAAGTACGATAATCTTCCTGTGGTCTGCCGGCCATATGATGCTTGCGAACATCCGCCAACATGAGTTCTCCGTAACTACCACGAAGATGCAAATTTGAAAATTTTGTGAAATCCCAACGGTTTACTTAGACGTTCTCTCTCTAACTTCTCTCTCTAAATTATTCTCTCCAACCCGTATAAGTGATTTTCTGGATTTGAGATGCCATTTGGATTGAAATTGATATTTGAAACCTTAAGGGGCATTTTGATCAATCTTAGTTGACTTGGTCAACTAGGTCAAACCAAGACTTGAGTTTGGGTCCAATGGATCCTAAATGACATTTATGATTAATTGGGATAGGTTTTAAAGAATGGTAGGGGAAGACCATGTTGAATTTTGAGGAAAAGACCAAAACCCCTTAAAGGGCATTTTGGTCATTTTGACCCGTGGTCAACCCTGGGTCAACTTAGGTGTAGGAAAGTGTAGGTTATTGGTAAAAAATTCATAACAAAGGTTATGGATGTGGTTGGAGGATTTGGAATATGTCCCAAGGTCAAATTCCACTGGATTGCATGTCTAGTGGCACAGGCTGTAAATATTTAAAGATTTCGCAGTCTTTAGAGATCAACCTAGTTTTTAGGGTTAGAATCCTCCAAATGAGTTCAAATTTGAAGGGTTAGAACAAGAGACATGTAATATCCACATGCAATTGATAGAATCTGATTTAGATGCCAAGTGACTGGATTTCAAGCTGACAGAAAAAGTCACTTAGAAGGGGTTTCAGAACCTGGGCCCTTAACCCAAAGATTTGATTTGGAATGTTAGATTTTGATTGGATTTAGGAGTGGAATGGCTGGACTTGGACCATCCATATCAATTAAAGTCAATTGAATGATTGAATTTGATTAGATATGATTTGAATGTTAGTTAGAATCTGGATCAGTGATTGAATTGGAGGTGGAGTTGAGTTTGATAGGGATTTAGTTGGATCTTACTTAGGACCTATATAATTAGAAAGTAGTCATTTTCCAATCATTAGGTCACCAGGAAGAAACCCAAGTGGGTATGACAGACCTCATAAAGAAATGATGTCAACTTCCATCATCATATGCACACAAGTGGATCTTCTTTGCTCATACCAATATGATGAAGAATGTGGAGGGATGAAAGTGGAAAACCCATGAATTTTCCAAATGTTGTAGTTTGAACATGGGTATAAATATTATTTTATGGGAAACTAACAAACATGCTATCCCAAAGGAGAAGGCCACCAAACTATATTAAAAAGCTAAACCAAAATCAAGGAAAGAAACACAAATTAACTTAATTCTTCATCATAAATATATGATACTAATATGATGTGGTGGTGGGTATTTTTTGAGTTCATCAATTCTAAAAAAAAATTAGATCATGCTATAAAATGTTTTGGCTTTTGCAGTGAGTGACGTGTGCCTTCAGGCTTTTTGACTTTAACTTCTTTAGAGCCCTTGGCTCAGATACCAAAATGATATAGTGTCAATGAGATATTTATGGTGAAGGTATTAACTTGATTGATTTCCTCTTAGTGTGTTAATGGAATGGTTATTTAGGTGATGGTGAAGCGGAAATTCAAATTTTTAGATAGATTTGAATATGAAAATTTTAAGCTCCAAAAAGATAGGTTTTTCATGGAGAAAATTAATGAGAAACTCTAGATCAAAATTTTGGGGGGTTAGGGAACTAATGGTGATGTTTTTATGAATTTTGAATTAGTGGTTGAGAAGATATGAAATTTTTAATCTTGTTGCTCACGTAGGAAATTGACTTATATATCGGAACTTTGGTTATGGTATATTAGGGTTCTTAGGGATTTGAGGTCTTGAAAGGCTATGAGAGATGTGTGGGTATATTTAAGAGAGTTTTGGAGAGTTTGGATATGCTTGAGGGTTAAGGGATACTAAGCTTGAGGTTAAGCAGAGGAGATGAAAATTGTGCCAGTAAAAATGAGAAAAAAATGTAAAGAAGATATAACCAAGGATTGATCTCTAAAGACCTAGAGGATAAACCACCAAGCCTCTCCAATGAGTAGAATAACCACCAAGCTTTTCCATGCAAAATCTATAGAAGCAAAAATAATATTTATTTAATCAATCAAAAGTACAAAGTAATGTCTATTTATAGGCGCTTTCAAAGCCTAGACAATTTTGAAAAGCCTTATTAAAAGCCAATTAAACACTATTCTATGAATTGATGAGATGTCCTAAAACTAAAAGAAAGAAATAAAAGAAGTCAAATAAAATTAAAATCTTATGAATACAAGAAAAATTCATATTGGCCACAAATGACAAATTTGCCTTGAAATCATTTAATTTATGAAGTTCTTTGCCTTTTTTTAACATGTATGGCCCATCTATTCATCAAAAGGCCTTGAATTAAACTTTTAAATCATTCTCTCATGATTTTAAAAGTATTATACAATGTGTATGGGCTTGCATTGAGATTTTTGCATGATAAATGGCCCAAAATTTGATGATGGGCCTTAGATTATGATCATGTCATTGGCTTTTGTCTTGATGTTGCATCAACATCCTATAGAAATATATTTTGTTGTTATGTTGAGAGCATATTATTAGTGTTAATCAAATAACCTCAACTAAATAGTAGGTCCCTCAAACAAATGAAAACATCAGGAGGTAACATAAAACACTGATAAGCTTGTTCTGGATGGCCAATTAACATATCCTCCACATATTGATGACTCGTGTATGACCTTTTAAACATTGTTCATCTGATTTGTAATTCCTCGTTAGAGGAGATATTCTCATTCCAAATGAGGGGAGTAATTAAATAATTGACTATATCACTTGTAATTGCAAATCAACCATCCTACAAAGTACATTAGGAAGTACACCGCACAAATAATTTGACATTGTTGCATGAAAAAAAATAATGTAAATATTGTTTACAATTGATGACAAAGGTCTACATCGTTGGGATTGTAGAAGAAAAAAGGAAATGGGAGTTAGAATGTATGGTATAACAATTTAGTGAAATAAAATAGTCTAACAATCTCATCTGCTATATAATCTTGCTACAACTATCACAATTTAGTAAGTAATTTTGAATGGTAATGGTTTGTTAGCATTGAAATCATTTAAGGATTCTAGTGATTTTAACATTAGTTGGACTTGATCATGAGACTATTTCATAATAATGGTGTTATACGGAAACTAAAATATGAAGTATCTACTCACAGATCTGATCATGGTTTTTTATATAGTTTACAATGAATTCATAGGGAAACTAAAGTATAAAGTCATCATATTTGAACCTTGTTGACTAAAAAAAAAGGAGCAGAATAAAAAAAATCGAAGCAATGCATCTCTTCATCACCGCCAAGCCAACCCCACCACAAGCACGACAAAACGATGCCTTCACGGCAAATTATTGCATCCGGTCACCGGACGAGGAGATAGATCCGGATATTAATAAAATATTATTTTAAATTAAGCGCATCAAAAGCGCAGGTAAAGCGCAGGTAAAGTGCAGGTAAAGCACAGGTCAAAATGCAGTCAAAACCGCAGGTAAAGCGTAGTCAAAGCGCAATTAAAGCGCAAGTCAGAAGCGCAGGTGACGTGACAAATTTTTATTGGATGTCCGAACCTATTCTCCGCGTCCGATGACCGGATGCAATAATTTACTCTGCTTCACACAGTAACTCCCATTCGATGATTTCAATCTAATAAAAGAGCAAAACAAAACTTACGGAAGAGAGTTCAGAATCCCGCTCCTATCTACGATCAAAAGGGCTCTTTGTACAGTGCCTCGCAAGCCGAAGCCTCCAATACTCAAAGCCTTTGACTTCTAACTCACCACCCTCACCTCTACTTTGATCGTTGCCCAGCAGCCCTAGCCTTCGTCTGACCTCTAAGCCGCCTTCGCCTACCTCCTTCCAAAACCACCCGGACCGAACACCTGCAGCAGTCGTTGCTGTGCGGCTTCGTTGCTTCGCAAAAGGGGTAGAGATTGCACATGACGCTTCTATGCTGTTCGGCCCTTTGTTGCCATTAAAATTCACTCTTCCGATGACTTTCCCTTGTTGTTGAATTTGAAGTTACCACATTTTGATCGTAAACAACAACAGGAGTTCCCTAGCTGTGAAGGTATAACTTTCTACCCTTCGCGTTCGTCTTCAGCCAAATCTTATAAATTCATTAAACCAAGGGATTTACCCATTATTGGGATTTAACATGTTTATAAATCTCATTTCAACTAAATTTAGCGAGGTGCAGAGAGATGGTATGATGGCCTCTTTGGTTCCTTTGTTACTGTTGTCTGTGCTCCTTTGACGATTGCCTAGCCGAACCCAACCATGTCTTATCAGACTCCTCTCCCTTCATATATATTATGCATATTATATACATATATAATAAAAAATGAAATAAAAATGAATAAAATATAAAGCTGAGAATGAGAATTTTCAAACAGGTGTTGAAGCCCCCAAACAATTGATCTTAAATTTGGATGGGATGAACTAAAAATTGAAGACCCGCGCCATTGATCTTAGATCTAGGTGGACGATTTTTTAAAAAATTGAAGACCTCACACATTTGATCTTAGATCCGGCCGAGATGGTTCCAAGTCGAAAACCCAACATTGTTGACCTTAGGTCTGGGTAGGAAGAAATTTTGGCAAATGCCGTCCCGATTTCTCCCTCGGTGGGAGGTGACACAGGGAGCTACCAAAATTTCCTCAAAATTTTAGAGGGCAACTCAATTCGAATATTAAATAATTAATTTTGTTAATTAATGTTTATTAATAAATTAATAAATTAAAATTAATCAAAATAATTGATTAATTCAAAAATAACCAACATTACAAATGAAAGTTTCAAATGGATTCACGACAAGTGAATGGTTCAACATATCATTATCATCATCATCTTAACGATGACTTCTCTCTATCATTTTCTTCTCTTGCTTGTGATGAACAAGAGTGGAAAGGTGAATTCATTGGGGAGTACCCTAAAATGATGTTTGATGATCTTTGATTAACCTTATATCTTACATTGACAAACACAATGAATTGAGCACATTTCCTAGTATAGGAAAATTCTATAGTGGGTGCAAATAGTTATCCTCTAGATCCTCTAATGACTTTTGAAAAATATTATGGCAAATGAGTTTATTTAAGTTGCTACTAAAAATTTATTATCAAATAAATTTTTATAAGAATTAGGGGGAAAGTATGTTCTTCCATTACTTTTACCCTACTTATTATTATTCTCTCAAATGTCATCCTGCATGAATGAGAGCTTCTTGGATGTTATCATTTCATTCTGAAGACTATTTTGAAAAGCCTCGAAAATCTTTAAATGATATTGTTTCGATGTCTCTAAGTGGAATTTTTATTGCGTCCTCCCACCTGACGTAGAGATACGTCCTCCCACTCCTAAAAAATTCGATTTTTGCTAGCTATTATTTGATATTAACGAAGAATATCATTATATGAAGACAAATACCAAGTTATACCGAGCTATACCGAGCTATACCGAGCAATACAGAGCTATACCGAGCAATACCAAGTTTTTTCAAGGAAAAACTAGGTATTTTTTTGTATAGCTCGGTATAGCTCGGTATAACTTGGTATTTGTCTTCACATGATGATATTCTTCGTTAATACCAAATAATAGCTAGCAATACGGAGCAAAAACCGAATTTTTTAGGGATGGGAGGACGTATCTCTACGTCAGGTGGGAGGACGCAATAAAAATTCCTCTAAGTGAGATCTCTCTTTAAGAGATTCTAACACAAGTAACATTAAGTGGAAAACTTTGAATTGTTGTGATATTTCAAATGATGTTCCTATTGAAATGTTGGAGGTCTCTTACTATCAAAACATCACCTTTCTTTATGTAGCAAATGAAATAGAAAGAAAAAACTTGCAATAAAGAATTTCATCTTCTCCATCAACTTAGAGTTGATTTTTGATCACTCAATGTAGATTTAATTTGAAACGAATTGAATAGCATTTTTAATCCAAGAGTCTTAAAATATAAGAGTATTTCAAATTTGAGAGCATTTGGAATTTGAATGTTTTAAAGTCTGAGAGCATTTTAAATAAAAAATTCTAAAATTCGAGAAATTTTAACATATGAGAGCATTTTTAAATGAAAACTTTAAGTCAGAGAGTTTTAAAAATCCGAAAGTTTTAAAATTTAGATTAATACAATTAACTATAAAATTTAATTTTTGGTTAGTTGATTAATTAAATTAATTTTTGAAGAAAAGTGCGGGAAGAGAAATATTATTTCCACTAATCAGACATATACAAGCTCTCAACACAATCCTTCACAAACTCTCTAAGAACTCTAAAACTCTCTAAAAACTCTAAAACTCTCCATAAAAATACAAATAACTCAAAACACTCAAACTAAACTCTTCTGCATGCTCTCCAAATCTCCCCTATACGAGCTTCTACATCTACTTGTGGGCTATCCTCTGCAACTGCAAGCCCCGGCTATTACCACTACTGGCTACAAACACCTGCAAACAAACAAATGAAGAGTTAGTACATCATAAATAAATTGAATGAATGCTAATAAATCTAAGCCATTACAAGTATAATAGAGTGCTGAAAAGCAAGAAAAGATAAGTGCTGAAAAAAGAAAGTAGAGAAATAGTGCTAAAAAATAGGTAGAGTAGTGGGAAAGGACTACGAGCATAGAACAACAAAACCCTGAAGTGTCAAAGTCACAAACTCAAACCAACTCAAGCATGTAAGGAAAAAACACTACAGGAAAAATGCCAAAAATCGGCGGTTTTCTCCAGCGGTTCGTATGGCTACACCGGCGTTTTTTTTATTACCGACGGCTTTGCGGCGGCATTCAAACCGCCGGTAAAAATCGCGTAGGAAACACTTACCGGTGGTTTATTTAGGCGGCGGTTCTCCGGCGGCCTATACCGCCGGTGACGACCGGATTTGCAACCGGCGGTGTTCCGACCATTAAGCCGCCGGTTAGTTTACCGACGACTAACCGGCGGTCACATTACCGACGGTATGCCAACGGTTAAAGCGAGCATCGTGTGTTTGCTAAACTGCCTGCAAGCACCGGTAGACCGCTGGTTCCATTACCGGAGGTAACCCGGCGGTTACAACCGACGGTGCACACCGCCGGACGTCCACCGTAACACCGTCGGTGGCCGTCGGTAACCGCTGGTATAATACCGGCGGTGTAATGACATTATCAGCGGCCTAGCTTTGGCCGTCCGGTATCGTCGTTTCTGATGGCCAAACCACCGGTTGGCTGCCGGAAACCTGTAGCACCTACAAAAAAAATTTGACAGCATTCCCTCTATTTGAGGGAGGTTCACCCTAAAGTCTAAACCTGCAGAAAGAGTAGTACATAATAAGATATTTTGGGCAACACGCCGCTATATTCATCAGAACTATAAACATAACTACAAATCTAATAAACAAGTTTACAATCAAATATTAAGAAGTTTCAAATAAGTTCATCATAAGGTTACAATCACAAGTTCACAAGTTCACAATTTCACAAGTTCTAAATACAATCATCAAACATAAAAAATATCTAATCCTCAGCTGTATCCTCACTGTCTGTAGATGGCTGCTCCTCTTGCTCCTTTTTTCTCTGATTTTCAGCTCTGTAGGATTGCAACTCTGCTTGTATTTCATTTTGAACTTTTCTCATTTCTTCAATCTCTCTAGATTGAACTCTTCTCATCTCTTCAATCTCTCTAGTCAGCGCTGCAACCCTCTCGCTTACAGATTCTTCAGCTCCACTTGGATCATGAAATGCGGAGGTGGATGAACTGCCCTCAATAGCAAAAGCCTGTGAACCCATGCCATATACCCTTCCCCTCTGTATTCCACCAACAACATCTGACCATGTATGATACTAAAAAATGTGGGTCGATCCTGAAGATGATCCCTCGCCAGTGGACTGCCGACTTTCTCTAGCTCGTACGAAATCATCCTACGAGTTACAATTAGTTTTATTAAAATAAATTTTTATTCTAAAACTCCAAAAAAATTTACTCACATGAGCCTTCTTAGCCTTCTCATCAACCCACTAATGGTCAGCTTGATGTTGATGAGTTCTTGTATGCAACTCCAGTGGTGATTGCTCCCGACCAAGGGACTATTTATAAAAATTTAAGAAATAGTTATAATAACATAAATATATGTAATAAACTAATTCAAAACACTTACCAGGCGACGCCTATGTTCCGTATGAGATACAGATCAACCAGTATGAAGAAAGCTTTCTAAACAGCTACAGTTAGAGGCTCTATTTGTTTATTCTGCTCTCTCATTTTTATAAACTCAGGGATCGCCCAAGCACAACTCAAATCAGCCCAAACACCCTCTCCAATCCAATTAGGATGCTGCTCGGACTTTCTAATGTCCGTGAACATGTCTCTGAGACAAGTCGCTCCTCTCCTCTCAAAATTTGATCTGATCCTCGTGCTGTACTCAGGTAACCACTTAAATTCTTTATGTAAAAATTTAGGCAATATCAAAAAGATTAGTACAAATTAAATCACATATTTGAAATCATACTAAAAAAATATATCTGAAATTCTCCAAACCACATATCTCTAACTAGATTTGGGATCTTCTTCCAGGATAAGTAAGTAGCATCATATTTATTCTTTATTATATCTCGGATCATATGTATAGGTGGCCTTGAAGGATTGAAGCTGCAAGTGACTTTTTTGTCAATAACATGTAATATATCAAAATAAAAATAACTTAATAACTTAAATTGAACTTACTTATCTCCCTCAGGCTCAATGTATTGACGCTTATCTATTGTAGCTGCATGATCGCTAGCGCCAACCTCTGGTGGTCTTGATGGTCCATCTTGTTCATGCTGCACCGGATAGGGGTAGTAATATGGGTAAGGGTAAGGAGGGTGGGGATCAGTGGATGGACCAGCTGCCTGTGATGATGGTGGGGGGTAATATGGATAGAATAGAGAAGCATGTGTCTGATCTGGATAGGGGAAGTGAGGACTCATCGAGGGAGGAGGGAAGTGGCCAGGGATGTATGGAGGTACAACAGGAGGTGGATCTAAATGTCCCTGACCCTGACCCTGCTATGGGGAATGCTGCTAGCTCCTGGCAGGTGGTGGTGTAGGTAGATCTGGTGGAACTGAAGGCCCCTCACCTACCTCAGCCTGTATGGGTCTGCTAGCAGTAATCTTCTTCCGGCGGAACTTTGAGGCAAATGATTTATGAGGAGGATCGTCTCCTGAAGCCATCTGCAATATTAAAAAAAATAATTACTAAAGTATTGAAAACAATTAATAAAGCATATAATGAATGGTGGGAAAAAAAATTGTGTCTCACCACGCAGATTTTGATTTCTCCTATTTTGTAATCGAATACTACATTGAGAATAAAGTACAGTCTCGAGAGGCCGACATAATATTCTACAATGGATTCAATATCAGAATAGGATTTTGAAAATTAATATTTCTATAATCAAACATAGTTTAAAGAATAACTTATCATCTCAAAAGATGAACATGAAATTCTATAGAATATGTTTAAAGATAGAAATACAGTTTTTTGAAAAAAGTTTATTCATTCTTTTATTTAGATATGACAAGAAGAATATTATATCATCTTAAAAGACGAACATAATATTCTTCAAGATATCCAAAAGCGAGAATGAGTTTTATAAAATTCATCATTTCTAAAGTTGAATATAACAAGTATAATATTATATTATCTGAAAAGATAATAATAACATTTTTACAAGTTTATTCAAAATTAGAAATGAGGTTTTAAAAATATCTACGTTCCCAAAGATTCTTCCCTTGTTTTATAGGAATAAAACAAAGTTTATTTTAGTCTGAGGTTCTCAAATCCCTATAGGAGCAAGCTCCTATAGTTAATTACATCTTAAGAGGAATGCTCCTAAGAAAACTCTCGATTAAAGCAGTGATTTCATACCCTTTGACTACAAAGTAAAAGACAAGGAATGGAAGTAGGAATTTTTCTAGGTGAAAGCTCAATGTTGAACATTTATTAGTGAGTCAAAAGATGAAAAGTAGGAGGTGTCGGATTCTGAGAAGCCAAGAAACAACCTCAATCTATCCTATGTTGGGCTTTACATTTTTTAGAAGAAAATTTTATATTTAAGTTGACATTTTTTTAGAAATTTGGGATTTATATTCCCGGAGGGTGAGGACTTAAGATCTAAAAAGAATCTGCCTCAGAACCTAAATCTAATTTGGGTACTACAAAATAGCGACCCAAACCTAACTAATGAAGTGCAAATCTGGACTTTCCCCGGCCTGGATTAGGGAGCCAGCTAACCACCTAGGCGCTTTAAAACCATGTGTTCAGTCTCTTATGAAAGATGGGTAGGGATGTTGTTTAGGTTTTAATGAATTGGGGGCCGACATCTAAGACAGACCCTAATTGGCCCCCCAACTAATGTAGGGTGAAAAATGTCTAGAAATGCTATTAATATTTTAGAATCTTTTTAATTTGTATCTAATGCAATGCATGCTAATTGACTCGAATGAATAAAATAAATATGAAATAGTTTTAAAATTAGGCTTCGAAAATAGGTTTTTCCCTAGAGATTGCACAACTTCCCCTTGATAGAACTGCACCCTCATAGGTCAAGTGGTCTGCCAGAACCCGCAGGCGGGGAGGTGCCTAACAAGGAAGATAAAGTATTAATATGCTTATGCTGACTCTCGGCGGTCCCGAGCTTACTTCTTAGATCGTTAGAGTTACTATTTGAGCTTAAAAATTTTTATTTTTCATTACAAGTAAAAGAATTTTAAGCGTACCCTTACGAAAAAAAACACTCCGATTCGTATCCAGACTAAAACAAAACACAACATGCAAGAGTCCTAAAAAACGCTACTGCACAAATAATGTAAACAATCAATTTTAAATAATCCAAAATATAATATCCAATGTCCATATTACACCCATAATTTGCAGAAAAGTTAAGTGGTCGGGCACCACTGACAACAAACTCGGATTCTAATCCTAAGAATGACGCAAGTGATTTTTTAACTGGGATATACTGTTCCTTGAATCTTCATTTCTTCGTCTTCTTTCTTCCATCTTCTCGTTCTGTCTTTTCTTCTTCTACAAGCTTCTCGGGTCTGCCAGGTTCTGGATATCCAAAAGAAAAGAAACTCATCCCTAAGAGGGGTATTTTCTTTTCTATTTGGATATTGAATCATCCTAATTTGACTTTCCAAATAAAACAGAATAATCCTTTAAGATATATTCTCCTTTCTTTGGATTCCAAATTGGATGTAATATCCCACTTTCAAAATCACTTTCACATTTATGATAATTGTCAAATACATTTACATTTACATTACATTTCACAGAAAAAGAAAGAAAATCTAGACCACCTGCAGGGTTATCCTAAACAAAAATTATCACAAGCAGTTATATATATGCATTTAAATTGAATCAATTAGCCACACTTGGCCACACTCCTTATTTGGGGGCTAAGCAGCTGTAGTACCTGTAGCATTTATAAATTTTTTTTGATTAATTAGCCCCCTTTTTTCTGCCCTACACGAGTGTGGCCACCTGCAGAAAATCATGTTAACAATCTAGATCGCTCCTAGCCTATGGGTAATCTAATCGTCAATCAAACCAACATCACAGAGTGCAGTAAGAGTAAGTAAGCAAACACACCAATATTTTTACAACCAGCATGCAGTGAAAATCGAGAAAAAGCCCATCACACAGCAATAAGAAAATAAACACCGGCCTAACCTAAAACTAGAGTCGGTTGTCCTAACAAACAAATCTAAGTGTGTGCAGTAGGCTGTGAGGTTTTGAAATGTCCTAAGTTAATTATTGGCTAAAGTTTTCTAATTGATTGAATTCTAATTTAAGGATGTTTACTAATTCTAAAGTGAGATGTCACTAAATTTTCTATGTTATAAGTTTCTATCCTAAAGTGTGCACGCATCCTATGTCTAGATTTTCTAAGACACGGTCCTTAATTTTTGTCCTTAAGTGTCACTATTGTTATATAGGATAAAATTTTTTGTTATTACTAACCCTTAGGACTTTGCATGCGTGTAAAGGATTAAGGATCTAAAATAAAACAAAAGTAATCCTAATAAAATTGAAGTTGCTACAAGGACCTAAAAGGGAAGGGTTCGCACAAACCACATCAAAGGGCCCCTAAAGGTTTTCTAAGTTTAGAATACTCACAGTCACCGGGGGCTACGACTCGATGGTTTCGCCCGTAGCACCTCTACCCGGTTGGATAGAGGCGACTGACATCAATAGCTCCTTGTCCATTTGTTCCCTCGACCGGTACCATTCCTCGTAGTCCATGCCAATAAAACAAAGAAGACAGGGAAACAGGGATTAGAAAGCACATTTAATAATTAATAATAAAATAATTGAAATTTATAAAAATAAAGGCGCACCTTTCTTCGGGCTTGAACACCAGTTTGTTGACTGTCTTCTGAACTTTTCACTTTTGATAGCATATTATATATCTTTCCAATATTTTACCCCGAGGTACAAGAAAAGAGAAGTAAAAGGAAAGAATAGAGAGAGGAAAAGAGAGTCCTGCTTTCTTTTATTATTTACCCAAATCAAACATTTTCTAACACATACACTCTCTTTCTTCTCAAAACCATACATCTTCAATTTTCAAGCATACACTTCTCTCTTAGTACTTATATTAATAAATCACCCTTTAAAATATACACCTTTCACTTTTCCAAATCACATAAATTTAAACACAACTCCATTTTTACATAATTTAAAATACAACTTCATCTTTATACATTACTTTTTTTTAATACAAGCATAAACTCTACATCTCCGAAACTTCCAAAATATATACATAACACCCTACTTTTCTTATACAAAAATTCTACTTTTTCAAAACATACACAAATTTCACTTTTAAAACAAATACCTTTTGCCTTCCAAATTCTATACACTTTCTCTTCAATATACACTTCATATACTTCCCAATATATATATACACTACAAGATTTATCCACTTCATCCTCCAATAATATCATATTAGACTTTACTACATTTATTTAACTTATCCAAAAATGCACACGTTTCACCTACTTTATATTTCAAAACAAATACTTTTCATCTTCTATACTCTATGCACTTTCTCTTCAATATACACTTTGTATACTTCCCAACACAAATAAATACTACAAGATTCATCCACTTCACCCTCCCAAAAATATCATACTATACTTTTACACATTTACTTAACTTCTCTAAAATACATAGATTTCACCTTTCAAACACAACACAACCTTGCATAAAATTTATAAAAATTCTTTAAACTCATGCATCTCTTGGGAGTATGAATGGAATAAAACATAGATATGCTTTCCCACTAACTTTTATTTAACCAAAACTCATCGCATTCTTGAATAGACAATAACACAAACATATTGTGGGCTCCAAAAATTCGGCCTCGGCCTCCACTCACTTTTTTTATTCGGCGAGGGAGTTTTAACGAACTAAGTTCCGAGGTAAATTTTGGAAGGCAGATGGGTTTGTGGATAAGACACTACCCAGAGATTTCGCCCTCATTTTGTGAGGACTTTATGATCTGAGTTCTGGTTTCCTATAGGTGCAAGCCCCTATAGTTAATTACCCCTCCCGATCACGAGAGAGAACTTTCGATTAAGGCTAGTCATCGATCAGATACGTATAGAGATACGTGCATCTGGCATATAGTAGCAGTAATAGGTATTGAGATTTAGAATGTTTGGAAGTTTGAGAATTTGGAAAGGTTCCAAAAGTTTTATATTTAAAATAGAAATTGCACCATCTTGCACTTAAAGCGGATGGTGGGGGAATGGATGATAGACCCGATCAAGATCCCATGGTTCTGTCATCCCGGGCCATCGTGGTCCCTGGTCTACTTAGTCAGAGGAGGTAGTCGACCCAACCTGACAGAAGGATCCTTGTCGGCAGCCATGGGTTGCTTCGTCCAAGGGGACCTTGTAGACCGGGGTTGAATGTTTGTCTAAGGGGACAAATTTGAATCCACCTTAGCTAATAGAGGGCTTTGTGCCCTATCGATCATATCCTATTGATTCATATCTCAAGGATTTAACGCCATTAAGGAGCGTATTGGCTCTGGCCATAACCGCTATCTGTGGTGCCATTTGGCGGCAAAACCACTTGGTTTAGAGGGCCCCGGGTCATAATCGTTTACCTGCAGTGCCATTTGGCAGCGAAACTGCCGGTTAGAGAACACATACCACGTCCTTACTGGCAAGAGATTGTTTGAGAATGGATCCTAGTGATATTTTTGACTAGGCATTTGACTCTTTGTGAGCTAGAGTTTATTTGAATTTATCCACCTCGACAGACTGTTGCGGAGGATGGATGAATTTTGCTTTAAGCGTTGGGATGGATATATTTCATATTTTAAATATTTTGGAATTTGGGATTTTTTTTTGGAGTTTTGGATTTTTATGGGTATTTGGAACGGCATTGGAAATATTTGGGAACCCCTCCGGTTGAGATCTGCATTCAATACGGCCATCATCGGGGTGTTTGGGGTCATTTCCATTTAAAGCTTGAACCTTGTCGACTCTATCTGGCTATCGACAGAGGATCGGGTTTCGTATAGGCTTTGAGCGTTTATTAGTGAATTCATATTATTGTAGGCCTTGATGGTCTAATATGAATGTATTAAGACAAATATGACGGTCGCCATAACTTTATATTTTCTTAATGGTTCGAACCCTATCGACTTCTATTGACCCGTATAGAAGGATCAGTTTCGAACCTGAATTCACTTGTCAACCCACGCAACATCCCTAGACATCACGTGTGTACCAATAACACGCTCGCCGGGGCCCATACGGGTTTTATAATTATTTTTACCCCTTTTAGTGTACCTATGTGTATACAATTTATAGTGCACGTGCAGGGGTACTTTGAAATAATTGTAGACGCCTTCTGTCTGCTTGTACGAATGTTGGAGATCCGGTGGCATGGCGTAGCAGCTTCTGAATAGAATTGTTCGCTGCTTCATACAGGTAGACTGTCGTGCACTATTTGTTGATTTTCTGTAGGTGGCTCGTAGTGCACTAACTAATCTCCTGCCTTGGTGTTTGTAGATGCTCGTAGATAATAAACTGGGTGTACTACGAGTCTTCCACAGTAGCCCGTGGATACTTGCAGTTGTTGTAGTCATCTTGCATGTTGTTTATAGATGATATATGATATTTATAGCATGACTCCAACAGAAGCTAGTGGGAGCTTCTATCTGTCGTATCCTTCGTGCACTTTGTTGTGGTATTTGGTCTTTACAATACATCCACCACTGCCAGAGGTAGATGTATTCATCTTTAGACTAAAGTTGACTACATGATACTGCATTTACTGTAGTCTTTGTGCATCTACCCATGGACGGATGTTGTACATACGTCTGTATTCGTAGATAGATTATACGTATTGCAGATCACTTATACTTACTTGTCGAGGTCTAATATATTTACTTGATGTTGAGTGATGGTTGGCTATAAGAGCGTTACAACATTCATTGGCTCTTGCTACATACCTTGTAGGTGCTTTCATTTATCACCATTTCTTATATATTTTACTCATACTTCTTTGTATTTGTAGCATTTCAGTTTTATTATCTTCCTGATGGACTACATCAAGCATAATTGCCTCCTATATTCTTCGTGTATGATAGCTAGCAAAATCACCATACTCATTACGTTGCTTGCAAGTGTATTTGTTGATGTATTGATGTTGATCATAGAATATTGTCGGATCTATTGTACGTTGGATCCACGTTTGTTGCAAAAGTATTGTAGGTTGTGGGGATACCCTAGCATTTTCTGCAAGATGACTTGAGAATAAGTCGACCTATTTCCCATTTCTCGAGCTATGTCATTTGTAATCTTCTTGCTTCTTGTAAGCAGAATATACTTGCATGTTCTTTGTTCTTAAGGATGATTCATAGCTAGCATATAATCTTGTATTTTAGATCTTCATTTGCAATCATATCATTTTTTTGATCGCCCCGGCCGTCATCATTTGCAAGTATTTGAACTCACTATCCCTCTTCTAGTGTTGCTTGGAAGTAACACTTCACTTGTACAATTCTTTATCTTTGATGATAAATTTTAATGAGCATGATGTTATCATCATCAATTTCTTCATTCCAATTGAGGTGATCACCATGAGTTGAATGTTCTTATCCAAGGAGTATCATGTTCTTTTTGATCATTCAAGTAAAACTTGAATTTGCAATTCTTTGTCATCTAATTCTAATCAAGCTTTAAGTGGTTTGAACTTTGTTCAAGTTCAGTCTTTCTTGATTAGACTTGATTCAAGTCTTCCTTGGTCAAATTTTAAGTTTCCATGATTGTTCAAATCATGATCAAATGAGGTTCAAATTATAGTGTCCTTTTGTATTTTTCATTCAAATTGAATTAAAACTCTTTATGTCATTTTGAAGTTCATAAGTCCCTTGCGGTCCATATTCAAGTTCGAGTCCTGCCGGCTTAATGTTCAAATCAAGTTCTTGTTCTAGCTCAAGTCAAGTCTTTTGTAGCCTCTTGAGTTCAAGTCTGAGTTCAATCAAGTTCAGTGTCATTTGAGTTCAAATTTGAGTCCCAATGCTTTGTTCTTTGTAGTCAATTTTGTATGTCCAAGTTCTTGTAGTCTTGTTTGGTTCAAGTTCGGATGCACAAGCTCAAGTTCAATCTCATTTGCACATTTTTTTTGGATTCAAGTTTATTTAAGTATATTGAATCAAGTCCGCAATCCACCATTGTGAAAGTTTGATGGGATGTTAAGCCCTATGAACTTAGTCCCAAAGCTAATTAAAAGAGAAGTGAATCGGTAGCAATGAAATCTAGATTCACCACAATGAAAAACAAAGTGCGAAAATTAAAATGCGGAAGCAATAATAAGAAAAGAACACACCGGATTTATAGTGGTTCGGTCAAACCTTGACCTACGTCTACTCCTTGGAGGCACCCTCCAAGTATTGCACTAAGACAAGTGTCTCTCCTTTAGCCCCCCACAGCTAGGCGGAGAAGCCCTTACAAAATAACTTCCACCTCTCCCGGTGCGGCGGAGTTGTCGGGTACTTTGACACCAAAGAGACTTCTTCTTTGGTGAACTTACCTCGAGACAAGTCTTGAATCCGATGGTACTAAGGTGCGAGTTCGCCGGAGCAACCGTGTGGAACCCCCTCCAGAAATAAGGAATATTTGCTATCATCAAAATCATAAACCATTGATCCGCAACAATCTCCCCCTTTTTGATGATGGCAAACAATTCAATTTGAATTTTCAAAAGAAAGCAATTTCTCCTAATCTCCCCCTCACTAGAATAACATTTTTAAAAATAGGGGAGATAAAAATATTTTTGTTGTTTTAAAATTTTTGAAAAGAAAAAAGGTACAATGTTCTCCCCCTTTGACATTATCAAAAAGAGAGGAGGCACAAACAAAAAATAAAACGAACAAAAAACATTCCCTCATCAAGTGAAAAAATAAATATTCTTAAAATGAGAAAGTTACCTCTGGGTTTTAATCAAAAAACTTAGTAGAATTAGATTGACAACACATAGCCCAGTAAAGGTTAGAAAATCAAGAATTGATAATCAAAACTCAAGTTCTTTAAAAAGGCTAAAAAACTTTTTAATTCAATATCTAAATCAAGGAATAAATTAGAGAAAGAAACAATAATTTTTCAAAACTCCTTTCATAAAACATATCTAATAGAAGATCAATGCACGAATTGTTGAATCAAGAATTAAAATTTTCAAAGTCAAGTATCGTAAGTATCAAGGGTTTTCTTAAGCTTTTTTAAGATGTATAAGAAATGGTAAGCATTAATTTTTTGTGGGCTCATTTTATGCCTCTTGACAATTGGTTGGCGCACTGCGCATCTTTTGATACACTTTGTCTATTCCATATTTTTCAATTTGGCGCTTTGCGCATCTTTTATTTTTGGCATCATTGGCCAATTTTTTTGATTATGCTACCTTTCTGAAATCTTAAATACCAAAAGTAAACCCATACTATTGATAAAGAGAATTTCTTGATTAAGAAAATTTTGAATTAAATTCAACAACTTGCAAAAGATTCCTATGCGATAAATAAAATATAGGGAGATAAAAAATTTAGTTTCAAAAATCAATTTGAAAGATGAAAAAGAGTTTAAATCAAAAGTAGAAAAACCTCTTTTAGGAAACAGAGTTTGAAAGTAAAAAATATGAGTTTCCTTCCTTTGATTGTTTTTAGATAAGTCAATCATAACTTTTACTAAAGATTTCAAGAAAAATTAGAAAGTAAATTTTCCATTTTTAGAAAGTGAGTGTGTGTCGATGAGAGAAAAATTTCACAGAAAAAAAGGAATGAAAAAAAAAACACAAAACGAAAAACATAAAAAAAACACAAAAAAAGAAAAGAAACACAAAAACACAACAAAAAAAAATACGAAAGGCTCTTAACCATTATCTCTCTCCTGGTCCGATGCTTCAGAGACCAGATCTGCCCATGAGATTTTTTGCCTTTCATTATTTCCCCAGTTTAAATTTTGCTTCGCCTTGCCCTTTTCTTTCGTAGGAAGAATTCTTACATTAGGGCACGTATTCTTCATATGTCCAGTTTTCCTACATCGAAAGCAAACAATGTCAGAGGAAATATGGACATCCTTACCACTTTTACCTTTCTTCCTCTTTTGCTTATGCATTGGTGAGCTTTGTGATTTGCTTGACAATTCATTGTTATCGTCACCAACTAAGCTTCCTCTTTTCGTATCTTCGGCTTTTAGAACGATCGTCTCACCTGCATCCAAAAGTCTTTGACTCAACCCTTGCTCGTAGGCAATGAGTGAGCCAATCAAATTATCAATAGAATAATCATTCAAATCTTTTGATTCACAAATAGCAACAACTTTAACATCGCATTTTTCAAGTAAACAACGAAGAATTTTGTTAAGTTTTTCAAAATTTGAAAAATCTTTTCCTAATGCATGCAATGATGTAGTAATTTGAATAAACCTTGTATACATGTCTAAAATTGTTTCAAATGGTTTCATAGAAAACATTTCAAAATCATGCATTAAAAAATTCAACTTGGATTGCTTGATTTCACTAGTGCCGTCGTATATTGTGTGCAATTTATCCCAAACTTCCTTGTCGGTAGTGCACGTGGATATTAACATAAAATCATCAGAATTTAAAGCACAGAAAAAATAATTTAAAGACTTTGCATTTAATTGAGCATCCATTCGTTCATCTCTATTCCATTGATTAAAAAGAATATCAGTTTTAATTCCATTAACAATACGTGATGGTGATGAATAACCAGTTAAAATCATATGCCACATACGAAAATCAATCGATTGCAAAAAACTAGACATGCGAATTTTCCAAAAATCAAATGTAATATTTTCAAACAATGGTGGTTTAGTGATTGAATATCCTTCCGCAAAAATACGATTAGAAACATTAGCCATGAATAAAAATTCAAAAGTTTTTAAAAACTTATTTTATGAAAACCTGGCTCTGATACCACTTGAAAGTTCGATGGGATGTTAAGCCCTATGAACTTAGTCCCAAAGCTAATTAAAAGAGAAGTGAATCGGTAGCAACAAAATCTAGATTCATCACAATGAAAAATAAAGTGCGGAAATTAAAACGCAAAAGCAATAATAAGAAAAGAACACACCAGATTTATAGTGGTTCGGTCAAACCTTGACCTACGTCCACTCTTTGGAGGCACCCTCCAAGTATTGCACTAACACAAGTGTCTCTCCATTAGCCCCCCACAGCTAGGCGGAGAAGCCCTTACAAAATCACTTCCACCTCTCCCGGTGCGGCGGAGTTGTCGGGTCCTTTGACACCAAAGAGACTTCTTCTTTGGTGAACTTACCTCGAGACAAGCCTTGAATCTGATGGTACTAAGGTGCGAGTTTGCCGAAGCAACCGTGTGGAACCCCCTCCACACTCCCTTGAGTCCCCCCTCACAGGATCTTCTCCCTCTCTCAAACTCCACCCTTTCCTCTCTCCCTTTCAAGCTCTCTCTTCAAGTTTCCCCCAAAAGAACGAAACTACAATGGCTGCCAAAGACACTTACAAAGTGCCATGCCAAAGCTTAAATAGAAGCTCTCAAAACGAGCTCATTAATGCAAGTTGCCGACATTATCATCCAGGATGATAGGCATATCGTCCTGGCCGATCAGTACAAATTAAGCTCATTAGCCCGGGACGATTTGAGATGATCAGAGGAAAATTGGTTACATCGTCCAGGCCGATCTCACGATCGTCCTGGCCGATTAGTTTAAAACCGATTTCAATCGTCTTGATCATAGCCTTGAATACAAGCTGTCCGATGTAGATCGTCTAGGCCATCGTCCTGGCCGATCATTTGATCATCCCGGACGATGTGATCGTATCAATTAACCATTAATGCTTTCCAAAGATACCAGATCAATTTAGGCATGATTGAGTTAGATCGTCCTGGAGATAATAATATCGTCCTGGCCGATTTCCTAAAACGAAGAATTCCTAAACTGATTATGGCGGCTGATTCTTTCTAAATTGAGATTATCGTCCTGGCCGATACAAGTATCGTCCAGGCCGATCTGTTGACGGCTGCCTTAATGAGGATGCCCTAATTAAGGTTTTGATTTTGGACAGATCGTCCAGGTCGATATTAATATCGTCCAGGCTGATGTTACCAAAAACAGAAATCATATAGGGAGCAAGAGAATTTCTACCAAGTTAAAGCCACACCAAATACAACAGACTCAAGAAAGGAAAAAGATTACAAACTGACACAGACCTAGTCTACCCAATCTTGAGCTGGTTCCAAATTGCAATCTGATCGTGTGGACCTGAAACATTAGCATAAAAGGCAATTGCAGAGAAATAAGGAATGTTTACTATCATCAAAATCATAAACCATTGATTCACAACACATTGTTCTTTGAGTTCAATCAAGTCCATGTACGGGTCCCATTTTTGTTCATTTGATGTGCAAATCAAGTCCAAGTACGGTCCGTCTTCACCTGAAATTTCGGTGGCCTCCCGGCGTCTCCCCTATTTAGGGGGAAACTACGAGAAAACTGGGCCTTTCCCACCACGTGCAATAAAGGCGTGTATGGTAGGTTCCCTCTGACGAGGACACCGTGGCCGTGATTTTTTTGTTCCTCCCACCACGCGCAAAAAAGGCGTGTATGGGGTCTTTGACGGTACCTATTTAAAAATGCACAGTTTGCTTTTCCCCCGCTCGGGGGTACTTATAAGTGACCCCGCCTCGCCGTAGGTGCCGCACCGGGGTCCCTTCCCACCACGCGCAATAAAGGCGTGTATAGGTGGTTTTCCGGTGCGCCACGAACGCTGAAGTAGAGTTTAGGCGATTCCTCGCTTCATCGTAAGCATCAGACCGGCGTCCCATCCTACCATGTGCAATAAAGGCATGCATAGGAGTTTTTCCGGTATGCTGCAAACAACGACGCGAGAATCTGAGTTTAGAGAGTTCGTACCTTTGCGGGGTTTTGTCGAGGTTGGCACACAGATCGAGGAGTCACTAGCCTACCTCGTTGTAGATGTCGCACCGGGTTCCCCTCCCACCACGCGCAATAAAAGCGTGTATAGACGGTCTACCGGTCCGACACGAACGCCGAGGAAAGAGAGTGGAGGGGATGCACTTCTTTTTTTATATATATATAATTAATTTAAATTAATTATAATTAATCTTAATTAATCATAATTAAAAAATTTAATTTAGAATTAACTTAATTAATTATCATTAATATTAATTAATTAAAATTAAAGTAATTAATTATAATTTAATTAACTATAATTAAATTTGATTAATTATACTTAATTTAATATCATTATTAATTAAATTAAAATTAGAATAATAATTAAATTATAATTAATTTAATTAATTATTATTAATCATAATTAATTAAAAATTAACATAATTAATTATAATTATTCTTAATTACATTAAAATAATAATTATACTAAATATATATAATAAATAAACAAATAAATAAAACATCTCTCCCTTCCCCTCTCGGTTTCACGGGATCAAGCCGAAGGAGCGCGCGTATGGGAGAACGTTACTTTCATTGTCAGCGTGCACCCGTTGCTTGCTTCCGATCAAAATGTTGTAACTTCCTGTTCGGCAGGAAGGGAATCATCAAAGGGGCGAAGTCGAGCAACAACGAAAGAGCCGAAGAAGAGCGTGAAAGGGAGAAGGTTAACTTCACGGCTAACGAGCTCCTGCTATGGCTTCCGATCCAACAGATGGGGAATCTCATCGCTGGAGCCAAGACGAACATCACAGAGGGAGGAGGCAATGGGGTTGAGCCTCACGTGAGGTAGAGATAGGGCACGGGAGCTCTCTCTTCCTTTCTCTCTCTCTCTCTCTCTTCTCTCTCTCTCTCTCTCTCTCTCTCTCTCTCTCTCTCTCTCTCGGTGGAGGCGTCGGAGAAGCAAGGAGGTCGGGAGGAGGAGTTCGGCCTGAGGTTTTTGCTCGAACTGAGAGGAGAAAGGGAGATTGGGGTCGAGCGTCGGTGTCTGCGATCGGGAGAGGGAGAAGCTCGGGATCAGCAGCGATTGGAAGGAAGCAGAGAGAGGAGAGAGTGTCGTGCGTCGAAGCCTTCAGCTGGTGCGGTATTTAATGACTTGAATCGAGCGGGATTTTCACACGGGGATGGGCAACTATCACGTATCCGAGACGGCGCCGAATAACAGAGGTATGGGGGACGACTGTAGAAGCAACGAGAGTGGCGATTCGGGGTGGATTTGGCTATAGGTAATCATTTTGAGCCCCCCCCCCCCCCCCCTTTTTATTTCATTTTGTCTGTTTCCTTTGGCTCTAGCTCATAGGTCAACAAATGCCCCCCAACAAATTTGATACGCGTCTAGAGCGAATTACATTTGTTGTATGCTGAATGACCCTGTGTATCTCTAGATATTTGTTCTAGATGTCACACTAAGTCTTTTATTTAGTTGATCTCCAAAAATTTACTTGGATGTCACACTAAGATTTTCTTTCATGTAGTGGATCTCCAAAAATTTACTTGGATGTCACACTAAGACTTTCATCCTCCATAGATCTCTTGGATGTATAAATGATTGATACCTTATTCTTAGTTGAGTAGGGATCTTCTAGGATAGTGGAGTATTTCAAACTTTGGTCCTTAGAGCATCATTCTGTGGATTGATGCTAGTGGATAGTATTATCACTTTTTGCTTCTAGCAATTTTGTATCATTTGGAATCTATCTGATCTTTGCAGATTCATTAACCGGTGGGACTTTGCTGTCTTAGGATCTCCACAACTGCTTTTGCGTTCAGGTACACTTTCCTCTTTTTTTTTTTTAGTTTTGATTTCATGCTCATACTGACACTTCTTTGTATTTTGTGCAGGCTACTACAAGAAGAGGATCCGAGCTTCAGCCAGTTTACTGCCTCAAGAGACTTCCGTTTTGGTACGTTTTTACTTTGTTTGTACAGTCCTTTTATTTCTTTAACTGCTTTCTGATACTTTTTTTTTTGTTGCTCTGTGCAGACTTCAAGAGGAGCGGGATACTTTTTCACGAGCCACCTCGGGAGATCTCTGTTTCAGGTACAACTTTGTTCTTCTTCTTTTTTTTTTTGTAGTTTTGTATATATCTGCATGATATTTTCTTCCTTCTTTCTGACACTTTTTGTTACTCCGTGCAGGTCTCGGAAGTGCAGAATACCTGGTCCTTGGAAGGAGCAGAATAAATCTGTTGGCTTCCTCTTCAGGCGTAGTTTAGAAGACTGATTTGAGTCCTCCGTGAAGGACATTGTACTTTTCTTTTTCTTTCAGCTGATGCAATCTTGTAAAAGGTGTAGTCCACAGATTTGTATATGAATTTCTGAACTTAATAAAATAAAGTTATTTTATAAATTCAGTTATTGACGAGCTCTCTTTTTGCTGCCCTTGAGACTTCTGTTGTTGTACTCTGACTTATGCTCATAGTATTTTAAATATTTATTTGAAGATCTCGGCATGCAGCGCGATGTCGACCCAAATAAATATTTAAAATTCCCCCATTCTTTAGGGACATTTGTAGATATTATTCGGGATGTTCTTTTCGTGGTTTTAGATTGAGTCACAAGATTTTGGTTCTTCTATCATGTGCTTTGTGGTGCGGACATTGATGAAGAATTACCTGATTTGTCTTTACTAACTTGTCAGGTAATTTTTGTACCTTCGGCCTTATGTTTTCTTGCTTTGGCGGGCTTGTTGAAGGAGTAGATGCTGGTGACCTAAATCCTTAGGTTTGTATTAGGTCGGTGGCGAAAAGTCATCGGTCCAGAGCTTTGTGCATAATGGACTTGTTGATGACAAAATCCTCTTAGTTCAGCCATAGACTTTTCATGAACTTTGGGATGATTTTCTTCAGTCCTTTGCTTTGTGCTTTGACGGACTTGTTGAAGAAAAATTTCTTTGATCCTCGCTTTGTGCTTTACGGATTTGTTGAAGGATTTGCAGGTTCTGGATTCAGTTGATAGTACCGAACGTAGGTAGTATCTTGATCCTTAACCACTTGAGAAGACTTTAATCTAGATCACTTGAGTTCATCAGATTGGGAGAGCAAGAATTTGATAGCTCTTTGTCCTTTGGTTGCTGAGATGGGGGTTCCTCTATTGCAGCCTTTCTTATGGCTTGTTGAGTAGATGGAGCTGCCAGCGATCCGGTCATATTTGAGCTTGTTGGATCCGACCTCTTACACCCATTCAGGCTTCAGACTCGAGCTATGGGAATTGCACTCCCCAATGCTGATTTTGCTGAAGTTGGTAGATTTGGAGTCATCCTTTATGGTTGAAGATTTTGGAGCCTACGAACATTTGGTAGTCGTTCGAGACTCATCCTTCCACTGAAACTTTGATTCTCCAGTCATTTGGGGAGAATTTTGTAGACTACGATCACTTGAATTGGTTGAGTCAAATTAGCTTTTGTTCTTCCTACAGTCCCTACTGACGAGTTGACGAAGTGGGGGTTCGGCTACTACAGCCTTTCTTATGGCTTGTTGAGTAGACAGAGCTGCCAGCGATCCGACCATATTTGGGCGTGTTGGATCCGACCTTTTACACCCATTCAAACCTTAAGCTTCAGGATGTTGAAAGGCTTCAAGCTTCTTCATCTCAATTTTGTAGGAGTGTGTAGCCACAAAAGTCTCTTTCTTGACTTTTGTGTCTTGGTTTATTGTAGAAGGTGTTGTCTCTAACTCTTGAAAGACTACCTGTATATACTTTGGAAAACAAATATTTATAATCTTTAGCACAAAAGAATACCTGGATTGATAATTTTAAATATTTATTCAGGGATCTCGGCACGCAGTGCGATGTCGACCCGAATAAATATTTAAAATGCCCCTATCTCGCAGGGACACTTTAGAATAGAATAAATTTGAAAATTTGACATTTTAAATATTCATTTGGAGATCTCGGCATACAGTGCGATGTCGACCCGAATGAATATTTAAAATGCCCCCTATCTCATAGGGACATTTTGGATAGGCTTTGTATCTTTGAGATTTTAAATATTTATTTGGGGATCTCGGCACGCGGCGTAATATCGACCCAAATAAATATTTAAAATGCCTCCAGTCTAATGAGGGATTTTGAAATGCATTCTTGCTATACAAGAGAATTTCAAAATATGAGCAAACATGCATTAATAAATATGCATATAAATTTTGATAATTGCAAAGTACATTAGTCTTGAAATTTTCATGCATGATACTTCTTTAGATGTCGGCCGTTGATAGGTGGCATGGGTCTTTGACTGTTCAGATCGGTCAACTGATATGCTCCTACTCGGTACACTTTCTTGATGATGAAGGGGCCTTCCCAATTGGATACGAATTTGCCACCGATTTTTTGATGTGGGATAATTGGTCTTCTCAGCACCAGGACCAATTCTCCTTCTTGAAATGATCGAGGACGCACCATTCGATCAAAGGACTTTGCCATTCTTCCTTGGTAGATTTTCAGGTTTTGTTGAGCTTGTATCTTGAGTTCATCAAGTACATCAAGCTCTTTCATTCTGAGGCGGGCATTTTGCTCTTGAGTGAGATCGTTCTGGATTGCTACCCGGAGTGACGGTAGTTCAATCTCCAATGGTAATACGGCTTCAACACCGAACACTAATGAATAAGGAGTGGCTTTCGTTGGTGTTTTGTAGGTCGTACGATAGGCCCATAGAGCTTCTGCCATCTTCGTATGCCACTCTCTTTTGTTTTTGGTGAGGATCTTCTTCAATAATTTCACCAACGTCTTGTTGAAGGCCTCCGCCAAGCCATTTGCTCTTGGATTGTATATAGATGAATATCGTCAATCAATTTTGTGTCGATCAACAAACTTGTAGATTTTTGTTCTTTTGAATGCAGTATCGTTGTCTGAGATTATCGGCGTGGCACACTGAATCTGTAGACTACATTATGGGTGAAGAAATTGATCACATGTTCGGATGTGACCTCTCTGAATGGAGCTGCTTCTGCCCACTTGGAGAAGTAGTCCATCGCTACTAGAATAAAGTGGTGTCTCGCTGAAGATGGTGGATCTATTGGCCCGATAATATCAGTGCCCCAACATTCAAATGGCCAAGATGGTATTGTTGGGTGCAGTGGATTTGGCGGTTGATGTATAACATCACCGTGGATTTGACACTCGTGGCACCTCTTTGCGTGGTCAATATAATCTCTGACCATTGTCGGCCAATAATAACCCATTCTCTTGATTTTGGCGGCCATTTTGGGACCTGACTGATGTGCTCCGCAAAGCCCTTCGTGGATTTCTGCTACCATTTTATCAGCTTCCCTGGTCCCTAGGCACCTTAGCCACATTTGATCAAACGCTCGTCTGTATAACGTGTCATTGACAAATGCATATCGTAATGCCCTTTTTCGAATTTGTGCGGCCATAGACTTTTCTGTCGGGAGTTTGTTTTCCTTGAAGTAGTCAATGAATGGTCGTCTCCAATCATTTTCGACTTCAATATCTAAACAATGCCACCACGATTCTGAAGCTTGACTTGCTTTATGTCTCTTGGCCACATGATATTCTTCAGGATAATTCTCCATAACAATTTGATGGAGAGGTTGAGGGTCAACTGGGGTTTCATCCTGCTGACTTGAATCTGGAATTCCTTCTACCCTCAGGAATTGTAATAGAGCGGGCTCCAAGACCCTACGAGTGTAAACTCCAATGAATATAGGACTCTCCTTATTGATGTTCGCCATCACTTTGGTTAATTTAGCCAGACAATCTGCTTTAGCATTCTGTCCTCGAGGAACTCGAGCCATTTTGACATTTGGTACTTGCTTCAGAAGCTCGAGGGCTCGACGGTGATAGTGGGCCAATTCGACTTTACTAACCTTATAAATTCCAAGTACTTGATTTATTACAAGTTGAGAATCACCAAAGATTTGGAGATGTTGGATTCTGACATCGATCGCAATCTCCAGCCCTGCTAATAGAGCTTCGTACTCAGCTTCATTGTTGGTCCGAGGTTCGGTCAAACTGAATGAAAATCTCATTATGCCTCCCTCGGGTGCTACGAAAATGAGACCGATGCCGGCTCGGGCTCTTGTAATATTTGGAGGTCGGACAGGTCTAATCAACGATGCCCTATCGAAGTACATTTCCCAAAATGGTAGCCTTTCATTCTCCTCGACCTGCATTATCTGTTCATCGGGCAAATCATCATTTAGTGGAGAATCAGCCAGGATTGGGTGTGCAGCAAGAAAATCTTCCAAGGCTTGTCCTTTCACCGCCTTCTGTGGCATGTATATGATTTCAAACAGCAATAACAATACTGCCCACCTGGCTAGATGACCTGTCAACGCTGGTCTTATCATCAAGAACTTCAGCGAATCGATCTTTGATATCTGTGTGATTTTATGTGATAGCATATAATGGCGGAGTTTCTGAACCGCAAAAATCAGCGCCAGACAATGCTTTTCAATTGGGGAATAACGGCTTTCTGCTCCAATCAACCTTCGACTGATGTAGTAGAGCGCGTTTTCTTTGCCTTCTTCATTATTCTGGGCCAATAGTGCTCCGAGGGACTCTTCTAGTGCAGCTATATACAGTATAAGAGGCTTCCCCGGAATTGGCGCTGCTAGAATGGGCGGATTCAACAGGTATCTCTTGATGCTATCAAACGCCTCCTGATATTCTGCATCCCATTTGAAACGGACATATTTCTTTATTAGCTTTGAAAAGGGATGACATCTACTCGATATATTTGATATGAATCTTCGAATGAAAGCTACTTGTCCTTGCAGCGAGCGAAGCTGTCGAAGGTTCCTTGGCGGTGGCATCTCTGTTATTGCCTTAATCTTGTTGGGGTCGATCTCTATTCCTCGATGATGAACAACATACCCCAGGAATTTGCCGGAGGAGACCCCAAAAGCACATTTGAGAGGATTCATCTTCAAATTAAACCTTCTGATTCTCTCAAATAAAATTCTGAGATCTTTTAAGTGATCATTTCGGCCAAGGCTTTTAACAACAAGGTCATCTACATAACACTCGACCTTCTGATGTATCAAATCATCAAATATATGAGTCATCGCCCGTTGGTAGGTGGCACCCGCGTTCTTCAGGCCAAAGGGTATGACTGTGTAGCAAAAAATCTTGATGTGAGTCCTAAATGATGTATGCTTTTCATCCTCGAGCGCCATCTTGATTTGATTGTATCCTAATGATCCATCCATGAAGTAGAACATATCGTAGTTGGACGTGTTGTCAACTAGGAGTTCAGATACAGGGAGTGGAAAATCATCTTTTGGGCATGCTTTATTGAGGTCCCTAAAGTCAATACAGACACGAATTTGCCCGTTCTTCTTCTTAACTAGGATGATATTTGCGATCCAATAGGCATACTTTTCTTCTCGTATGAAGCCTGCATCAATGAGCTTCTTCATCTCGGCAATCACCTGTTCTTCAATCTCCAGTCTCATTCTCCTTGGAGCTTGTTTGACGGGTGCTACTTCCAGTTTGATTGCTAATCTGTGAACTGCTACGTCAGGGGATAAGCTGGGCATCTCAGCATATGTCCAGGCAAAGCAGTCCCTGAATTCACAGAGAAATTTTTTTATTTCTTCTATTTGATCCTCGGGTAGAAGAGAACTAATGAAGGTTGGGCGAGGATCCTCCTCAGTCCCCAAGTTGGCTTCTTTTAGTTCATCCATAGTGGCTGCCTGTCCACCATCTTCAAGTTCTTCTGTTGCAAGTTTGGCCTCAACTGATTGATCATCATAATCATCAACTTCGTACGCCTCCTCCTCCTCATCATCCTCAGATTTAATTTCCCCACATTTAATTACTTGGCAAATCTCGTTTTTGGGGTACTTTCGTACAATAAATCCTAGCCCCTTCTTTGCAAAAATATCCTTCTTTATTATTGAGAGGGGATTTCTTTGATACCAGAGGCTCAAGCAGAAATGAACCTGTTGTTTGGAGGAACGAGTTTTACCTTGCTTTCTCAACATTCTTTGAATATTTTTAGTATTGTACATGGGAAACCTCGTAGGTACTAATTCCCCGGAATCAACGAGCGTACGAAACCAATCTCGATTTATCTCCTCTTCGAGTTTCCCGATTGAATAAAATAGACTTGCTGGTCCACCTTTTTCTTTTAGGGGAGGTACGTAGAATGTCACGAGTTCTTCAACATAATGTATTTCTCGCGGAGTTACTTCTTTGAAGTGTTGCAAGGGAATACGTGTGACTACGAGTATACTATCTGAGATTGACAGGCTGTCTATTCTTTTGGAGAACACATCCTGTACTATGTTCATGTAGATAGAATCATAGTCATAATCATCATTTGAATATTCGACCTCCATACTCCCTTTGGTCGTTAACTGACGTATCCTCTTAGATTTTGTAGGGGTGGCATCACTTTCATTTGTGTCACTCCCCAAATGAGGTATATATTTCCTTTATTTTGAGATGGAGGATGCTTTGGGAAGAGTCGGCGTTGCCTTCTTTCTCCCCACCAGCTTCTTCTTATTCTCTTGTTCATGTTGCCTTGCAACTTCTGGGTCTGATGCCTGGGCCTTGAGAGAGTCTGATGGCTTCAACTTCTTTGGAATGAAGTACTTTGCATCTTTATATATTTTTACTTCATAAACTGCGAAGGGTTGGATGTCACTAGAGATTCTGAATTCTTCTCCATCCCTGAAGTACTTCATACACTGGTGTAGTGTTAATGGGACGATGTCGTACTCATGCATCCAAGGGCGGCCAAGGAGTGCTTTAAAGGCAGTATCTACATCAATCACATGGAATTTGGCATCTGTATGAAGCTCTCCAAATGTGAGGGAGAGTGTAAATGATCCTAGGGTCTTCTGCCCTTTTTCATTAAAGGCTTAAAGCCATGCACCATTAGCTTATTTGACCCAAGATGCTCCACATCGAGGCATAGTGATCTTAGTGCTTTCAAGCTCATTAGATTTATAGATGATCCTGGATCTATTAAGATTCGACTAATCATCATCCCATAACTTTCTGCAGTAACATACAAAGGACGGTTATGATCTGCAGTCGCAAGCATCATGTCTTCTTTGGAGAAAGTAATGAACAGCTAATTACGAGCTTGTAAAACCTCAGTCAAATTACGTTAAGCAAAATACGCCTCGTATCTTTCAGGATCTTTGAGAGCCTGAATCAGAGTTTCCCTAAGGTCTTTAGACATTACTAAGGCATCATATATGCTGAGTTGTGCAGGTATTTTCCTCAGATGGGATAGGACATTATAATCCACTCCGGTGGCTGAATTATTCTTTTTCTTGGGATCTTCAAGGATAATGTCATCGTTGATAATTATCTCTTTTCCCTTATCTTTGTTAGGAGCCCCTTTCTTTGATGGAGGCTGCAGTACCTTGCCACTTCTCAACTGCACCTAGGCAACCTTCTCCGGCTCAAATTCATTTGACGGTATATTTTCTCCTGAGTCAACCATTGTTGCTTCTAGGGATTCATCTGGTCATTCAGAGTCACTACCCAGGTTTATGTGTCCCATCTGCGATGCTATGTCTGGGTCCGACCCATCTTTCTCTAGAAAATATAAATCCTCCTCCGAACTGTAATCCATTGGCAACACCATCATATAGGATTCAGAGGATACTTCTTCAGCATATTCTTCTTTTGTCCAGGAATTCGGCGCCACCGAGATGACCCGACATACTTCTCTTGGAAGAGAATTCTCATCATCTTCTCCGGCTTCCTCAATTTTAAGCTCTGCCATGAAGTCAGCAAGCTTGATAGGTCGCCTCACAGTCTGGTAGTACTCATCCAAACTATCAATAACCCTTTGAGTTGCGGTCTTTTTCTCCTTAGACTTCTTCAGTTTAGTCTTCTTCTTGGAGAATTTCACCCTTCCAGACTTCGAAGTGCCAACTTGATTAAAAAATTGTTTAGAAGTAGAAGCTCGTACCATCGACAGTGCCTTCAAATCTATCATTGGCTCAATAGGAGACTTCCACTTTACACCTGAAACTCCTTCAAGCTGCTTCAACATTTTCACAGTTTTCTTAGAGACCGCAGTCTCCCATTGTTCTTCTTGAATTAGCTTCTTTTCATTTCTTCTTTCTTCAACCAGGGGTACGGAAGAGGACGTGACCACCCGAGTTGATTCCTTTCTAGGGTGAGACAACACATTGTCAAACAAAGTGAGTTCCCCTTTTTGAAATTTTCTTTCAAGTCAATCCTTGAAGATGTAGCAATCTTCAATAGGATGGCTGAGTACCCGATGATATGGGCAATAATTTGGGTCACCAGTGTGTTTCGACTCTTCGGGTCTCTTGCATTCAGGTAATTCTAAACCCGATTTCAACACTTGTCAAAATAATTTGGCGACGCTCTCCCTCTTGAATGAATATTCTTTATTCATTTTATCTTTAAGGGATTGGAACGTTCTATCACCAGTTCCCATTGTCTGTTTCTGTCATTCTCCTCCACCTTAAAAAGTTCGTGGCTTATCATTTCCCCCTAGTATCAACATCGGCTGGGGGTTGGGGTTGTAGGCCTGTTTGGTCTTTTCTTGATATTGCATCGGCTGCTTGCCCTTATCTATATTGTAAATCACTTGTTTTTCTCTATCAGCTCTAAAAAAGAACGTAGAGTCTGCCTCACCCCTTCTAGCACCTGGGGCTTTAGTCTTCTTGGGCTTATCAGAGTGATTTTCTGATCTGGACAAATTCAGTTTCTCAATTTTGTCCACTCTGTCGAGCAAGTCTTGAAATGTGTTGATTGTAGCCATGCACAGGAAGGGTTGCATTTTGTCATCAATGTTACCCATTAACAACTGTACTGCGTGCTCTTCTTCGAGTTGCTGCTCACATTTCATGCTAAGGTTGCGCCAGCGAGTGATATATTTGGTCACTGACTCTTCTCTCTTTCGCTTATCCAGAGCGAGGTCAGCGATCGTGATCTTCTCAGTTGCACTAGCAAATCTCTTCACGAACATATTTTCCAATTCTGCGAAGGTTTTTACAGAATCATTCGGCAGTTCAGCATACCATTCGAAAGCAGCTGCTGTCAAACTACTGACAAATTATCGGAAGAGTAGGGCGTCATTGCCTTTTGTGTTCCCACAGGTGGCTTTAAACTGTGCCAGGTGCTGCCTGGGATTGTTATTACTGTTGAAAGTATTAAACTTTGGTACAGAATACCCTTTTGGATATGGTACTTGGTCGTACTCAGCAGGGTACGGACGACCTTTGCCCACCAACTTTTATGCTTGATCAACGGCTATAATAGCCTTGATATTTTCTATGATGATTCCTTCCAATTATGTAGCAGTCACTGGTTCAGAAGTACTTGCAATATTTTGTTGGGTGGGCTGACGGATGACATTATGAGCCTCATGACCATCTTCAGGAGTGCCCCGTACTCTTGAGACTTGAGGCATTTGAAATTTTGGAGGATCCGGAGGAAGATTGGGCATGGCACCAACAGCAACAATTCTCTGCATCATCTGCATCATTGCCCCATCTGAGCCATCATCTCAGTCATCTTCTCATTTAACAGAGAAATTTCTCTATCTTTGGCTCTCATATGTCGCCTTATATGTCTTTGCATGTCTGCAAGTGTGACATCCTCGTCAGCGAAGGGATTCTCTTCAACTTCTTCCCTTTCTTCTTCTGCTTGGGAATGACCACCTTTGCCAGTGGTGGACTCAGCTTTACAACGACGTCGATAAACTCGCCTAATCGGTAGTTGTTGATCGTCGTCATCTTCATCGTCATCATAGTAGACTTCTTCATTAACATTGGTATGTCTCACCATATAAACAACTTCCATATCCAGAGTGTTATTTATTTCTTGCATTTCTTCTTCTAAATTTTCTTCCATAAATTCATCAATGTTTTCTTCAATATTTTCATCCCCTTCAAGGTATTCTTGCATATTTTCATCCTCTTCAAGGAATTCCTCTTCTTCAATGTTTTGATCATTTATATTTCTTCCAGTACTCGGATCTCCGAGCGACAACGCCATTGGATTTCTGGTTCCTGATTAGGCACGGGGACTTCTTCGATCAGTGGGCTGCGATCGAAGTTAGTTTCTTCTTTTGGAGGGGATGGAGGGCAACAGGATCCCCTGGAGGATTCTCCAAAGTGTCTATCGTCGGTCCATTTTGGGGCCCACTTCGGATGTTGTTTGTAAATGGGGGCGGATCTCCGGGAAGCCTCACCGGATGTCACGCCCAGATTAATCCTCCTTTCTTTTCTATCTTTTTCATTTCTCCGAGGCTTTGGCCTCCATACTTATTTTCCTTTCCACCGGGACTTTTCATCAGTGGATCCCTGAACATATGGTTCAGGTGTCACACCCCGATATTCACCGCGTGGGACATATCTTCTTTCTCTTCTTTCCGCCACAGCAGATAGACGTTCTCTTGGCGGAGTTCTTCTGGCCTCTATCACTAAGGGCCGTTGGAACTTTTTCTTTTTCAGACCTTTCTCCTTTACAGTCTTCAGGACCCGATAGACCCGGGCTGAGAGAGTTTCAGGTTCCTTTCTCTTTGGAGGAGTTGGAACCTCCTGTCGTTGCTCCCAGAAAGACTTCTTCAGCTCACCAGTGGATCTATTCCTTTTTACCCAATTTTAAATCAGAAAACTTGTTCCGGGTAGGAACATTGGCTTCAGGCACTTGGCTCAGCGTTCATCTTTCTCCTTTGTCTTCTTGTAGGCCTACCTCCATATGGGGAGGCTTCAGCATTATACTCTCCAAGCGCAGATAACCTGGTTGACAGAGTGGTGGTGTTTGCAGTCACCACGGAGATTCTTCCGCCAGCCACAATCCTCTTGGTTGATGGGATTTCAGGCTGTAACAGCCTCTCAAACACAGAAATCCTCCCACGAGGAGTTTCAGCAGTAGGTCGTGTTGCAAATCTATTTTTCATGTCTTATATTTTGATGATTGACAAACACTGTTTCTCTTGGACAGCTTGTTGCTTATAACTTTTCAGGAATTGAAGATCGGACGATCAAAAAAGAGCCAAGTTCAGGAATGCGTAGGTTTAGGGTTGAGTCAGTCTGTACATTTGTTTTTTACCTTTTGAGTCCACTTGTAATAGTCAAAGAGACTGATGCTATGTAACCGTTCATACACACACTTGAGAGACTTAGAATTTCTGTTTTTACTCATATCGGCCAGGACGATTTCTTGGATCGGCCTGGACGATCAGCTTAAAACAGAAAGTCTAATTAAGGATTCTTAATTAAGGCAGCCGACATTAATAGATCGTCCTGGACGATATGTGTATCGGCCAGAACGATAAGCTCAAAACAGAAAGAAGTAGCCGCCATAGTCAAGTATGGTATACTGTATTTTTAAATTATCGGCCAGGACGATACTATGATCGGCCTGGACGATATTCACAAATTATGCCATAATTATTCAGGAAATCAAGGAAGTAATTAAGGATGATTGATATGATCATATCGTCCTGGACGATCGCAGGATCGACCAGGACGATCTAGTCAAAAACCTTAAGTTACTTCAGGACTATCGGTATCGGCCAGCTCGTATCCAGGGCTATTGTCAGGATGATTTTCCTCTGATTTGAACTGATCGGCTAGGACGATCGTGAGATCGGCCTGGACGATCAAGCCAATTTTCAATCATCCTGTTTTCCATCCAGGGCGATGCTCTGGCCGATCATCATTGATTTGTACTGATCGGCCCGGCCGATGTCCATATCGGCCTGGACGATATTGTCTGCAACTTGCAATTAATGAGCTCTTTTGAATCTCTTCTATTTAAGAGCTTTTGTTCAACGTTTTTAAAAATCTTTGGCTGCTGCCTTGACCTGAGAAGACCTTGAGGAGAGAAAGAGAGAGAGAGGAGAGAGAGAGAGGATCTTGTGAGGGGGAGCTTGTGAGGGGTTTCACAAAGGTTGCTTCAAGGATCTCTCTGTGTCATCTTCGTCTAGAGTTTCTCGTCCGTGGAATGGTCGGTAGAGGTAAGGAGTTTTTCTTTTGGTTTTGGTTCTCTGCCAGCTTCAGGAGGAAGCAAAAGGAGAAAGGTTCTCTGCCTTGCCGGGGTGGCAAAAAGGAGGTTCTTGTGAGGAGAAAGGTGAGGAGAAAGCTAAGTCTAGGAAGGAAAATAAAAAAATACAAAGAGGCTTCTGGGCAGAATCTGGTACTGATTCCTCTGAGATTGAACCAGAGGAAGAGACTACAAACTTGTGTTTCATGGGAGAAAATCAAAGTGATGAGGAAGAGGTATGTAAACCAACCTATGATGAATTATTTGAAATTTGTGAAAAAATCCATACATCATACAAAAAACTTAAGAAAACTCATGCTAGCCTAAAATTAGAACATTCAAATCTACAAAAAGAGCATGAAGTTTTTCTCGAAGATCATGCAACGATTGATTCAGATCACATGGCTCTCCTTGATGAATTTGATGAATTAAACAAGAAGCATTTGGAATTAGTTGATAAAAGTAATGCATTAAAAGCTTCACATACCTCACTTAACGATGATCTTAAGAAATCTAAAGAGATTGAGAAAAATTTGAGGATTGAGAATAATGCATTAAAAAGAACTAACTTGAGAATTCAAAATGATTTGGAAACATGTAAGAAAGCTAGGATGACACCAACTTCTAATCAAAAGCCAGAACCTAGGAAGAGGCATTTTTACCCAAACCATTTAAGAAAACCTTTTCCTAGAGTTCAATGTTTTTCTTGTGGCATGCTAGGACACATCTCACACACTTGCACAGTTCACTGTAGTACACATTGGGTGTGAAGACCTAAGATGCATGATTCAAAGCATATCACATCTGCATTGCACTCTACATTTCCTAAGAAGGAGCCCAAACCTGTTTGGGTTCCTAAAACTGACTATTGTTGAGTTTTGCAGGTGTGCTCTCACCAAAGATCTCGTGGGAGCATAAGATAACTGGACATAAGGAAGCTTGCAGCTCAATTGCTTAAATCCGTTGCTTTATCACTTGCTTGAAATCTTTAGTTTTTGTGTGTCTTTTATTTGTTTGTGCTAGTTTCTGTGCTCACTTTGTGTTGTTTTTAGTTTGCTTTATTTTTTTTAATTTTTGTTTTCCACTTTGGTCTTTATTTTTTGGCCTTCCATATGATGAAACTTCTCAAGCTTTTAAATATTGGAGTTTTTGGAGATAGGGGTTTAGCTTTTCTAAATTGGTTAAAGGGAGTAAACTGTTGATGTTTTCCCTTCTTCTGACTTTGTTTAGTGGCATGATTTTCTTCTATAAAACAAAAGTCTAAACTCAGTTTAACCAATGGCTTTTTAAGATCTCTTTCTTATCTTGCTACATTAAATTATCTTATGCATAATAGTCAAAATTCTTAGATATCATTCAAGCTTTTGAAATCTTACCATTGCAGTTATCACGTGATTTTGATTTTGTGTTGTGGATTGTTCTTCCCTATGTTAGAGAGAGAACTCGTATTCTCTAATATTTGGAGGATATACTCACAACTAAGCTTTTTTTCTTTAAGGGTATATTAAAGAGTTTTTAGCTTGTAAGAGTTAAAAAGAAAAGAGGCCAATGAAGCCAAATTGAAAAGAAAGATATATACACAAAAGTGTATTAAAAATCAAAAGATGCTCAAAAAGCTAATAAAAGTAACAAGAGGTATAAAATTAGCCCACTAAAAGCAAGCTATCATCTCTTTGGTAAAACTCTTAAAACTTAGAAAACTCATTGATTATGTGATACGTTCAAAGATTTGATTTCAATTTCCATGATTGAGAAAAATTATTTTAGTTTATTATTTATGAGATATTTTAGTTGTTAACAAGTCTTGATTGGATCTTCTTATCCTTTTTGTTATTCCGAGTTAGGCCTCTGTTTTTCCAAAAGAATTTTGTACCCTGAAGGATGTCAGATCTAGGATTAATGGAATCAGTTTTTTTTTCTACCTTCTTATGATTGGAATTTGTTAAACCTCCTGATCTCCTGAAAACTTTAAACATTTAATTCGTGAAAAGAATTCTCATATGATGCCTCCATAAAACAAAAAAATATAGAAAAACTAAAATCCAAAAAAAAAAAAAAAGATGTTCGATGTTTTTTATTGTGTTGTTTTTATTTTTTCTGTGTCTTTGACTGTCTTTTTTTGTTTTATTTTTGAGGGTCTTGATCATCACCATTCTTTTCTTGATTTCAAAATTCAAGTCACATCGGCCTGGCCAATATTTCTATCGTCCTGGCCGATATGACAAATTCTGTCCAAAATCCATCTGCTGATCTTTTTCTGTGCTTACTGCAATTCATCGTCCTGGATGATACTATATCGTCCCGGACGATTTGATCGAACTCATGGTGATAGTCCTGGCCGATAGTATATTTGTCTGGCCGATGCATTCTATGTGCATCGTCCTGACCGATACACTGGATCGTCCTGGACGATCCACGTGTCAGCACGTTTTGATCTTTAAATTCGGCCCCTGACGATTCATTATTGGACCATCGTCCGGGCCGATCCACTGTTCGTCCTGGACGATACACGTGGCAAGCATTTAAAACATTTTAACTCCGGCCAGTACGATCAATTATTGTGCATCGTCCTGGACGATACACCTAACCGGCCCGGACGATATGCTTTTTCAACGGTCGTCCGGACTGACTCCTTGGGCCGATAGCCTGTGTCTAATCGGCCTGGCTGATATCTGATCGGCCCGGACGATTGGACCGCCTTTTTGACCAATCGGCCTGTACGTAATTATTGAACCATATCGGCCTGAACGATTCCGCGATCGGCCAGGATGATATGGCCGTTTCTTTAAATTCAGGCCGATCCAGCTATGATTTTTCACTCCTCATCCTTTCTCCCTTTGTGTTTTTGCTTAGTACTCTCAAATGGCTGGTGGGAAACGCGTCCGACAGACCTCTGGAAGTTCCTCGAGGGCAAGGATTGACCCTCGTTTCCGGGAAGCAGAAGATGAAGCCGCATATCATCGTTATAAAGAATGTGGAATTACTGTTTCCAGAATTATCAATCCAGTCCACATCTCTTACCCGATAATGGATCTCTTCGCTCACACTTCCCTTTGCTTCATACTGTCTCTTGTTTTCCCTTTCAATTCAGAGCTTCTTCTAGAATTTTTCGCAAACCTTCGTATCAACCATACCTTCACAGCCCTGACCTCCTATGTGAATCGACGCCCTGTCAAAATCACATATCAGGATTGTGTTGATCTTTTACAGTTATCCACCACCGGAGATAAGCTGCACATAATCGCCTCTGATCTTGATTTTGACTGGTCCACGGCAAATCACTTTCTTCGCCAGACCAATGTACCTTACCATGTTGGAGAGACTAGCTCTTTAGTCAGAGATGCTAGGACAATCCAACGTGTCCTTCGCACCTCCGTCATTCCAAAAGCCGGCGACCGAGTCCACATTACCCCTCTACTTTCCCTCACTACCTTCTACATCATAGCTCATAGGAAAATCAACACTGCGGACCTAATTTTTCGTTACATTGATCACCTAACAACAATTCACGATCCAGGCCACAAAAGGAAGCCAAATCTAGCCTTAGGACACATCATAACCTATGTTCTTGAAACTAAATACCAAATTCAGTATCCCAATCCACCAGACTTCCCAACTCTCTTCTACTCAAATAATTCCTTCAGCACCCTTCACAGTACTCGTCTCCACCCTGATGAACCTCGGGGGGCTAGAGAGGATGAGGCTCCCGCTCCAGCTTCCTTTCCTGACCCTGCTCCTCTCCACCAGCATTCACCGGTTGATCAGTTGATTGAGAGATTTGATCGTTGGGAGACCCGATTTGACGCCTATGTTGCTGCCAAGGAGCAGCAACACTCTGAGGACATTGCCCGTTACGAGCATCACCGCGCTGAGGATTTAGCTTGATTTGACAGTTTTCTTACTCACCAGCAGCAGCAGCATGACCAGGACATCGCCTGGTTCAATGCTCAGTTTACCACGCTTGTCAGTTACTTTCAGCAGCCACCTCCACCACCACCATCTGATGATCAGGATCCCTCGTTCTTTTAGTTTGTGCTTTGAGTTATTATTTCTTGTCTTTTTGTAGTTAGTCTTTCGTGATGTTTTTCTGTTGTTTTTGGACTCTCTTGTTGTGATGACAAAAAGGGGGAGTAGGATAGGGTGTGGTAGGAAAAAGTTGATGTTGTAACTTTGATTTTCTAATGAATCTATTTTTGTTTAATTTTTTATTTTCCTACTTGTGTTTTGCCATCATCAAAAAGGGGGAGATTGTTGCAAATCTATTTTTCATGTCTTATGTTTTGATGATTGACAAATACTGTTTCTCTTGGACAGCTTGTTGCTTCTAACGTTTCAGGAATTGAAGATCGGACGATCAAAAAGGAGCCAAGTTCAGGAATACGTAGGTTTAGGGTTGAGTCAGTCTGTACATTTATTTTTTACCTTTTGAGTCCACTTGTAATAGTCAAAGAGACTGATGCTATGTAACCCTTCACACACACACTTGAGAGACTTAGAATTTCTGTTTTTACTCATATCGGTCAGGACGATTTCTTGGATCGGCCTAGACGATCAGCTTAAAACAGAAAGTCTAATTAAGGATTCTTAATTAAGGCAGCCGACATTAACAGATCGTCCTGAACGATACGTGTATCGGCCAGGACGATAAGCTCAAAACAGAAAGAAGTAGCCGTCATAGTCAAGTATGGTATACTATATTTTTAAATTATCGGCCAGGACGACACTATGATCGGCCTGGACGATATTCACAAATTATGCCATAATTGTTCAGGAAATCAAGGAAGTAATTAAGGATGATTGATACGATCATATCGTCCTGGACGATCGTAGGATCGGCCAGGACGATCTAGTCAAAAACCTTAAGTTACTTCAGGACGATCGGTATCGGCCAGCTCGTATCCAGGGCTATTGTCAGGACGATTTTCCTCTGATTTGAACTGATCGGCCAGGACGATCGTGAGATCGGCCTGGACGATCAAGACAATTTTCAATCGTCCTGTTTTCCATCCAGGGCGATGCTCTGGCCGATCTTTTTTTCATTTATACTGATCGGCCCGGCCGATGTCCATATCGGCCTGGACGATATTGTCGGCAACTTGCAATTAATGAGCTCTTTTGAAGCTCTTCTATTTAAGAGGTTTTGTTCAACGTTTTTAAAAACCTTTGGCTGCTGCCTTGACCTGAGAAGACCTTGAGGAGAGAAAGAGAGAGAGGAGAGAGAGAGAGGATCTTGTGAGGGGGAGCTTGTGAGGGGTTTCACAAGGGTTGCTTCAAGGATCTCTCTGCGTCGTCTTCGTCTAGAGTTTCTCGTCCGTGGAAGGGTCGATAGAGGTAAGGAATTTTGCTTTTGGTTTTGGTTCTCTGCCAGCTTCAGGAGGAAGCAAAAGGAGAAATGTTCTCTGCCTTGCCGGGGTGGCAAAAAGGAGGTTCTTGTGAGGGTTTCTCCGCCTAGCTGTGGGGGCTAAATGGAGAGTCACTTTTTGTAGTGCAATACTTGGAGGGTTCCTCCAAGGAGTGGACGTAGGTCGAGTCGACCGAACCACTATAAATTTCTGTGTTCCTTTTCTTGCTTCCGCACTTTTAAATTCCGCATTTATTTTTGTGGTGTGATTTGGTTTATGTAATTTTCTTTTTTTGTAAAAAGAAGTTTTTAAAATACCAATTCACCTTCCCTCTTGGTTAGTTTGGGACTAAGTTCATAGGGCTTAACATCCCCATCGAACTTTCAGGTCGTTGTACTGGCAGATGTACACGACCAGTAGGAGCTCTGGCAGTTCTTGCAGCAACTGAAGGAAAATCAACACTACCAAATTGGATGGTAGCACCAGTGTTTCCAGTCTCTATTATAGCATTCGCCAACTGAATCCTAACTCCTTGTCCCAGTTGGCAGTCATCGGGGTGTTCTATAGATCCATATGCATAAATGAAAGGCAAGAGTTAATAATCCGAATCTGATACATCACCCCGCACTTTCAAAATGCAGAGACTTACACAGAATGCAAAAATAAGAGAAAATAACATTAGCAAGCAGTTCAAATAATAAAAATCTAAAATACTGCTAAATATGTTATTTCAATTGAAAAAAAATCTTTTTTGAATGATCATTTTGAAAGACTCAGAACTTTGAGTATGATTTGATATAACTACTACTATAGCACTGAGACGACTAGCCAAAGATGGAAACAGAAACCAAACCCCAGCAGAGTCGCCAGAAATCCGTGGGCTCCAAAAATTCGGCCTCGGCCTCCACTCGCTTTTTTTATTCGGCGATGGAGTTTTAACGAACTAAGTTTCGAGGTAAATTTTGGAAGGCAGATGGGTTTGTGGATAAGACACTACCCAGAGATTTCGCCCTCATTTTGTGAGGACTTTATGATCAGAGTTCTAGTTTCCTATAGGCGCAAGCCCCTATTGTTAATTACCCCTCTCGATCACGAGAGAGAACTTTCAATTAAGGCTAGTCATCGATCAGATATGTATAGAGATACGTGCATCTGGCATATAGTAGAAGCAATAGGTATTGAGATTTAGAATGTTTGGAAGTTTGAGAATTTGGAAAGATTCAAAAGTTTTATATTTAAAATAGAAATTGCACCATCTTGCACTTAAAACGGATGGTGGGGGAATGGATGACAGACTCGATCAAGATCCCATGGTTCCGTCGTCCCGGGCTATCGTGGTCCCTGGTCTACTTAGTCAGAGGAAGTAGTCGACCCAACCTGACAGAAGGATCCTTGTCGACAGCCATGGGTTGCTTCGTCCAAGGGGACCTTGTAGACCGGGGTTGAATGTTTGTCTAAGGGGACAAATTTGAATCCACCTTAGCTAACAGAGGGCTTTGTGCCCTATCGATCATATCTTATTGATTCATATCTCAAGGATTTAACGCCATTAAGGAGCGTATTGGCTCTGTCCATAACCGCTATCTGTGGTGCCATTTGTCGGCAAAACCACTCAGTTCAGAGGGGCCCGGGTCATAACCGTTTACCTGCAGTGCCATTTGGTGGCGAAACTGTCGGTTATAGGACACGTACCACGTCCTTACTGGCAAGAGATTATTTGAGAATGGATCCTAGTGATATTTTCGACTAGGCATTTGACTCTTTGTGAGCTAGAGTTTATTTGAGTTTATCCGCCTCGACAGACTGTTGCGGAGGATGGATTAATTTTTCTTTAAGCGTTGGGATAGATAGATTTCATATTTTAAATATTTTGGAATTTGGGATTTTTTTTTGGAGTTTTGGATTTTTATGGGTATTTGGAACGGCATTGGAAATATTTGGGAACCCCTATGGTTGAGATCTGCATTCAACACGGCCATCATTGGGGTGTTTGGGGTCATTTCCATTTAAAGCTTGAACCTTGTCGACTCTGTCTGGCTATCGACAGAGGATCGGGTTTCGTATAGGCTTTGAGCCTTTATTAGTGAATTCATATTGTTGTAGGCCTTGATGGTATAATATGAATGTATTAAGACAAATATGACGGTCGCCATAACTTTATATTTGCTTAATGGTTCGAACCCTGTCGACTTTTATTGACCAGTATAGAAGGATCAGTTTTGAACCTGAATTCACTTGTCAACCCGCGCAACATCCCTAGACGTCACGTGTGTATCAATAACACGCTCGCCGGGGCCCATGCGGGTTTTATAATTATTTTTACCCCTTTAGTGTACCTATGTGTATACAATTTATAGTGCACGTGCAGGGGTACTTTGAAATAATTATAGACGCCTTCTGTCTGCTAGTACGAATGTTGCAGATCTGGTGGCGTGGCGTAGCAGCTTCTGAATAGAATTGTTCACTGCTTCATACAGGTAGACTGTCGTGCACTATTTGTTGATTTTCTGTAGCTGGCTCGTAGTGCACTAACTAATCTCCTGTCTTGGTGTTTGTAGATGCTCGTAGACAATAAACTGGGTGTACTACGAGTCTTCCACAGTAGCCCGTGGATACTTGCAGTTGTTGTAGTCATCTTGCATGTTGTTTATAGATGATATATGATATTTATAGCGGGACTCCAACAGAAGCTAGTGGGAGCTTCTATCTGTCGTATCCTTCGTGCACTTTGTTGTGGTATTTGGTCTTTACAATACATCCACCACTGCCGGAGGTAGATGTATTCATCTTTAGACTAAAGTTGACTTGAGAATAAGTCGACCTATTTGCCATTTCTCGAGCTATGTCATTTGCAATCTTCTTGCTTCTTGTAAGCAGAATATACTTGCATGTTTTTTGTTCTTAAGGATGATTCATAGCTAGCATAATAATCTTGTATTTTAGATCTTTATTTGCAATCATATCATTTGTTGTGATCGCCCCGGCCGTCATCATTTGCAAGTATTTGAACCCACTATCCCTCTTCTAATGTTGCTTGGAAGTAACACTTCACTTGCACAATTCTTTATCTTTGATGATAAATTTTAATGAGCTTGATGTTATAATCATCAATTTCTTCATTCCAATTGAGGTGATCACCATGAGTTGAATGTTCTTATCCAAGGAGTATCATGTTCCTTTTGATCATTCAAGTAAAACTTGAATTTGCAATTCTTTGCCATCTAATTCTAATCAAGCTTTAAGTGGTTTGAACTTAGTTCAAGTTCAGTCTTTCTTGATTAGACTTGATTCAAGTCTTCCTTGGTCAAATTTTAAGTTTCCATGATTGTTAAAATCATGATCAAATGAGGTTCAAATTATAGTGTCCTTTTGTATTTTTCATTCAAATTGAATTAAAACTCTTTATGTCATTTTGAAGTTCATAAGTCCCTTGCGGTCCATATTCAAGTTCGAGTCCTGCCGGCTTAATGTTCAAATCAAGTTCTTGTTCTAGCTCATGTCAAGTCTTTTGTAGCCTCTTGAGTTCAAGTCCGAGTTCAATCAAGTTCAGTGTCATTTGAGTTCAAATTTGAGTCCCAATGCTTTGTTCTTTGTAGTCAATTTTGTATGTCTAAGTTCTTGTAGTCTTGTTTGGTTCAAGTTTGGATGCACAAGCTCAAGTTCAATCTCATTTGCACATTTTTTTTTATTCAAGTTTTTTTAAGTATATTGAATCAAGTCCACAAGTCCACCATTGTTCTTTGAGTTCAATCAAGTCCATGTACGGGTCCCATTTTTGTTCATTTGATGTGCAAATTAAGTCCAAGTATGGTCCGTCTTCACCCGAAATTTCGGCAGCCTTCCGGCGTCTCCCCCGTTTAGGGGGAAACTACGAGAAAACTGGGCCTTTCCCACCACGCGCAATAAAGGCGTGTATGGTAGGTGCTCTCTGACGAGGACACCGTGGCCGTGATTTTTTTGTTCCTCCCACCACGCGCAATAAAGGCGTGTATGGGGTCTTTGACGGAACCTGTTTAAAAATGCACAGTTTGCTTTCCCCCCGCTCGGGGGTACTTATAAGTGACCCCGCCTCGCCGTAGGTGCCGCACCGGGGTCCCTTCCCACCACGCACAATAAAGGCGTGTATAGGCGGTTTTCCGGTGCGCCACGAACGCTGAAGTAGAGTTTATGCGATTGCTCGCTTCGTCGTAAGCATCAGACCAGCGTCCCATCCTACCACGCACAATAAAGGCATGTATAGGAGTTTTTTCGGTCTGATGCAAACAACGATGCGAGAATCTGAGTTTAGAGAGTTTGTACCTTCGCGGGGTTTCGTCGAGGTTGGCACACGGATCGAGGAGTCACTCGCCTACCTCGTTGTAGATGTCGCACCGGGTTCCCCTCCCACCACGCGCAATAAAGGCATGTATAGGCGGTCTACCGGTCCGACACGAACGCCGAGGAAAGAGAGTGGAGGGGATGCACTTCTTTTTTTATATATATAATTAATTTAAATTAATTATAATTAATCATAATTAATCATAATTAAAAAAGTTATTTTAGAATTAACTTAATTAATTATCATTAATATTAATTAATTAAAATTAAAGTAATTAATTATAATTTAATTAATTATACTTAATTAATATCATTATTAATTAATTATAATTAGAATAATAATTAAATTATAATTAATTATTATTAATCATAATTAATTAAAAATTAACATAATTAATTATAATTAAACTTAATTTAATTATACTTAATTACATTAAAATAATAATTATACTAAATATATATATATATATATAATAAATAAACAAATAAATAAAACATCTCTCCGTTCCCCTCTCAGTTTCACGGGATCAAGCCGAAGGAGCGCGCGTATGGGAGAACGTTACCTTCACTGTCAGCGTGCTCCCGTTGCTTGCTTCCGATCAAAATGTTGTAACTTCCTGTTCGGCAGGAAGGGAATCGTCAAAGGGGCGAAGTCGAGCAACAACGAAAGAGCCGAAGAAGAGCGTGAAAGGGAGAAGGTTAACTTCTCGGCTAACGAGCTCCTACTATGGCTTCCGATTTAACAGATGGGGAATGTCGTCGCTGGAGCCAAGCCGAACAGCACAGAGGGAGGAGGCGATGGGGTTGAGCCTCACGTGAGGTAGAGATAGGGCACGGGAGCTCTCTCTTCCTTTCTCTCTCTCTTCCTTTCTCTCTCTCTCTCTCTCTCTCTCTCTCTCTCTCTCTCTCTCTCTCTCTCTCTCTCTCTCTCTCTCTCTCTCTCTCGATGGAGGCGTCGGAGAAGCAAGGAGGTCGGGAGGAGGAGTTCGGCCTGAGGTTTTTGCTCGAACTGAGAGGAGAAAGGGAGATGGGGGTCGAGCGTCGGTGTCTGCGATCGAGAGAGGGAGAAGCTCGGGATCAGCAGCGAATGGAAGGAAGCAGAGAGCGGAGAGAGTGTCGTCTGTCGAAGCCTTCAGCTGGTGCAGTATTTAACGACTTAAATCGAGCGGGATTTTCACGCGGGGATGGGCAACTATCGCGTATCCGAGACGGCGCCGAATAGCAGAGGTATGGGGGACGACTGTAGAAGCGACGAGAGCGGCGATTCGGGGTGGATTTGGCTACAGGTAATCATTTTGAGCCCCCTTTTTTATTTCATTTTGTCTGTTTCCTTTGGCTCTAGCTCATAGGTCAACACATATTTTATGCATTTAATAGATCACGCTACAATTTCCTCCAATCTATGCATACATCTCATGATATGAACTACAATAACCATAGTATTATGCAGATTTTACACACAAAGAACTTAGTTTCAAACGACATGGATTTTTCCATAAACACATTCATGATTCATGAGGTTATCTAGTTAAGTCTTGAAGAATAAGCATTTACAAATAGGATAATACTCAACCCAAACAAGTGCAGGAATTTAAGCATAAAATGAATGAACGTTTACTAAATAACCTCATTTGATAGGCTAACTATCCAACAAAAATTATCCATAAAAAAAATGATGAGAGGGAGAAGAGTGGAAGAAGAATCAATAAGAAAAGGAAGTTCACCACTTTCCTTTGTCTTGGATCTCTGGAGGGGGCGATGGAGAGGCTTCATGTGGATTTCTCATGCTTAGATCGTGAACTGCTGCGACGTCAGAATGGAGGCTTGGACGTGTCATGTATGAGAGGAGGCTTAGACGTGTCATGTATGAGAGGAGGAGGCTTGGACGTGTCATGTATGAAAGGAGGGAGGCCTGGACGGTTTTTTGGGTTGAGGGAGAGGGAGAGTGGGTGGTTATGGGTTGAGGGAGAGGGAGAGTGGGTGGTTATGGGTTGTTGCTGAACACTTTGACCGTGGACCGTTTGTTGGACATTTGAAGGCCTTAATGATTTCGGAATTTTGTGATCTTGGGATCATTGGATTCGTCTCGTCGAGCCGTTCGATTCGAGTATAAGCTCATCAAAATCGGAGACCGTTTGGTAACTCAAATTGCGGTTTGAACCTTCCAATAGCGCTTTGAGCCCTTGATTTGGACTCATTTGGGCTCGGATTGGGTTGATCTTGGTGTAGTTGGGTTTGTATTCCTGAGACGCTCAGTTCGACTGTAATTTTGCTGAAATCGGAGTTCGGATGGTCTCCGAATTAATTTTTTAAGTTTCCAAACTTGATTTTGCATCGCGATTCGTGCCCGATTAAGATAATTTTTAACGACGTATCAATTATTATTATATATATACTTGTGACGAGTCAAAATGGGTTAATCGAAGCCATTTAAATTGAATTCAATTTGAGTTAATTTGATTTGATTTGATTGGTGAGTTGTTTTAATCCCAATGATATATTAATTTGATCAAAATTGAATTAGATTATATTAAATTGAGTCGATTGACATCGACGAATCATAAAGCAGGCTTGATTTGAGTTCGTTTGGAGTTGAATTAAAATTGGATTGAATTGATTTTGATTCGAGTTGAGTAATAGGTTCGAGTCGATGCTACGTCATTAGGTGTCCACCTAAGGGAAATCCTGCGGGTGCGACATCTACACTAGGCTATGAAGACCTAGGTGCTAGAGTCGATACCAGGGAATTTGACCTCGAATAATGAGGTCAACAAATGGACCCCCAATAGGCATGATAAACTTGCCAAAGTTTATCGTGCGTATTGGCGTTGTCCGAAATGATCGACTAGTTCCATAGTTCAAGTTGAAGATTTGAGTTTATGAATTGAAAAGATTTTGAACTTTGATAGAAAATTAGGATAAAGGTTGATAGAGTTTCGAGTTGATTCAGTGATTTTGAAGTTGATGTTGGCATTGATGGCTTTAGCAAATAATAACTAATGAAATTAGTATTATTTAATAAAGCCAAGATATTGAAAAGTTGAATGAGGTTTGGCACGAATAGGAATTTTGAATTTGATTTTGATATGATTGAAACCTTTTTTTATAAATCAAGACTAACTTTAAGAGTGTAAATAGAATGAAGAAAAGATGCCGCTAGGGATGCTTATACTTTTCCTCGGGATGAAAATTAGGATGCCACTAGGGATGCTTATATTTAACTTCTGGATGAAGATTAGGATGCCACTAGGGATGCTTACTCCTAACTTCAAAGATGTCATTAGGATGCCGTAGGAGGACTTATACCTAAAGACGGATTTAAGATTTAAAATTTAATGAAGAGAAGATGCCGCTATGGATGCTTATACTTCTCTTCGAGACGAAGATTAGGATGCCACTAGGGATGCTTACTCCTAACTTCAAAGATGTCAATAGGATGCCGTAGGAGGACTTATACCTAAAGACGGATTTAAGATTTAAAATTTAATGAAGAGAAGATGCCGCTAGGGATGCTTATACTTCTCCTCGGGACGAAGATTAGGATGCCACTAGGGATGCTTATTCCTAACTTCAAAGATGTCAATAGGATGCCATAGGAGGACTTATACCTAAAGACGAATTTAAGATTTAAAATTTAATGAAGAGAAGATGCCGCTAGGGATTCTTATACTTCTCTTCGGGACGAAGATTAGGATGCCACTAGGGATGCTTACTCCTAACTTCAAAGATGTCAATATGATGCCGTAGGAGGACTCATACCTAAAGACGGATTTAAGATTTAAAATTTAATGAAGAGAAGATGCCGCTGGGGATGCTTATACTTCTCCTCAGGGACGAAGATTAGGATGCCACTAGGGATGCTTACTCCTAACTTCTAAGATGTCAATAAGATGCCGTAGGAGGACTCATACCTAAAGACGGATTTAAGATTTAAAATTTAATGAAGAGAAGATGCCGCTAGGGATGCTTATACTTCTCTTCAGGACGAAGATTAGGATGCCACTAAGGATGCTTACTCCTAACTTCAAAGATGTCAATAGGATGCCGTAGGAGGACTCATACCTAAAGACGAATTTAAGATTTAAAATTTAATGAAGAGAAGATGCCGCTAGGGATGCTTATACTTCTCCTCGGGAGGAAGATTAGGATGCCACTAGGGATGCTTACTCCTAACTTCAAAGATGTCAATAGGATGCCGTAGGAGGACTCATACCTAAAGACAGATTTAAAAAAGGTGGCTGCCGTAAAAGCGGACTTAAGCCAGAAAGTCAGTAGGATGCCGTAAAAGCGGACTTAGACCTAAAGACAGATTTACTCAGGTTTGGCTGCCGTAAGAGCGGACTTAAGCCAGAAAGTCAATAGGATGTCATAAAAGCGGACTTAGACCTAAAGACAGATTTAAACTGGATTGGCTGCCGTAAGAGCGGACTTAAGCCAGAAAGTCAGTAGGATGCCGTAAAAGCGGACTTAGACCTAAAGACAGATTTCAGGGTGGTGAATTTTTAAAGTAAAGTTGATTTCTTTAAAGCCATGGATTATTTCCCTTTCATCACAAATGACATTAACAAATTGCAAATATTCTATTAGAGATTATAACATTTGTATATGTCATTTTCTAGAAGGGAAAGGAAAAAATATTTTGAAGATTAAAAGACTTGAAAATATATTTTTTGAATAAAATTTTGTTTTATCCTTCATTATAAATGATCTTTATAACTTACAAATAATCCACTAGGAATTATGTTTTTATATCAGATCATCATATATGAGAAAAACAAAAGGGGAGTAGTTTGATCATCTTTGATAAGTAAAGACTTAACAAAGCATCTCGACCACCAAAGGAGAAATGCAAGATTTTGTTTAAAGATTGATTCTATGATTGAATTTGTTTCGATTAACTCAAAGAAAATCATATGAATTTTCTAGAGTATTCGTTTACATGTTCTAAGAGAACTAAATGCAACATGATACAATTTTCCTTAGAAAATTTTAACTTTTGCATGAGTTGTTATAGAATAATGAGTATATTTGAGCATCCTTTATAGTGAAAGCACTAAGGAATATTAAATACTCATAATGATTGTGAAAAGTTTGATTTTCATCAAAAAGTGAAAGCTTTATTTTTTTATTTGATAATTTTCTTATAATATTTGACTGTGATCGCTTAAGTTTTAATCATCTTCACCCAATCAAAATGACTTGGAAAAGATTCAAAAACTCAACAAAGGATGGGTTGACTCCCTCTAAATTAAATAGTTTGAATATGACCAACATGAGTTTAATCAAAATATCCAAAACTTAATAATTTTCTTTAAAGAAAAGTGTAGTTTCAAATATTTTGAATTTCAATGCTATAGAAAGATTCTTTAATGGGGATAGAGTTGTTTAGGCTCTAACATCTGATTCTAGTTTATGAAAAAGTGAAGATATACCTTGAATTAAATTTTATGTCTATTTGATGAAGCCATCATAGACTTTATCAGGAATAGAATCCCTCCAATTCTAACATCCAAGATAAGTTAATCATGGACCAAGTCAAATTGTAGCTTGATTTTATTTTGAAGTTTGACAAAGATTCAAACAAAGGTATCATCGACATCACTAAGGATAGAACCCCTCATATTCTAACATCCTAGTTCAGTCAATAATAGATTTAAATTTGGACTTGACATTTACTCATAATGAATGAGAACGTTAGACAATTATCTCAAAACCAACAAAGGGATGTACTTTAGTTTAGTTTGAAAATTTTGAATCTAAAGAAAGTGATTTTTATATCCATAAATATCACTATAGATCATATAGTATCAAGATCCTGTCTAGAATCTCATTCAAATTGGAAGATGTTCAAAAGAGAGTTGAAGATATTTGGATAATAGTTTGTTTATGCATCTTAATTAGGTTAGATATGTGAAACCCAATAATGCATAACTAGCACTATTATAATTTCATTTAAATTGATCATCTATATGATTTTTCTTGATAATGTTTTGAAAATCTGAATTGACCTACTCAAGTTTGCTAACTAGAGAGGTCTCGAGATTTAGATTTTGTTAACCCAGATCAAAGCTCCCTACAAGCAAAACTGGGGTTTACTTCTTTATGTTTTCATTAAATTAAGAATTATATCAAAAGAGAATCAAATTAGAGGTAGAAATTTAATATTTCCAAATCTTGTAGATGATATTTATATTTTACATCTAACAGAACATCAATGCTTGATGATGAACAAAAAATTTGAATTCTCAAAATCAAGTGTTAAAAATACTAAAGGATAAATAGGTCCTTTGATATTTAAGATTTAGAAAGGGAAGCCACTTTTTTTTATTTTTATTTTTTTTATTTTTTTTTTGCTACACATTTAATGAATGTGTCTCTTTTTTCTTTTCTTTTCTTTTCCTTCTTCACTTTTTTTTTAAGAGGCTTCCTTTACTTAAATCTTGCAATTATTATTTCAGTTGTAAAATCATCTTCTAAGTATAAGAGTAAAAAAATTAACACTCTTATACAAGGAAGATTGATTTACAAATTGGACCCGATCCTTATAGTATGAATAGACAACTTAGTTGAGATAAATATAATATAAGTTCATCAACTCGTAAGATGCTTATGAGATGTATAACAATAAAAAGATGAATAAAACTTCCACCACCTTCAATTTCAATTTGACATAAATCTTAATTCAAAAGAAGTTATTTATGGATATCATAATGGGTGAACCCAAATATGATAATAATTTATTTATTTATTTTATTACTGAAGAAGGAAACTGTCAAAGATGTTATGAAATCGACTAACTTAGTATCAATTCAAGATGTGTTAATTAATTTTGAGGGAAAGCCACATGATAAATGGAATGTTAACAATATCATGGGTTAACCTTAATAAAGAAACTTGAATTGTCCTAAGTTTTCGACTCGAATGAAATTTAAGATGATCAATCGTAATAAGAATTGTTCATGAGTTTTCTCAAATGGAATAATAAAGCTAAGAATAAACTTAGCTAATATTTGATTTATAAAATATCACCATAAGAGAAAACAACATATGATGAGCAAAAGCTTTTATATAACTTGTCTATTTATCTTCATCGCATGCCTTAAGATCCATATTTTATCAGAGTTAAACCACATAGTAGAGGACAAATCGTCGTATCCATGTAGTACCATTAAGAAATAGGATTTAAAAGCATCTTAAATTCTAACCTACAAGAAGATTTAAAGATGAGGGAATTCAAAATATTTTCAAACTTCAATATATTAACCAATAATTATTCATTCCTATGATTAGAAAAATCATAATATGGTTGAATATGAGATTTGAAAATATATTTGAATTTAATTAAGACGATTGTTAGGAATTTAGCAAAACTTTTGTACTTTGAGGTTCCAAAAGGAAATGAGATTAAATATATCTTCATCTAAAGCGTTAATCCACTCAAGTGGAGGGAGGGAGGGAACACACTTTTCATTTTAGCATTGATAACCATTGGTCTTATTCTTTAAATGTTTAGAGGAGTCAACCATAATGAAATTTTAATTATAATTTAAGGAAGATAGAGGTAAATTTCTTTTTTAAAGAAATTAACCTGCTATTTTCTCTAACAAAATTATTTTTATAAGCTTAACTACTATTCGAACCTTCAAACTTTTTTCAATGAAAATCAAATTTAATCATGAAAATCTTGCATATATCACATTCTAGACCCTATCCTAGAAAATATATCAAGCTACAAAGGACATGTAACTACAATATATTATTAGGACAAGCATAAAATTTTGATTTGAAGGTTTGAGCTTTTGGACCCTGTCCTACCAAACATATTAAGCTATAAAAATATATAACTATAATATGATTGTTTAGATAAGGAGAAAACTTTCATTTAAAAGCTCAAATTTTCTTAGGATTTGGCCAATCACATATCAAGTTATAAAAATATATAACTTCAATATGTTGGCTAGGACACAGAGAAGTTTAAACTTTTGAAGACTTAAAAAAAAAAATTTGGACCCAATCCAAATAATACATTAAGTTACTAAAAGAAGTAACTATACATATTACTAAAGATTGGGTAAATTGATTTTGGACCCAGTGCTAACTCAAACATCAAGCTACAAAAAAAATGTAACTACAACATTCAAATTAGTATGGGGATTTACTTTATAAAAAGGTCGTATAAAGGTGCTTCCCGTTAATTTTCTAACGGGGTCCAAAATAAGACCTCTAAAATTTTTTAGATACCGGCCAAATTATCCAAGAATGAAATGAATAAAAGAACCGATGGAAGAAAGGTAGTTACAACTTATGAAAAGCACAAGTATACTACCGATCAAAGGGTATAAAACACTGGTAAAGATGGAGAGAGGATTGATCCCCAGCGGAGTCGCCAGAAAAACCTTGGTGGAAAAAAAAATTGTGTCTCACCACGCAAATTTTGATTTCTCCTATTTTATAATCGAATACTACATTGAGAATAAAGTACAGTCTCGAGAGGCTGACACAATATTCTACAATGGATTCAATATCAGAATAGGATTTTAAAAATTGATATTTCTATAATCGAACATAGTTCAAAGAATAACTTATCATCTCAAAAGATGAACATGAAATTCTATAGAATATGTTTAAAGATAGAAATACAATTTTTTGAAAAAAGTTTATTCATTCTTTTATTTAGATATGGCAAGAAGAATATTATATCATCTTAAAAGACGAACATAACATTCTTCAAGATATCCAAAAGCGAGAATGAGTTTTATAAAATTCATCATTTCTAAAGTTGAATATAACAAGTATAATATTATATTATCTGAAAAGATAATAATAACATTTTTACAAGTTTATTCAAAATTAGAAATGAGGTTTTAAAAATATCTACGTTCCCAAAGATTCTTCCCTTATTTTATAAGAATAAAACAAGGTTTATTTTAGTCTGAGGTTCTCAAATCCCTATAGGAGCAAGCTCCTATAGTTAATTACATCTTAGGAGGAATGCTCCTAAGAAAACTCTCGATTAAAGCAGTGATTTCATACCCTTTGACTACAAAGTAAAAGACAAGAAACGGAAGTAGGAATTTTCCTAGGTGAAAGCTCAATGTTGAACATTTATTAGTGAGTCAAAGGATGAAAAGTAGGAGGTGTCGGATTTTGAGAAGCCCAGAGACAACCTCAATCTATCCTATGTTGGGCTTTAAAATTTTTAGGTGAAAATTTTATATTTAAGTTGACATTTTATTAGAAATTTGGGATTTATATTCCCAGAGGGTGAGGACTTAAGATCTAAAAAGAATCTGCCTCAGAACCTAAATCTAATTTAGGTACTACAAAGTAGCGACCCGAACCTAACTAATGAAGTGCAAATTTGGACTTACCCCGGCCTGGATTAGGGAGTCAGCTAACCACCTAGGCGCTTTAAAATCATGTGTTCAGTCTCTTATGAAAGATGGGTATGGATGTTGTTTAGGTTTTAATGAATTGGGGGCTGACATCTAAGACAGACCCTAATTGGCCCCCCAACTAATGTATGGTGAAAAATATCTAGAAATGCTATTAATATTTTAGACTCTTTTTAATTTGTATCTAATGCAATGCATGCTAATTGACTCGAATGCATAAAATGAATATGAAGCAGTTTTAAAATTAGGCTTAGAAAATAGGTTTTTCCCTAGAGATTACACAACTTCCCCTTGACAGAACTGCACCCTCATAGGTCAAGTGGTCTGCCAGAACCCGCAGGCGGGGAGGTGCCTAACATGGAAGAGAAAGTATTAATATGCTTATGCTGACTCTCGGTGGTCCCGAGCTTACTTCTTAGATCGTTAGAGTTACTATGTGAGCCTACAAAATTTTATTTTTTTATTACAAGTAAAAGAATTTTAAGCGTACCCTTACGAAAAAAAGCACTCCGATTCATATCCAGACTAAAACAAAACACGACATGCAAGAGTCCTAGAAAAAGCTACTGCACAAATAATGTAAATAATCAATTTTAAATAATCCAAAATATAATATCCAATGTCCATTGTCCAATGTCCATATTACACCCAGAATTTGCAGAAAAGTTAAGTGGCCGGGCACCACTGACAACAAACCCGGATTCTAATCCTAAGAATGACGCAAGTGATTTTTTAACTGGGATATACTGTTCCTTGAATCTTCATTTCTTCGTCTTCTTTCTTCCATCTTCTTGTTCTGTCTTTTCTTCTTCTACGAGCTTCTCGGGTCCGCCAGGTTCTGGATATCTAAATGAAAAGAAACTCATCCCTAAGAGGGGTATTTTCTTTTCTATTTGGATATTGAATCATCCTAAATTGGCTTTCCAAATTAAAGAGAATAATCCTTTAAGGTATATTCTCCTTTCTTTGGATTCCAAATTGGATGTAATATCCCACTTTCAAAATCACTTTCATATTTATGATAATTTTCAAATACATTTACATTTACATTATATTTCACAGAAAAAGAAAGAAAATCTAGACCACCTGCAGGGTTATCCAAAGCAAAAATTATCCCAAGCAATTATATATATGCATTTAAATTGAATCAATTAGCCACAATCCTTATTTGGGGGCTAAGCAGCTGTAGTACCTGTAGCATTTATTTAAAATTTTTGATTTATTAGCCCCCTTTTTTCTGCCCTGCACAAGTGTGGCCACCTGCAGAAAATCATGTTAACAATTTAGATCGCTCCTAGCCTATGGGTAATCTAATCGTCAATCAAAGCAACATCACAGAGTGCAGTAAGAGTAAGTAAGCAAACACACCAATATTTTTACAACCAGCATGCAGTAAAAATCAAGAAAAAGCCTGTCACACAGCAATAAAAAAATAAACACTGGCCTAACCTAAAACTAGAGTCGGTTGTCCTAACAAACAAATCTAAGTGTGTGCAGTAGGCTATGAGGTTTTGAAATGTCCTAAGTCAATTATTGGCTAAAGTTTTCTAATTGATTTAATTCTAATTTAAAGATGTTTACTAATTCTAAAGTGAGATGTCACTAAATTTTCTATGTTATAAGTTTCTATCATAAAGTGTGCATGAATCCTAAGTCTAGATTTTCTAAGACTCAGTCCTTAATTTTTGTCCTTAAGTGTCACTACTGTTATATAGGATAAAAAATTTTGTTATTACTAACCCTTAGGACTTTGCGTGCGTGTAAAGATTTAAGGATCTATAATAAAATAAAAGTAATCCTAATAAAATTGAAGTTGCTACAAGGACCTAAAAGGGAAGGGTTCGCACAAACCACATCAAGGGGCCCCTAAAGGTTTTCTAAGTTTAGAATACTCACAGTCACCGGGGGCTATGACCCGATGATTCCGCCCGTAGCACCTCTACCCGGTTAGATAGAGGCGACTGACATCATTAGCTCCTTGTCCTTTTGTTCCCTCGACCGGTACTGTTCCTCGTAGTCCATGCCAATAAAACAAAGAAGACAGGGAAACAGGGATTAGAAAGCACATTTAATAATTAATAATAAAATAATTGAAATTTATAAAAATAAAGGCGTACCTTTCTTCGGGCTTGAACACCAGTTTGTTGACTGTCTTCTGAACTTTTCACTTTTGATAGCATATTATATATCTTTCCAATATTTTACCCCGAGGTACAAGAAAAGAGAAGTAAAAGGAAAGAATAGAGAGAGGAAAAGAGAGTCCTGCTTTCTTTTATTATTTACCCAAATCAAACATTTTCTAACACAAACACTCTCTTTCTTCTCAAAACCATACATCTTCAATTTTCAAACATACACTTCTCTCTTAGCACTTATATTCATAAATCACCCTTTAAAATATACACCTTTCACTTTTCCAAATCACATAAATTTAAACACAACTCCATTTTTACATAATTCAAAATACAACTTCATCTTTATACATTATTTTTTTTTAATACAAGCATAAACTCTACATCTCTGAAACTTCCAAAATATACACATAACACCCTACTTTTCTTATACAAAAATTCTACTTTTTCAAAACATACACAAATTTCACTTTTAAAACAAATACCTTTTGCCTTCCAAATTCTATACACTTTCTCTTCAATATACACTTCATATACTTCCCAATATATATATACACTTCAAGATTTATCCACTTCATCCTCCAAAAATATCATATTAGACTTTACCACATTTATTTAACTTATCCAAAAATGCACACGTTTCACCTTCTTTATATTCCAAAACAAATACTTTTCATCTTCCATACTCTATGCACTTTCTCTTCAATATACACTTTGTATACATCCCAACACAAATAAATACTACAAGATTAATCCACTTCACCCTCCCAAAAATATCATACTATACTTTTACACATTTACTTAACTTCTCTAAAATACATAGATTTCACCTTTCAAACACAACACAACCTTGTATAAAATTTATGAAAATTCTTTAAACTCATGCATCTCTTGGGAGTATGAATGGAATAAAACATAGATATGCTTTCCCACTAACTTTTATTTAACCAAAACTCATCGCATTCTTGAATAGACAATAACACAAACATATTTTATGCATTTAATAGATCACGCTACAATTTCCTCCAATCTATGCATACATCTCATGATATGAACTACAATAACCATAGTATTATGCAGATTTTACACACAAAGAACTTAGTTTCAAACGACATGGATTTTTCCATAAACACATTCATGATTCATGAGGTTATCTAGTTAAGTCTTAAAGAATAAGCATTTACAAATAGGATAATACTCAACCCAAACAAGTGCAGGAATTTAAGCATAAAATGAATGAACGTTTACTAAATAACCTCATTTGATAGGCTAATTATCCAACAAAAATTATCCATAAAAAAAATGATGAGAGGAAGAAGAGTGGAAGAAGAATCAATAAGAAAAGAAAGTTCACCACTTTCCTTTGTCTTGGATCTCTGGAGGGGGCGATGGAGAGGCTTCGTGTGGATTTCTCATGCTTAGATCGTGAACTGCAGCGACGTCAGAATGGAGGCTTGGACGTGTCATGTATGAGAGGAGGCTTAGACGTGTCATGTATGAGAGGAGGCTTAGACGTGTCATGTATGAGAGGAGGAGGCTTGGACGTGTCATGTATGAGAGGAGGGAGGTCTGGACGGTTTTTTTGGTTGAGGGAGAGGGAGAGTGGGTGGTTAAGGGTTGAGGGAGAGGGAGAGTGGGTGGTTATGGGTTGTTGCTGAACCCTTTGACCGTGGACCGTTTGTTGGACATTTGAAGGCCATAATGATTTTGGAATTTGGTGATCTTGGGCTCATTGGATTCGTCTCGTCGAGCCGTTCGATTCTAGTATAAGCTCGGCAAAATCGGAGACCGTTTGGTAACTCAAATTGCGGTTTGAACCTTCTAACAGCGCTTTGAGCCCTTGATTTGGACTCATTTGGGCTCGGATTGGGTTGATCTTGGTGTAGTTGGGTTTGTATTCTTGAGACGCTCAGTTCGACTGTAAGTTTGCTGAAATCGGAGTTTGGATGGTCTCCGAATTAATTTTTGAAGTTTCCAAACTTGATTTTGCATCGAGATTCGTGCCCGGTTAAGATAATTTTTAACGACGTATCAATTATTATTATATATATACTTGTGACGAGTCAAAATGGGTTAATCGAAGCCATTGAAATCGAATTCAATTTGAGTTAATTTGATTTGATTTGATTGGTGAGTTGTTTTAAGCCCAATGATATATCAATTTGATCAAAATCGAATTAGATTATATTAAATTGAGTCGATTGACATCGACGAATCATAAAGCAGGCTTGATTTGAGTTCGTTTGGAGTTGAATTAAAATTGAATTGAATTTATTTTGATTCGAGTTGAGTAATAGGTTCGAGTCGATGCTACATCATTAGGTGTCCACCTAAGGGAAATCCTGCAGGTGCGACATCTACACTAGGCTATGAAGACCTAGGTGCTAGAGTCGATACCAGGGAATTTGACATCGAATAATGAGGTCAACAATGAATTACGAGAAGCAGTTAATAAAGCAGTTAATAAATACAAGTTGGCAAATAACAATTTCATTTATTAGAATTCAAAAAGTACTTTTCAAAATATTACAAAATATTAAAAATCTACAATTCTAAATTATAAAAACTAATCAGAATCATCAAAACTATTTTCATTGCTCTCAAGGGTATCTTCACTTTCATCCTCGTTCTCATCTTTGCCTGAACTAGTTCAACTATTCACATCTTCTAACTCAATTTTAATAGTAGAGATTGTAGTTGTCATCTCCTCAATTTCAACAGGCCTACAACTTGACATCTCATCCTCTTGATGTGCAGTTGCTACAATGTATTGTTGATCAATTATTCCCCGTGCTTTTGTTTTTATGACAGCTAGTCAATCTTGTTTGTCTCTACGACCACTGGGATATTTGCTGAAATAAACTTGAATAGCTTGACTTGCTAACACAAATGGATCAAACTTCTCGTATCTTCTACTATGTTTAACATCTACTAAATCATACGCAGGATGAACCCTTGTACCTCTATTCTGTACTAGATCATACCATTAATAGTTAAATAAGCATACAAAGTTCTCATCTTCGCCTGGGTATTCCAAGTTAAGGACCTCATTCAGAATACCATAATAATCACACTCATCTTTTTCATGAGTGTTTTCTCTAACACATACTCCACATTTTTCAGTTTTTCTTCCTTCACTCCACTATTTGGTATGAAATCAGAACCCATTCACTATATATATTGGCCAAGTTTTTACTTTTTGCATTGGACCCCATGCTAATGCTTGCAAACCTTTATCAAAACATTTGTTATCAGGGTTTTGTACCTAAAAACATTTTAAAATATTAGTATTTTTTATAATGAATAAGACTTAAATTTATAAAAAAAATGTGCTCACATATGATCTGAACCAAGTTGGAAATTTATTTGCAACTGCTTGCTCAATATCCCTCGAATCTGTCAAAGGTAAATTGCTTACGAAATACCTGGTGACAAATAATACTTTTGTATTTTAAATAAACATTACTAATTAATTATTAACATTATGCAAGAACTTACTCTAAGATTGGCTCAACTTCTTCACAGTTCAGTAGTACATACAAATTCGATGTATTTATTTCTAAATCGTTGAGATATCTTTCAACACATTTGCCACTGGGCTTTCCTTGCCTTCTAAATACTGATAGTGTAGCATGTGATTGTTCTTCTACATCGAAGTCCATGTTACGACCAATGTTTGTTCTTGTACTCCTTACATGGGGCTCGAAATAGTAGGAGCAAAAGTGAGTTATTTCTTGAGACAAAAATGCTTTATATATTGATCCTTCTGATCATGCTTTATTCTTAACATATTTTTTCAACTTGTTCAAATATCTATTAAATAATTACAATCATCGTGAAGTTAATAAAAATATGTTATCTCAACTGATTCAAAAATATTGAAGACTTAATAAAAATCTTAACACATTTACCTTTCGAAAGGATACATCCAACGATATTGTACATGTCCACCAACTCTAACTTTGTAAGGTAGATGGACTGGAAGATGTTCCATGCATAGAATCAAAAAAACCTGGGGGAAATATCTTCTCTAACTTGTAGAGGATGATTGGTATGTTATCCTCGTACCTCCGTAAAGCATTTTCACTAAGTTTAGATGAACATAAATCTTTGAAGAAAATTCTAAGCTCAGTCAACAGATTTGATATGTAATCGGGTAACATACAGACTATGATCGGAAGAAAAACCTCCATAATTATGTGACAATCAAGACTTTTGAGCCCAAATAACCTTGCAAATTTCAAGTCAACACATCGGCTTATATTTGATCCATAGTCATCAGGCATCTTTAAACCTTTAAACTACTGACATATCGATCTTTTTTTCTCTAACGTGAAAGAGTAACTCCAGATTTTTTCATCGACAAAACTCTTTAATGTCCATCATTGCTTTGATATTATCTTTACTCTTATCTTTAATATCCATAATTATATTAAAAATATTATTCAGAAAGTTCTTCTCAATGTGCATAACATCCAAGTTATGTCTTATCAGATTAGTTCTCCAATAAGGTAATGTCCATAAAATACTTTTTTTATCCAATTATGTTGAACACCATAACCTGAAAATTTAGACTCTGATAGCATTGAAAAATCAATAATTATTGAAATGTCGGAAAGTCTCTATAGTACATCATCACCACATAATCTGGGTGGAGGAGGTGATCGCTCAATTCTATTTTTAACAAATGCTTCCTTATTTCTTCGGAACTGGTGATTAGCATGTAGAAACATACGATGACAATCAAACCAAGTATTTTTCCCTCCATATTTTAATGTGAAAGTTTTACTATTCTCCATGAAGTAAGTACATGCTAATTTCCCTACTGTGTTCCAACCAAACAACATACCATAAGCTAGAAAATCACCGATGGTCCACATCAAAGCAGCTCGAAGGAGAAAATTTTGTTTTGTTGATATGTCATATATGAGCACTCCTTCTTCCCATAATAATTTGAGGTCATCAATTAATGGTTGCAAAAAGATATCAATTTTTGCTTTCGGATTATGTGGTCCAGGTATAATCAGAGTTAAGAACATGAACGGAGTAGTCATACACATCTCTGGTGGAAGATTGTATGGTGTTAATATAACTAGCCAACAAGAGTACGGTGTAGTTGTTTGACTATAGGGAGTAAAACCATCAGTACATAATCTAAATCTTATGTTGCGGGATTCAGCAACAAATGAAGGATGCACTCGATCAAAATGTTTCCACGCTTCAGCATCTGATGGATGAGAAAGAACATCACTTTTTGCTATTTTTTCTTATGCCATCTCATATGGCCTGTTGAACTCATTGATGCATAGAGTCGCTGAAGTCTTGGAATGATTGGTAAATAAAACAAATAGGAATATGACACATCTTTCTTTGGACGACGTTGTTTTCCCGAGTTTGGCTTAAACCGAGGAGCATTGCAGGTGCGATAAATAACTTTTGCTGCATCATCATTATAGTATAACATATATCCATTGATACAACAATCAATCTTTGTAGCAGTGAGACCTAAGCTTGGAATTCTAATTTCTTTGTTCGGTACAAGTCTGAGGGAATTAAATTACCAGCTGGATTAGTTTCCATCATAAGACCAATAACGTCATTAAAATACTCACGGGGAATATTATACTCAGTTTTAAAACTTAGCATCCTCATTGCAATGAATAATTCTGAATGTGTAATGCAACCTTCTCAAATTGGCTTTTGAGCTGAATGTAATAACTCAAAGATTTTTTGTGTCTCTGCATTTGGTGGCTCTACCATATTAGACCTTAAATTATGACCTACTACATAAAAATAAGGTCTTCATAGGGTCTACTCATTTGATCTTCATCAAATGTTTCATAAGCTATAGATGAACCGGCATGAGCATCTCTTTGTGGCTCGTACTCACCATGTGATGTCCAAATCCAATAATTTGGAAGAAATCCCCTACGATATAAATCAAGCTTCACATCATCGGGCTTGAGGAATGCTAGATTTTTATGCTTCGAACATGGACATCTAAACATTTTATCAAACTGAAAGGAAGGCAGTTGAGATGCAACTTGAATGAAAGTTTCAACTCCCTCTATAAATTCAACTGTCAATCATTTTCGACCCGACAACAATCTATTATACATCCAATATCTCTCTTCTTGGATAGTCATTTGGACGTTGAAGCAAACGTCACCCTACATAGTTATGAAAACATTTATTAGAATACATGCATATGCAAACGTATTATAATTTAGGTGGATGAGTGGATTTACTCATAGTTTAATTTTCAATGAAATTAATCTCCATAGCAAATGGCATTAACCCAAGAAAGTTGCTATATAATATCTCTCCACCTAAACATCCTCATCTTTATGTATGCTTTTTGTTGCTAACTAGACATTTACAAGAGGATGTATCTTTGTGTATGCTTTTTGTTGATGCTATTCTTCTAGTTGATAAGACTAGAGAGGGGAGTTTAAGCTAAACTTGAATTATAGAGGTCAACCTTAGAGTCTAAAGGTTTTCACTTAAGTGTATCTAAAACTAAATATATGGAGTGTAATTTTGGGCAACCAAGTCATTAATAAGAGTACACATTTTAGATATCTTGGATTTATTATTCAGAGTGATGGTGAAATAAATGAGGATATTATCAGCATAATTCAAGTTGGATGGTTGAAATGGAGGAATGCATCGGGCTTGTTGTGCGATAGAAAAGTCCCCCTCAAACTTAAAGGAAAATTCTATAAGATGGTGAGAAATGCAATGCTTTATGGTGTCGAATGTTGGCCATTAAATGACAAGCATAATACTAAGTTAAGTGTTGCAGAGATGAGGATGTTTAGGTGGATGAGTGGATTTACTTTTCACTCTCTCTCTTGTTCTCTCTCTCTCTCCCTCTCACTCTCTTTTCACTCTCCCTCTCTTTTCTTTCTCCCTCTCCCTCTCTTTTCTCTCTCTCCCTCTCGATCTCTCGCTCTCTCTAACACTTGCTATCTATCTATCTCTCTTGTTCTCTCTCTCTCCCTCTCCCTCATCTCAATGCTAGCTCTTGTTCTCTCTCTCTCTCTCCCTCCCTCTCTTTTCTCTCTCTCTCTCTCTCTCTCTCTCTCTCTCTCTCTCTCTCTCTCTCTCTCTCTCTCTCTCTCTCTCTCTCTCTCTCTCTCTCTCTCTCTCTTGCTCTCTCATATATCTCTCTATCTATCTATATCTCTTGTTCTCTCTCTCTCTCTCTCTCTCTCTCTTTTATCTCTTCCTCTCTCTCTCTTTTCTCTCCCTCAATCTCCCTCTTCCTATCTTGCTCTAACCCAAAGTCACAATCAACAAATTAGATCTACCCTAAACTAAAATAACACTTAATAAAAAAAAATTTAGATCTACCCAAAAGATTACAACATTACCTCTTGCATTACTACCTAAATCATCCAAAATATCTCTAACACTTGCAAATGTCTAGTGAGAACAAATAATCAAAGAAAAATGATAAAAATTACCTTAAAATACAAAATCTAGGGTTGTCGGCGGCGTGAAATCCGGAGTGAGATCGACGGTAGGTCGGAGGTTGGAGATACGGCGTCGGCGGTAGGATTGGGGTCGGCGGTCGGAGATGCTTCGTCGGCGGCGATAAACGGAAGTCGATTGCGAGAGGAGGTGACGACAGAGCGACCGAAATGAAAGAGAGAAGGAAAAAATAGAAATGAAATGCGCGGTGCGGGTCTGTTAGTATTAGGACATTTACCGGCAGTTTTCCGGCAGTCCGGACCGTCGGCAGAAAAATAACTTATCAACGGCGGTCCAGGCCACCGTTAAACTGCCAGCTTTATATTGATGTCCGACGGTTTACCAGCGGTTTATGGACCGTCGCTAGTACCGGTGGCTTAACGTAACCAAACCCATCGGTTAGGCCGCCGTTAAAAGCCGACAGTCAAACCGCCGGTGAAACCGCCGGTGTTATCGCCGGTTAGAACCGATGGGTTTGGTACGTTAAGCCATCGGTAATAAGCATTTTTCATATAGTGAAATTTTCAAGCATTGGATAAGAGACTATTATATATCCAAATAATTAAATTCAAAACTTATTGCTAGCCTTGTTTATATGAACTTGGTTGTAGGACCCACTACCCGAAAACTTTCAAGGGAAAAGTCATAAGTCCGACCTTATGGTAAAGTTTTAGGTAAAATTGACCTAACTCATAATCCCTAATTAAAATCCCTGACAACTTCTAATATAAGTCATAAGTCTGACCTCTGAGGGAAATACATAGGTGATAATATAACCCTAGACCCCTCACTCATGCATCCTAGTCTATAGGGCTAGGTTGTAAGACCCAACACTCGGGCCACTTAGCTTACAATGCTAGGTCATAGGACCCATTGTTAGGCAACTTCTAACGAAGTACTAAGACTTACCCAATTGAAATCTTTGGGCTACCCTTAGTAGAGGTTGTAAGTCCCTACCCAAATCTAATCACATGGATATCTTTTGTTAAAAAATTAAGGCAAAAGTCTCAAGAGAGAATTTCATCTCTAAAATAATGCTTTGAAATATAGTAAGTATGATACTAATTCCTATATTAAAAGCATATGGAATTTCTATGGTGGGATCTCCTACCTAAACAATTAAAGCTTTCGGACATCCTAGCCTATAGGTTAGGTTGTAAGACCCACCAACGGGTCACTTCTAAGTGAAGTCGTAAGTCCCATGTGTTAGGAATACTTTTAAAATAAAGTACAACAACCCTAATTCTCTTACAATTAACCAAGAAAATTTTAAGGAAGCCACTGAATCTTCCAATCAACCTTCCAATCAAAATTTAAGGGCATCAAAGTCTAAAGGATTAGGTTGTAAAACCCTCTACTGGGTAACTTCTAAGTGAAGCCGTAAGATCTAAACTTTAGGAAAAAATTGTTAAGTAAATAATAATGACCCTAAACCCCAAATAATCCCATTCAAACCTATGTGCATCTTAATTTAAAGGGATTAAGTTTTAAGGCCTACCTTTTTTAGGCTACTTCCTAAGGGAAGCCATAAGTCTTACCCAAATAATTAAAACCTCCGGGCAGCTTTGCTATAGAGTTAGGTTGTAAGACCCATCCTTGGGAAACTCATAAATTGATCAGTAAGCCCCATTCAAAATTTAAATCTTCATACTACTTTCTACGAAAACCATAAGTCTCAATCTAAATCTAAATATTTGGCCTACTTCTTAAAGAAGCCATAAGACCCACTATAGTCCAAATTCTTGGATTACTTCTAAATAAAATCATAAATCCCAAACTAAATTAAATTTTGTGTATTTTAATAGATGTAAACCCTAAACAAAAATTAAAACTAAAACTCACATCCAACCACTTCAGTCTACTCGGGATCCCTGAGAGGAGACAACCCATGGCTGCTAATCAGATTCCCTAAACACTACGGTTAATGATTATTAGTGTTGGTAGACTGAAACTACGGTATACCAGAGTCGATGAAACCATGTGATCTTGATATGGTTTACCTCCATTTTCCTCACTATTGAGACTAAAATACCTAAAATTTATTCATCCTTAATTGAGAGTTCTCTCTTAATGTGTTAAGAGGGATAATTAACTATGAGTGCTTGTGCTCATGGGAAGTAAGGACCCCAGATCCTTAAACCCTGACATTATCCTCAGGAGAAATCTGGTTAATTATAATATGACTTAAGGGAAATAGAATCCTATGGCTGTAAAGTAGGATTAATGCATTCATGCCATTTTTCTTGAGCCAACAAACAAGCTTATATTTAAAGGCATGTCATCTGATTGTGGCTACAGTACATCCAGTTGTTACATTGTTTTGAAATGCAATATGTGATCCTTGCCATCCAGCTACTTTAATAGTTACATGCCAATAAGACATCAAATAGGTACATTAAGACATTTAATAGTAATTCAATATATAGGTGGATACAGATGCTAAAATCAATAAAGGAAAAATTTTAGACAATTAATCTATGACTCATCGAGACATATTAGTAACAATTTTCATGGTAATGCTTCCTAAAAGCATGCATCAACTAGAAATAAAACTAATGATGCAACTACAAGCACACAGTGGAGTTCTGATAAATGATGAAATACAAGATAACACCACAGTTGCATTGAAACACGAGTGACAACTCTCTGCATATTTAAGCCATTTACATGATTGCTCATGCTGGCTTTGTGAAGGGACAGTCGATTGTAGATATTGATACGTCATTTGGAGTGAAGGCTTTGAAGCTCTACCCTGAGGTTAAGTACACTTCCATTGTAGCTTCTTGAGCTATCTCTAAATTTCAAAAGAAAATACTCAATTCTTTGTAGTATGATTGATCTTTATATGAAATCATGGAAACTAAACCATATCCAAAAGTTTTCTACTTTTATGTTTTCGTTTGTGCATTAATGAGCGAAAATTAGGACAAAAAATTGACTAATATTGATGAGAGGTTTATTTTGCACTTTGTTATCTGTAGTGTTAATTTTAAGCTTCAACTTGAAAGTTCAAACTTAGCATCTCTGTCAAATGATTCAGCCTTATCATTTCTATTTTTTGTTTTCATAAAGTTTTATTTTGGATTTTTTGTTGAAAATACTTCAATTTCTTTATTTTTAGGGTTTCAAATCATCATAAGTTCTAAGTTGGAATAAACATCTGCTCAATCTACTTCATGTTCTTCAACCATTCCTTTTTCATTGAGGTTTGCTCTAACAGGAAAGGGTGTGTGAGCTTTATTTCAAATATAAGTATTTTGAAAATATTGAAGTTTGTTTTGAAGTAAAAGGAATGCAAATTAAAATTTAAAAGTTAAAGGAATTCACCCTCTAATTCAAATTATGATGTATATCACTTTTTTTGTAAAATCATGTATTTGCAAATAAACCAAATCGAAAGAATTTCAAATACACTGTAAAATCATATATAGCTTTTTAAAGATGCATCAAATTATGCATTGAATTGTTAAAATGGATTCTTCTTCTTTGCATTATTTATATTATCAAGTAATAGAAATAAAGGACATCAGCTACTGAATAATTTTTCTTAAAAAGTATCAAAATGGCCCCGTGACTATTTGTGGGGTCTCATTTTAGCCTCAAGCTTTATATATAGTGAAAGTTCGTTAGGGATGTTAAGCCCTATGAACTTAGTCCCAAGCTAACCAAGAGGGGGGGTGAATTGGTATTTTAAAAACTTTTGTAAAAAACACAAACCAAGATCACCACAAAAAATAAATGCGGAATTTAAAAGCAAGCAAGAAAAGGAACACAGAAATTTATAGTGGTTTGGTCGACTTGGTCCACTCCTTGGAGGCACCCTCCAAGTATTACACTTTTCTTTAATAGGCAGAGAAGCCCTCACAAGAACCTCCTTTTTGCCACCCCGGCAAGGCAGAGAACCTTCCTCCTTTTGCTTCCTTCTGAAGCTGGCAGAGAACCAAAACCAAAAGCAAACTCCTTACCTCTACCGACCCTTCCACGGACGAGAAACTCTAGACGAAGATTCCTAAGCAACAATCCCCTCACAAGCTCCCCCTCACAAGATCCTCTCTCTCTCCTCTCTCTCTTTCTCTCCTCAAGGTCTTCTCAGGTCAAGGCAGCAGCCAAAGGTCTTGATTGAACAAGCAAATAGAAGAGCTTCAAAGGAGCTCATTAATTGCAAGTTGCCGATAATATCGTCCAGGCCGATATGGACAACCGATCAGTACAAATCAATGAAGATCGGCCAGAGCATAAATATTGAGATCCAGGCCGATCTCACGATCGTCCTGGCCGATTTCAAATCAGAGGAAGATCGTCCTGATAATAGCCCTGGATACGGGCTGGCCGAAATCGTCCTGAAGTAACTTTACTGGATCGTCCTGGCCAATTATCAATATGATCGTATCAATCATCCTTAATTACTCCCTTGATTTCCTGATATATTTGAATATCTCCAGGCCGATATTAGGATCGTCCAGGCCGATAATTTAAAAATACAGTATACCATAATTGACTAAACTTCTTTCTGTTTTGAGCTTATCGTCCTGGCCGAGTATCGTCCAGGACGATTTAAATGTCGGCTGCCTTAATCAAGATCTTTAATTAGTCTTTCTATTTTAAACTGATTCATAAAAATCGTCCTGGCCGATATGAGTAAAAACAGAAATTCTAAGTCTCTCAAGTGTGTGTGTGAAGGGTTACATAGCATTTGACCATTACAAGTATCAAGAGATGAAAATCAAACGTACAGACTGACTCAACCCTAAACCTACGCAATCCTGAACTTGGCTCCTTCTTGAATCTTCGATTCCTAAAAAGTTAGAAGCAATAAGTAGTCCATGTTTGTCCTTCAAAACATAATACATAAAAATTAGGTTTGCAGATGATAGAGAGTTAATAGCAAAAATTCAAGATTGATGAAAAAAGGAACCTCATAAACTTCTCCCCCTTTTGACATATCAAAAAGGAGGGTACAAGAAAGTATCCCTCTCTTTTTTTTATTTTTTTTATTTTTTATTTTTTTTTAATCAAAGCATAATCAGTAATGTGATTGACTTAAGTGAGAATGAAAATCACATTAATCCATAGAATAGTAGAGTATCTTCATGGTTTACCCTTAGCTCAAATTTCCAAACCAATGGCCAAGTCGTAAGAAAAATATCTTCATGCACAGTACGAAATCGATAGTATTCTATAAGAGATTAGAGACAGTGATTTTATGTCTCTTGTCAATCGCTTTGCGCATCTTCTTATAGAACGTAATTGGCCAAAAGTGGAGCTCTCTCTCTAACATAAGGACGCAAGCAGGATTAATAATCAAAGACAAGAGTAACGAGAGATCTTATTGATGTGACAAAAAAAACTTTAATCATTATCAATATAAGATATAAAGCAAGCTTAAAAAAGATCCTAATTTCATAAACAAGCATCAATTTGAGATAGACTTTTGATTAGAAAAGAAAACCAACTAAAATAGGTTAGAGAAAGAGACACAAAGAGATTAAGTAGATGAAAACATATTGACTATAAATTTCCAAAAGGCAAGTACAAGGAATATAGTATCATATTAGCGATGATTTTGAAAACTAAGAAAAGAGAGACAAAAGGGAAAACTAAAAAAAAGATAAAGTAATAAAAAAGGAACCAAAAGCAAAAGAAAATAAAAAGCAAAAAAAAAATCAAAGAAAAAAGTTTGATGCATTTATGTCAATCACACCCAACCTGGTCCTTAAAGAGCTGAAAGTATCGAAGGCCAGTGGTTTAGTAAAGATGTCCGCCAGTTGATTTTCAGTTGTCACATGGTGTAACTCAATGTCTCCCTTAGTCACATGATCTCTAATGAAGTGATGCCTAATGTCGATGTGTTTAGTCCTTGAATTTTGGATAGGATTCTTAGAGATGCATATGGCACTAGTATTGTCACAAAAGATTGAGATGGTACTTACATGTAATCCTAAATCCAATACCTGTTGTTTTAACCAAAGGACTTGGGCCACACAACTTCCAAGAGCAATGTATTCAGCTTCAGCAGTGGAAAGTGAAACAGAGTTTTGCTTCCTACTAGACCAAGAGACCAAAGATTGTCCAATGAATTGACAAGTTCCAGAAGTGCTCTTTCTATCCACCTTGCATCCTACAAAATCAGAGTCACAAAAACCAATAATCTCAAAAGAAGTGTTATGTCTAGGGTACCAAATCCCTAATCCTTGTGTCCCCAAAAGGTATCTAAAAATCCTCTTAACAACAGTCATGTGGGATTCCTTATGGTCAACTTGAAACCTAGCACAAAGGCAAACACTAAACATGATGTCAGGTCGGCTTGCAGTCAAGTAAAGTAAATATCCAATCATGCCTCTATACTTCTTCTGATCAACAGACTTACCACTTGGGTCCTTATCCAATGGAGCACTAGAAGTCATGGGAGTGTTAATTGGCTTGGCTTTGTCCATCTCATATTTCTTCAAAATGTCATTTATGTATTTTGTTTGATTTAGAAAAGTTCCATCTTCCAATTGTTTTATGCTAAATCCCAAAAAGTAAGACAACTCTCCCATCAAACTCATCTCAAACTCTCTACTCATTATTTTAGAAAAATCATCACACAAATTTTTATTAGAAGATCCAAAGAGTATATCATCAACATAAATCTGAACAATGAGTAAATTATCTCCAACTTTTCTAAGAAAAAGGGTGGTATCTACGCTCCCCTTGACAATCTCCCTCTCTAGTAAGAATGTGTTATGCCTCTCATACCAAGCTCTAGGTGCCTGCTTTAAACCATATAAAGCCTTTTTTAATTTAAACACATGATTTGGAAATTGAGAACTCTCAAAACCTGGAGGTTGTTCTACAAACACATCTTCTTTTATTTCCCCATTTAAAAAGGCACTCTTGACATCCATTTGGAAAAGCTTAAATCTTTTATAACAAGCAAAGGCTAATAGCACTCTAATGACTTCCAATCTAGCTACAGGGGCAAAAGTCTCCTCAAAGTCTATCCCTACTATTTGATTGTACCCCTTAGCCACCAATCTTGCTTTATTCCTCACCACCACTCCTGAATCATTCACTTTGTTCTTAAAGATCCACTTTGTCCCAACTACACTTTGTCCTTTAGGTCTTTCCACAAGTTCCCAAACATCATTCCTAACAATTTGATTCAACTCTTCTTGCATCGCTAAAATCCAAAACTCATCAGAAAGGGCTTGGTTAATTGTGGTGGGTTAAGTCATAGAGATAAAGGCAGAGTGGTTCACCTCCTTCCTAAGTCCATGTCTAGTCTTAACTCCACTAGAAGGGTCTCCTAAGATCAAATCCTTGGGGTGACTTGTAGAGTATCTCCAATCTCTAGGCAAAGTGTGTGAAGTTTCTCACCTTTCAACTAAGTTCTCTACTCTTTGGGTGACTCCTTCTACTCCTCCATTACTTAGAAGCTCATTCTCTTTCCCCAAATTTTCTAACCCACTTGTAATTTCTCCAACATCATCATCTTCTACTCAATGTTTCTTAGGATCAGACTCATCAAAGACAACATGGGTTGTCTCTTCCACCATCAAAGTTCTCTTGTTAAACACCCTAAAAGACTTCCCAACACTAGAACATCCCAAGAATACTCCTTCATCAGATTTAGGATCAAATTTTCCCAAGTGAGACTTCCCATTGTTGTGAATGAAAACCTTACAACCAAAGATATGAAGGTGGGAAAGATTGGGTGTCCTACCCTTAAGGATCTCATAGGGTGTCTTTTCTAATTTGGCTCTAACATTTACCCTATTCAACACATAACAAGCTGTGTTAACTACTTCAGCCCAAAAGTATTTTGGAAGTGAATATTCAGCAAGCATGGCTCTAGCGGCTTCCACCAAGGTCCGATTCTTCCTTTAAGCTACCCCATTCTTCTGAGGGGTCCTAGGGGCTGAAAAATTGTGGCTAATCCCCTTATCCTCATAGAAATCTCCAAATCTTTCATTTTCAAACTCTCCCCCCATGATCACTATGGATGGTCAAAATCTCACAACTTAGCTTCTTCTGAATCCAAGTAAAAAAGGTTTTAAACTCCTCAAAAGACTTATTTTTATGTGAAAGAAATCTAGTCCAAGTGAACCTCGAGTAGTCATCAACAATCACAAAACCATAGACTTTCCCTCCCAAACTAGCTATGCTAATGGGTCCAAACAAATCCATGTGAAGGACTTCTAATGGTCTAGAGGTGCTAATGTCCTTTATGGGGTGAAAAGAGGAGTGAACTTGCTTTCCTAGTTGACAGGCATCACAAAGGTGGTCTTTTGTAAACTTAAGTTTGGGGACACCTCTAACTAGGTCCTTTTGGGTCACTTTCCTAAGGGTTTTCATACTTGCATGACAAAGCCTCCTGTGCCACAACCAAGAATCATCAATTACAGTTTTTAAGCAAAAAGAAGTAGCACATTCAATGTTATTTAAATCAAGCATGTAGACATTGTTGACCCTCTTTCCCTGCAAAATAGTGTTGTTACTTAAACTTACAATGCATGAATCCGCGAAGAACTGCACGATGAAGCCTTTATCACAGAATTGACTGATGCTGAGCAAGTTGTGCTTCAATCCATCTACAAGAAAAACATTTTCAATCATAAGGTTCTTGGAATTACCGATTATACCTGCTCCTACCACCTTCCTGGTGGTGTTGTCTCCAAGGGTAACCTTGCCTCCAGTTCTGGACTCTAGTACAACAAACTGGCTAGCATCACCAGTCATATGTCGAGAGCATCCACTATCCAGGTACCGCATACTCTCACGAGGTCTTTTGTGAGAGCCATCCTGCAAAATTATCAAATGTTAGATTTAGGAACCCAAGCAGGTTTGGGTTCTTCTTATGAAGAGAAGAATGCAATGCATGTGTGATATGCTATGGATCATGCACCTTAGGTCTCCACACTTAATGTGTACTATGGTGAATCGTGCAAGTGTGTGAGATGTGTCCTAGCATGTCACATGAAAAACATTTAACTCCAGGAAAGAGATTTCTTAAGTGATTTGAGTTATAATGCCTCTCCCTAGGTCTTGGCAATTAATTAAAAGTAGAAGTCATCCTAATTTGAGCATGATGCATTGAAACTTCAAGTTTGTGCTTTTTAAAACTTCATTTTCAATCCTCAAATTTTTCTCTATCTTCTTTGACTTCTTAAAATCAGATTCAAGAGATGTGTGTGATATTTTCAATGCATCATGCTCTTCAATTAACTCGCCATGATTTTTATTTAACTCATCAAATTCATCAAGTAAAGCCATGTGATTTGAATCAATTGTTTGATGGTCTTTAATCAAAATGTCATGCTCTTTTTGTAGATTTAAGAATTCTAATTTCAAGCTAGCATGAGTTTTCTTTAATTTCCTATATGATGCATGAATTTTTTTTGAAACTTCAAGAAGTTGATCGTAGGAAAGTTCACATACCTCTTCTTGATCACTTTGATTTTTCCCATGAAACACAAGTTTGTAGTCTCTTCTTCTGGTTCAGTCTCATAGGAATCAGTACCAGATTCTGCCCAAAAGCTCCTTTGTTTTTCCTTCTTGTCCTTCCTAGACTTAGCTTTCTCCTCACCTTTTTCTTTGCTTGATCGATCTCTAAGCGTAGGGCAATCAGTTCTCACATATCCGGGCTTCCTGCATTCAAAACAAACAACATCAAAAGATCCTTTAGCATGTTTATGATCCTTACCTTTTCTCCAACTTTGATGATGCTTTTGTTTCTTCCTTGGAAAGCTTTTGAATTGCCTTGTGATGAAGGCAATTTCATCGCTTTCAAACCCGAAGATTCAGAATCTGATTTGTGAGCCTTCAATGTAATTGTTTTCTCCTTTTTCTTCTCACCTGCATCTACAATTCTTTGATTCACCCCTTGCTCGTAAGCAATGAGTGAGCCAAGTAAGTTATCAATAGAATAGGTATTCAAATCTTTAGATTCAGTGATGGCAGTAATTTTTACATCATAAGACGAAGGTAAGCATCTCAAGATCTTGTTAACTTTTTCATAATTCGAAAGTTCTTTTCCTAGTGCATGCAATGAAGTAGCAATCTGAGTAAACACAGTATACATGTCAGAAATTGATTCATGAGGTTTCATACGAAAACGTTCGTAGTCATGCAAGAGAATATTTAAACGGGATTGTTTAACTTCATTAGTACCTTCATAAGTGATGCATAATTTATCCCAAATTTCTTTACCAGTTTTGCAAGTTGAAACACGCATGTAATCTTCAGATTTCAAAGCACAGAAGAAACAGTTCAAACATTTCGCATTTAATTGAGCTAAATCTCGTTCATCAAAAGTCCATTCGGTAAAAGCAACTTCAATTTTAAAACCATTAATTTCACGAGAAGGTGGAGAATAACCTTCTTGAATAAGCATCCATATGTGATAATCAGTAGATTGTAAAAAAGTTGACATGCGAGTTTTTCAAAAATCAAAAGGTAGGTTATCGAACAGAGGAGGTCGGGTAATAGAATACCCTTCCGTAGTGTTGCGATTCCCAAAGTTAGCCATGGATCAAATTCAAAAAGTTTTCAAACTTTAATTTTTGAATCCCGCTTTGATTCCACTTGAAAGTTCGTTAGGGATGTTAAGCCCTATGAACTTAGTCCCAAGCCAACCAAGAGGGGGGGTGAATTGGTATTTTAAAAACTCTTTTCACAAAGAATAAAAAAACACAAACCAAGATCACCACAAAAAGTAAATGTGGAATTTAAAAGCGCGGAAGCAAGAAAAGGAACATAAAAATTTATAGTGGTTCGGTCGACTCGACCTACGTCCACTCCTTGGAGGCACCCTCCAAGTATTGCACTACAAAATGTGACTCTCCTTTAGCCCCCACAGCTAGGCGGAGAAGCCCTCACAAGAACCTCCTTTTTGCCACCCCGGCAAGGCAGAGAACCTTCCTCCATTTGCTTCCTCTTGAAGCTGGCAGAGAACCAAAATCAAAAGCAAACTCCTTACCTCTAGACCCTTCCACGGATGAGAAACTCTAGACGAAGACGAAGCAGAGCGATCCTTGAAGCAACCCTTGTGAATCCCCTCACAAGCTCCCCCTCACAAGATCCTCTCTCTCTCCTCTCTCTCTTTCTCTCCTTAAGGTCTTCTCAGGTCAAGGCAGCAGCCAAAGGTCTTGAAAAACGTTGAACAAGAGCTCTTAAATAGAAGAGCTTCAAAGGAGCTCATTAATTGCAAGTTGCCAACAATATCGTCCAGGCCGATATGGACATCGGCCTGGCCGATCAGTACAAATCAATGAAGATCGGCCAGAGCATCGCCCTGGATGCAAAGCAGGACGATTGAAATTTGGCTTGATAGTCCAGGCCGATCTCACGATCGTCCTGGCCGATCAGTTCAAATTAGAGGAAGATCGTCCTGACAATATCCCTGGATACGGGCTGGCCGATACTGATCGTCCTGAAGTAACTTAAGGTTTTTGACTGGATCGTCCTGGCCGATCCTGCGATCGTCCAGGACGATATGATCGTATCAATCATCCTTAATTACTCCCTTGATTTCCTGAATAATTATGGCATAATTTGTGAATATCGCCCAGGCCGATACTGGGATCGTCCGGGCCGATAATTTAAAAATACAGTATACCATAATTGACTATGGCGGCTACTTCTTTCTATTTTGAGCTTATCGTCCTGGCCGATACACGTATCGTCCAGGACGATTTGTTAATGTTGGCTACCTTAATCAAGAATCCTTAATTAGACTTTCTGTTTTAAGCTGATCATCCAGGCTGATCCAAAAATCGTCCTGGCCGATATGAGTAAAAATAGAAATTTTAAGTCTCTCAAGTGTGTGTGTGTGAAGGGTTACATAGCATCAGTCTCTTTGATCATTACAAGTAGACTCAAGAGATGAAAATCAAACGTACAGACTGACTCAACCCTAAACCTACGCAATCCTGAACTTGGCTCCTTCTTGATCGTCCGATCTTCGATTCCTGAAAAGTTAGAAGCAACAAGTAGTCCAAGAGAAACAGTGTTTGTCAATCATCAAAATATAATACATAAAAACTAGGTTTGCAACATATAGTCCTATGCAAAAGAACTTGAACATTTGTCATTACTGCTGCACACAATCCCCTTTCATGATTTATTACTCATGGATCGTTTTTCCTTGAATTTAAATTTTTAGTTACAAAGATGGTTAAGCCATAGAAAGATGTTGTTGAACTCCATGAAATGCAAAAATATAATGATGTGCTAAAAGTGATTTATATTGAAATTACTACAATATGTGTACTATTGCAGCATATTCACAAAGAAAAAAGAAAATATAACCCTCAATGGAATATACAATATGACACATATCTTTCTAGATTATATAATGGACGTGATTCTAACTGTGTTAACATGGTACGCATGAGACGAGCGCCTTTTTTCAAATTATGTGATTTATTGCGTACACGAGGATTATTTTTTGACACAATGAATATTTGAATCAAGAAACAAGTTGCTATGTTATTACATAAACTCGGACTTAGTGTTCATAATCGAGTCATCCTATTTAACTTTCATCGCTCTGGTGAAACTATTAGTAGGTATTTCAAAGTTGCATTACATGCTGTAGGGGAGTTACGCCATGAGTTTATCAAGCCTCTACTTCCTGAAACTCCATATAAGATTAAATCAAGTAATAAGTGCATGCCATTTTTTAAGGTATAACAATCTTTATTCAATTAAAATACCTCTTTTATTATGGTATCCTAAATATACTTTGTGTAAAATTTATGATTGTATTAGATCAATATATGGAACTCATATTAAAGCTAGGGTTCCAAAGGAGAATGAAGCCGCATTTAGAGGAAGGAAATCATACCCAACACAAAATGTTTTAGCAGCAGTTGAATTTGATTTGAGGTTTACATACGTGCATGTTGGTTGGGAAGGTTCTGCTCATAACGCAACAGTACTTAAAAATGCATTAGAAAGATCAGATGGTTTGCGTGTCCCAATAGGTAAATATTATCTAGCTGATGGTGGCTACTCAACATGAAATGATTTTATTTCGTCATATCGTGCCACAAGATATCACTTGAAGGAGTTCAGTTCTATTCAACCTACAAATTCTAAGGAATTTTTTAATCTACTACATTCCTCATTACGCATTACTGTTGAGCATGCATTTGGTTGTTTGAAGAACCATTTTACAATTATAAAAAGTGAACCCTACTTTCCTCTACAAACTCAAGTTGAAATTGTGATTGTACGTTGCATACTGCATAATTGGATAGTTACAGAAGGTGGTAATGAGTTCATTCAATTCAAGGATGAATGGGCTAGGAGAAGTCACTGTAAAAGAGGAGATATAGCAATTGTAGATGATTCTCAATAATGGCTAGATAAAAGATGAAATTGTTCAATTCATGTGGACTCGCTTACAAAATGATGGATACTAGATTTGTTCATTTACTTTTTATGAATTTAACTGTAACTTACTAATTTTTAGTTTGTGTTTTTTATTTATTATGGACATATATTTGCTTAAATTTATTTTGAAGGGTTTTCATGCATTATTGATATATGGGGTATTACTGTCCTACTAGGGTCGTTTGTGGATGGTATTTGTGCAATTATGTTACTAGGCAACAAGTGGATATAATAACTTATGCATTTATAAATTATTTTCTATTCATGACATAAATTTATTTATTATATTTTCATTAAGGGAGAATGAGTTCGTCATAAATAGAGATGAATGGTACTTCAAAGCCCAAGAGGAAAAAATTTTTATGGAGCTTAAAATCTAAGTGGATAACTGGATTGCTTCAAATAATGATAAAATATGTAAATGCAAATATGCGAAGTGCCCAAGGATTCAAAGACTCTGTGTATCAAGGTGCTGCCTAGAAAATGAAAGAGAAGTTTTGAATAGAGGTGATAGGTGAGCAATGCAAGAACCAAATTAGGCATCAAAGAAGTGTTTAGATTCACATTCAGGAGCTCAAATGAAAATTAGGTGTATATTGGGATAAAACAAAGAAAATGATATTGATGGGTCAAGAAGAATATGCATCACATATTCAGGTATTACTTTAAGCACGTCATTTAAATTACTATTTTGGGGCTAACAAAAATTTTTACAGGCATTTCCAAAGGATGTTGCTTATTTAAATATTGCAATTGCAAATTATGTAGAGTTGGAGATAGTATGTGGTCTTGGACATGCAACTGGAGAGTGAGAGAAATCGAAAAATTATCAAACTCCACTTGGAACACAATAAATACATTTAAGCGATGATGAACCTTCACAATTTATGTATGTTGGTGCAGATGGATCATTGCCTATTGAGTGGTCAGATATGCAAGTTATGAAAGATTCTACTAAAACAACAAAGAAACTACTACCTTCATCTGGTATAGGAAATGATATAAAAAGGAAGTATAAGACATCTGCTATCGATCAAAATATCCATGAGTGTATTTGTTTGATGGCGATAGTGTGAATGAAATTGCTAATGCTATCCAGAGCTCAATAACATCTCCAAAGCAAATTACAAATATGTATTATGAACTGATGTCTGAGATAACAAATATTACTGACTTCCCAGATGAAGAGGTTGATACAAAATATGATAATTTATCAAAAAATCCTACACTGATACTATCTTTTCTTTTAAAACCTACAGATTCGAAGGCTAGATGGATGCGTAAAGAGCTAGGAAACTGATTTAAGTTGTTGAAGATTGGCATATATATTCAGTTGTTATCTCAAAAAACTATTTCATATTAATTTATAGTAATTATAACTAAGATCAAAACGTAACTTTATGATTTTGATGGTCTCTGATTTTATTCTAATTATTAAAATGAAATGAAAATGCTTCTTTACATTTCTTATTTAATTAATCCCATTTTTTTCTGGGCCAACTAAATCATGGTATCTTGTTGGACATTTTCTTCATCATCATCTTAATTATTTTTTGAAGCAGTTTTTTGTGAATTGGAGACTTATGAACATTTACTTGTCTCACACTCATGCTGATGCCTGATGATCACATAATTTTTGTCTAGGCATGCTTGTAAGTAGTATGTAATATTTTATTCTTCATTATAAACCCAATGCAATTATTGAGAGTTTTCATGTGACCCGAAGTAGGTGTAATATAGTTGTTTATTATACCTTTGAAATTTGGAGATTGAATTTGTAAGAAAATGTTAATGGGATTGCAGATGGAATTCTGTTAGTAGGCTGGTCTCTTCCATGAAATTGAGTTAGGAAATGGGATGGCCTGATCATATGCAAGTTATCAAGTTAATTTTTTGCATATTTTTGTTGTAAAAACATTACTTGAAAATTTTAAAATTTAAATTTTCAAAGAACTAAAATCAAAAGTTCTCTCTATCACAAGTATATTTTTGTCTATTTCAACATACTATTAAATTAAATACACAGCAGAATTTTATATCTTATAATCTAAAAACAAAATATAATAAGATTGTGCAATAAATGAATACACTGATTTTATTTTATAACACCAAATAATTCTAATTATTATAAATACACTATTTTTATAAATACAGTAGTTGTAATGCCAAAATAAATTATTCCAAAAAAATTGCTTTTACTTTAATCTAGATCTACCTAACCGAACAAGGGAAATAATTCTCTTGCGTTTATTTTACAAACAATCAAACAGGCTCAAAGTATTCAGAATACACTGCATTTACTTTACATTGCATTTACTTTACACTGTATTTTCATTTCAGGGAACCAAACAACCACTTAGATTTATAACACCCTCTAAAACCGTTTGGCAGGATTTACGGTAAACCCGGGATAAATCCTGGTTAAAATTGGCTACCAATTAGGCCCTATGTATTTTTTAATTTCTTAATTTGAATTGGACTTGATACATTTCAAAATATTATGGATTAAAATTTTGGAATCTCTATCAGTCATATTATGATTAGAGCATTTGTTGGATGCTTTTTTGCAGCCCATTTTTTATGTCGGTTTATAGTTTTGTATGCTTAGATTGCAAACGTAAAAAAAAAAAGTTTAGATCATCATCGTTAGCTTTATCAAACTCTATAAACCCAGAGAAGAAATTGGATCAGATGTGTTGATTAATTCAGATGGGGAATGCCAAATTATTAATTTTGATTTTGAAGCTTAAGTAATTTGGTTAATTATATCTGGTTTTATGAAGTTCCGACTGTTGTACAAGGCAAATACATATTTTTTTTTTCTTAATTGCCAATATCATTAAAAAAAATTTATTACAAACTAGTTTGTGATAGATAAACTATCACAATCCTCCTTAAGCAAAGAAAAAACATAAGGAGGAATCTTATTACAATCTAGATCTTCCCAAAAAAAATTCCCTCATAAAGCTAGGTTAGCATAGAAATCGGCTAACTTATTATAATCCCTATGAGCAAAATGAAATAAAAAATCCATAGTGTCCTTCAAGAAAGACAAGTCTTCGACCGAGTTATTGTCCCATTTATTATAGGCTTTCTCCAGTGAATTTTGTAAATACTTAGTGACATTATAATTATCTCCTTTAATAATAATCCCTTTAGCACCAAATTTCCAATCTTGAACAACCATCTTCAAAGCCGGAAAGCCAATAGCTCGAAAAAACCAATGTCCCAATGAATGCATTTGAACCCAAAAGCAAGTAGAAATCTGCCCTTATGATCTCTAAAAACTCCAACAATTCTAGCTTCATTTGAGTTTAAAAGTGCCACATCAAAGTTAACTTTAATCCAATCGGGTGGAGCTAGGAGGGTGCAAAGAAGAAATAGACAGCTTAGAAAGCTGATTAACACCTCAGTGGTCCGAGAAGATATTACAACTTGATGAAGAAAGAGCAATGCCAATAGCACTTGAAGCCATATACCCCACACCGAGCTCTCAATACATCTTTGTTACCTTGAGCATAAAGGGAGAGAAATTTAATGCAGAGTTGGGAAGCAGTAGGATAAGGTGAAACGTTCATTTTTAAACAACCGACAGAAAGTGGAGAATCATCAGAGAAAATGATCAGTTTATACACTTTTACGAAGATCAAGTTTACGAAGATCAAGTTTATATATATATATATATATATATATATATATATATATATATATATATATATATATATATATATATATATATATATATATATATATATAGGTGATTTGGAAATTCTGGGGAAATATAGCCAATGTCTTGCTAGTTTTTGTTGTTTCATTTATTTCTAGGGGTTATTGCTCACAATTTTTGTTTAATAGTTAAATTAACACATAATCTCGTGTGCTTAAATATCGAGAGATTTACATACGTAACATTAAGATCCCCATTTTTACATATCTAAGACCCAAAATTTACTGTTTACTTATTTAACTACAAAAAACTATTTAATACCCCAAAATTAACTTTATGTTACCTTAATTTTAAATTAGTTGTCTCTTCTTCATGGTTTGAGTGTGATGAAATGAGGTTTTTGATTCATAGCATAAGTGGTAGGAATTATAGTAGTGGTGATTAATAAGAGGGGAACTAGAATATGCACATCTATACCTTTGATATCCCTCGTGAACATGATTGAATGGAGTCCGCCTCCCCCAACATTGACTCTGTGGCTCCCATCAATGGTGCTTACTTTTCCTACAATCATTCATTATTAGGGACAATATCCCATGCATCTTGTCCTCAAGGTCGAAGGATGAGAACTATCTCCTGGTCATCTCATATGACTCTCATGTGGCTTAGTATTCTGCCAATTCCTTCTACTTGATAAGTTTATTTTGAACAATAAACCCAAGATGTTGAGAACAAATAGGCAGCTTTTTGTAAAGGGTAATAAAATGTACGACGCACTTATGCATAACAGACTTGACTAGGACTTCATCTCGATAGTTGTAAAGGAACTCTCTAGTATCTTTAGCCTGCTAGTTTCCCCCTCCTTTTTTCTCAACTTCTTCAGCCACAACCTATATTAACTCATTGATGCAATCCTTTCAAAATCATTTGGGTAACAATCTAGAGGAAGCAAAGAAACTATACAGAAAAACTCGTAATCCTCTTCAACCATAATCATTAACCTTCAACTATTTGTCTGTCAAATCTTTCACTAATTTTGAATAATCCATTTTTTTCAAATGTCATAATTATTTTACCACAAAAGCCATAATATGGACCTCTTTGAGTTGGAATAGGCAGTCTATAAGAATTCCATACCTACATATTTTACTCTATCATCTTCTTTAAATGTGCAATTCTTTGAGGAAGCTCTCGAGGACTCCAGCTTTGGCAAGGAATGACAATTTAAACTAGTTGTTTCTGCTATATGTGCTTCCACATTGGAAGTTGTTCTTCTAGTTTGAGAAGTGTCAGATAATGTAGATTTTTGATTAGTAAATTTTCCTTACTTCTCCTACCTTGCATGAATATTATCCTCTAACTTGTCAGCTCGTACATGTAGAGAAACTCAACTGGATGGCGTTGCAGGAGAATCTTCAACAACTATATGGCTTTTGGGAGACATATATGACAATGGATTGTCAACATATGTATCTTGAGCATCTTCCTCCCCTTGCACTATGGCCATGTTTTTGCTACTGTCTTCCTTCTTTGTGGAAAAACTGTAATCATATTGGATAAATAGTTCTTTGTTTCATCTTTGGTTTCGTCAAATTTCAGTGAACCATTGTCGATAGTTACCACACCATGATTTATTTCATCTAAAATTTTGAGTTCTGAAGCAATTTCAGCAAGAGAATCTTCTAGTTTGTTAAGGGAAGAAACATCAATCCCTATTCCATATGCTGAAACATTACCTTGGCTTTTTGGACTGGTAGGATAGTTTCTTATTTAGGTTAACATCCTTAACTACTTTATAGTAAATTTCTTTTCTCTCATTAACTTCTTTGGACATGAAGAACACTTGAGAATGAGCTGATTTTAATACATTATCAACATCACTCAAGGCATAGTCGATAAAGCTATTAGAATCAAGAGCAGAATTGAGCTCTTCAAATATTGTATATATGATAGTAAAAGTAGGATTCTTTGACTTCTTGGATCCATTAACAACATTGCCTCTTTTTTCTTCATAATCATTGAGTTCATTTATGGCACCATTCTTAAAGTTTTCTTCATTAGAATCACATTTACTTGGGTTTCCATCAAGTTTCAAATGTATGCTACCATCTGAAACATCTTTAGCTTCTATTTTAGACCAATCTTCATCATTATCCATAGCAACAACCTCTTGAAAATGAAAATATAGTTCCTTATTATGAACAAGAGTATGACATTGATCCGAAGCACATGCAAGGACCAAATGTTTTTTTTCTTGAACTCTTAGTTATCAAATTCACTTCGACCTCTGGCACTTTTGGAGAATTACCAGCTAATTCTGAATCAGGTGATGCATGTTGAGAAATAACATGCAACCAAACATTAACATTATAAATAGCCAAGTCATTCTTCCTATCCTTCTCCACATTATTCTAATTCAAAATAAACTTTTGTTGATCCATTGATGTTAGATCCATCTACCTCTCCAACCAATTCCATGAGAAATTAGGTCTCAAAGGATCACAACTAATGTAGATAGACTTAGTCCTTGGTGTAGAATTTAAAAGATGACAAGTATATGTACTGGAGACCAACTTCTTGATTGCAAACGATGCTTTATTTAGTTCCATATCATATTGCTTCACCTTGTCAATCGGATTATCCTCGGAAGGAGCTTGTGTATCACTTCTTGAACTCTCATTCTTCTTCTTCTCAATCATTTGCATCTTCAACTTTCTTACCCTAGGATCATGATCATACTATAACAGAAAGTAGTAATATATATACTTAATGCACAGTATGCTTCCTTTCTTTGTTTTGCTCTTGCCTTTACTACAAGTTTACGGTTTAAGTCTCTTTAATTATATGTATGGTAATTGTTTAATCACTTCATTCATCTAGTTAGATTATAATTCACTCATTCATTATAGAGTATTGATGTGGAAAAAGATGATCTCAATATGCTTTTTGGATGATAAGCCCTTATTATTGGTCACCTTGCTTGATGTTCTTCCTTTATAATTAATTTTTTTTTGTTGAATACCTATGATGTGTTGGATTTATCATTGAGTTCAATCCTTAATGACAAAAGGGATGAAATAGGATTGTAAAGGAGTTTTTTATGTAGAAATCAATCAAGAGAGAATTCCGAGAAAGTTATATGAAATATAAAATTTGTGAGAATTATTAGTCTCTTGGTAATTATGAATTTTGTTACAAGGGAGAGGAAGTGCTGTGAGGAGTGAGAAAATTGAAAGTTAATGGAGGGAGATAGATGATAGAAAATAAACGACAAAGAACTTTTTTAAATTCAAATCATAATTAATGAAACCCTTATTTATAGAAATATGGCTTTAATTTAAAATTCAAATTAAATTTAAGACGTAGATGACAAGTTAGAAATTCAAAGAACCTATCTTAAAATAAATATTATCTTAATATTATATACAAGAAAATTGAAATGTAACACTTATACTAATCTTAAAAATCTTGGCAAGTATAAGAATAATGTTGATAGAATTCTTCTCTAGAAGTGTCATGCAAAAGCTCTCTCTTTGAAAGTTGGTTTCCTTCATAAAGGAAATAAATTGCATCCTGAACCTCTCTTATATCAGCATGTATTGCTGGGCATAGGAAAGGAATCTATAAGCTTCATATTCAAAAATATTTTGACATCATAAGTTTTTGTTTTATTTGTTACCATAAAAGATCTTATAGTCACATATTGATTTTTGTAGTGGTGGTAACACAAACTCCACCTATATTTCTTGAGAGGAAGAAACTATATTTTTACCTATGAAGCAAATTGTATATTTGGAGAAGAGTATTGCAAGATTAGCATAATTATTTGATTAAATTGTTTCTAGATCCCAATAATAATACTAATAGAAGGAAATCCTTAATTTATTTGATCTCCTTCATCTTGCTAGACACCCATCAGCCTGCAGCTCCCTCAAACTGTCTAAACTATCTTGTTGAAGCTCTAATGAACCCCCAACGACTCATTAATGTGACCACTCAAAAACCTTCCATCTATTGTCTTAGTGCTGGTGTGATCACATTTTCCAACATCCAAGCTCCCACCTCCTAGCTCAGCCCATCTTCATTAACTTGTGTAGAGCTTGCCAACTCAACACCTACCAGATTACCGTTTATAAATTTGAGGTCGAGGGTCATGGTTGAAGGAAGGAGACCTACTCTCATCTATAAATTTGAGGCTTAGGGTAATGGTTGAAGGAGGGAGACTCTACAAGAAAATAGAGTATTTTCTGTGGAAAATTCAGAATTTTCCAGTGAATTTTAAAATTTTCAGGCGGATTTCCGACAAAAATGATTTCTACTGCAAATCGAGTGTCGGAAAACTTTCCCGTCTTAAAAAAACCGCTGGAATTTTTTTCGGTGAAATTATTTCACCGAAAAAGTTTTCCGACAGCTATCCAATAGAAAAACTCCACCGTAATAAGAAAAAAAACAATTTTAAAAATTTAATTCCCGCCACAGCCGTAGGAGGACCGCCCTAGTTGACCCCGCTCGCAGGTGTGCCTGGGACAAAAGGTTGAATGGGTCAAACCCATCTCTCTCTCATCTAGAGAAATCTATGTTAAATTGATTTTTTTAATAAATAATTTGTTTCTTAATATCTAGTCCATAGATTCCAAAAGAGTTAGAATTGAGGGATAATTTATTGACCTCATGAGTGCTTTTTAAACCTTCATTGATGTAGAAGAATATGATCATGATATCAATTGACGATGATATTTGGATATAATAACTTTTTTATATTTCTTCTGTGTCCTTGAATATATGTTTTTGATTTGCTTGATTTCTCCTTGAATCCAACCTTTTAACAGAGTCGAGAGAATTTTGAGAGATAGAACACTAAATTTAGATTTTTGAGAAATATAAGTTGCTGAACTAGGAAATCTTTTTTAGGGAAAAGAGTGATGTGACAAGAAAAGAAAGATTGATTGTTAGGAGAAACCCAATGGAGAGAGAGAGAGAGAGAGAGAGAGAGAGAGAGAGAGAGAGAGAGAGAGAGAGAGAGAGAGAGATGATTTATTGCAAAATCAATTCATATTTCATTATTCAATAATAAGGTACAAAGCTTATATTTATAGAATTCGGCTACAATTTAAAAGTCATTACTAAATTTAAAACTTAAATAGATACAACGCCTAAAATCTTATCATATAATTCAAAATACTTATAATCCTAATATCAAACACAATATATCTTAAATAAAAATCCCCAAACTAACTTTAAATACTAGAAAATTCTAGCATTTGACTAGGATGGACATTCTTTCTTTATACCACTTGATCCAATTAGCATAATGTATAATTTAAGAGGCATATGTATCATATTGATGATGATCATATTTATCACCTATTTATAAATCATATCACTAATCATGTTACAAACTCTTATGTTTGCGATGTTATATCTTAGGCATAATCCAAGAATCTTATGTGCATATTAGTTTTTTTTTTTTTTTTTCTTTTCTTCTTGCTTAAGATGCCATGCTAAAAGACATACAAATCTATATTGGTTAAGGCTAATGGTGGTGTGGGATGGGTAAAGGGGAAGGGATGGAAATAGCTAGGAGGCCGCTAGGGGTTATATACAATTTCCATATGAAATTTGGTTCTGATGCGTCTAATGCCAAATGATGTTGGAAAAGTTTAATCTGATCCCAATTTCTTAACGGGGCATTGATGATTTCAAAAACTTTATTTTTTTTCTTGATCTCCAATGCAAGAAGACCCTTGGGACCAAATGATGTTGGAGAAGATTAATCTGATCCCAATTTCTTAACGGGGCATTTGATGATTTCAAAAACTTGATTTTTTTTCTTGATCTCCAAAGCAGGAAGACCCTTGGGACGAGAGCCTTTTAGATTTCTTGCGGATTATAGAATCGGGAGGACGTTGCCTTGAATGTTTCAGGAAATGTACAATATGGTTGAGAGAAGGAGAAATTGAATGTAAATGAGAAGCATGATGCAGATAGAGGAAGGAATCATAGGAAGGAGCATCGCTAGCATGAGCAAGAAAGAGAGAGACATAGATAGAGGAGAGAGAGGATAAAGTATATTGCTTTTTTATATGACAATCTTTCTTGGAATTATTCACTTATAATCAATAATACCCCTATTTACAATAAAATTTAAAACTTAACTCTTGATTAGTCCTAAAATTCTATCATAACATTTATTATTAAAAATCCTGCAAATTAAATACATAAAAATTAAAAGAAAATTTCAAAATTACTCAAAATATTCTAGAATAATGTAGAACAATCTTGATGTATCTTTTACTCATTCAATATTATACTTCATTCTTTTATTCATACCTCTTTTGCACAATCAAAGGTTGTATGCTTTAAGGTTTATAATATATTAAAGATCCACACTAGGCAGAGTAGAGTATCTTGTTAGGCCTCTAGATGCCAGATCATTAATTAGATAATTTGAACTTTTTCTTTTATTCTAATCATAAGAGTCTAGAATTCAGTTCAATAGGAATGGTTGCACATAATACTCTCTATCGGCTGTCATGGCAAGTTGAGGAATTAATCTCTTTGATATTTCAGCAATCTCTTGGTGACATATTTCTTAGTTTTTTTTTACATCAAAATTTGTCGCACTGTAATTTCTTAGTTTCTTATTAGATGATGAACTCCTCATTCAAACAGAAAACTCATTCAAACAGAAAAACCTTTCTTTGAGCAATTTTAGTGTAAGAAAACAAGTTTGAAGTTTGCATAATATTGTATAGTTCCCGTAATTTCTCTAGTAAATCCTGGTAAATTTCTCTTAACTATTGTCTACCATTATTAGAAACTTCTAGAGTCAGTTAAAAGAACAAAACATTGCCAAATAAAATATCCATTTCTGTCTTAGCATAAGCTTTTACTACAGTCAATTTTATTACAGGAATGGAAAAGACCAAAGCATAGTCCAATGAAGACTCCACTTTCTACTTCATTTCCAGCTGATCCACCGGAGGAAGATGAGGAAGAAGAAGAGGAGAAGAAAGAGAAGAAGAAGACGATCCAGAAAAGGAAGATCCTGAGAAGCCTAAGAAGGCGAGTTAGCTTCAACTCTCTCTCTCTTTGGTTGCCTCTTTTGTGTTTTTTGACTGTTTTAGAGGATTACGGATGAGACACTTTGATTTTGTTTATTTGTTTTTTACGTTAGGAACAGTGCTGAAAAAAATTATGATTTTTTTTTCTTTTGCAATGTTCTCAAATAATTGCATGTTTAGTCTTTTTTTTTGTGGTGGATATTATAAATTTTTTTTAGAAGGTGAACAACTATCAACCTTTTATAATTATCATATTTTAATAAATCTGGTTGTAAAAAGAACATTCCAATCACATAAACTTTTTTGAATATCATCAGGAAACTCTAAGACTACGTCGAGATAACTTTTTTACTGTTTTTTATGATTGAAAAAGTTCTTTTCTCTCGTAAGGTGAGCCAAAAAGTTAGAAGTTAATAAGCTGGAATGTGGATTACAAAGGAGAGACGGAACTCTCCCAAGAGACGAAACTCTCCCAATCGGGTGAAATTATTACGTGTGGTCACTGAACGTCGTCTGGAGGCGAATCATGACGCGCCACGTCATTTTTTTATTGTGCATCGGTACTTTGTACCATTGTATATCAGGTGACTTGTGAAAGAGTTCAGTAGAGACACAGCCGAAGCAGATAAGAGTAATAGAGCAAATCTCAGATGCTTGATAGTACTGTTTACATGGTATATAAAGACTGTGAGGAGACATTTTGTTATAGGGAACAGTGCTTTAACAGATATTACAATGATTTAAGTAAGTGGAGAAATGCTCAGTGAGCTGCTACGGTCCAGACACAGCAGGAGGTGGATAACCGAATGCCTGTAGCTGGTAGTGGAACTTGTATGGCTTTACAACTTGGTGCATCCTTATTCGCCTCAAAATCGTCCGATAACCGCACGTAATAATCTCTTCTCAATCAGACAAACATTTAGCATAAAGATTGAAAAAGTTGCCAAACAAAAAAAAATGTAAGAGTTGGTTTTGAATTTTTAGGAAAAAATTTATAGTTTTATTTTTTTATGAATTTTTATTATTTAAAAAAACATTATATGATAAGAATCAGCTTTGTATAATTAAATATGAATGTCCTAAGTATGATTTATATAAGAACAAATAATTTATTTATAATACACATATTAATTCGTAAATTATAAACTATTTACGGATCGCACAGCCACCCAAGCCGAGGAAGAAATCTTTTTTCCGTCTTGCTGATGTAAATATATATGGCTAATAGTGTTTTTTATCTAAAAATTGACTAAAAAATTGTCATTAATTTTTTGTCCTTTGAACCATAAATGATTCTTCATGATGGTTTCAATAGTCGCCTGCTTGTTCAAGTAGGTTTGCAATTTAATACGCAACTTCTTACATAATATTTAAATTTTGATTATTTATAAATTAAAATTTTTATTTTTATTTTTTCAAAGTTTCAGTTATATATCAAAATTTCAAGTTGTATTTTGTTCGCGTTTGTCAAATTTTAGTGGTTTAGAGTTTGTTTAGAACAGTTTTCACTCTACTTAGCTTTTCTTACATCAATTCCAACTATCGTTTCGTTTGAGGTAGCATTTTTACTGCTTTTTAAATAATTTTTTAGATTAAAAAAAAAATTTCGTAAGTTTTTATACTGTAATATAGAAAGCAGTAAGAATGATGTCTCAAATGAATCCTATGTTAGACTGCTTCTTTTTAGAAATTTTTGTAGTATGAAACATCTTTGGACAATTAGGGTTCTTAATGTATAGCAGCTTTAAGAAACCGTTCATTTTTTTTTAATAACAAATTTATATTATCCATAATAATTTTTGAAAAAATTAATTTTCATGTATCAACTTCACAGTAAATTTTACAAAATACTAAAGTCGTTCCAAATAGATTGTTTGTCATAACAATTTGATAGTTAAGAAAATCTAAATATTAATTTCATAAATAAAAGGAAATTCTGAGTTATGTGTAATTGTGGGCTCCGAAAAATTCCATTTTAATGTGTGATCCCGGCCTCTCCGCGCCATCCGTCTATTTTTCTTTTGAGTGTATGCGTGACGATGACGGCAAAGAGTTTTAATGAGATTAGGTTCATGAAGAATTTTCAGAAGGCAGATTTGGTTTTAGATAAGACACTACCCAGATATTTCGCCCTCATTTTGTGAGGACTTTTTGATATGAGTTCTGATTTCCTATAGGTGCAAGCTCCTATAATTAATTACCCCTCCCGATAATAGGAGAGAACTTTTGATTAAGGCTAGTCGTTAAAGCAGTTATATAGGTTATAAACCTATCGTATAATAGCAATAATTTTATGATTTGAATTTTAAATTTATGATTTAGAATTTACACCATAAACTTAAAACTAGTGGTGGGCGGAATGAAGACGAGCCCGATCAAGATCCCATGGTTCCGTCATCTCGGGCTGTCATGATCCCTGGTCTACTTAGTTAGAGGAGGTAGTCGACCCAACTTGACAGAAGGCACCTTGTCGGTAGCCATGGGTTGCTTCGTCCAAGAATACCTTGTATACCTGGGTTGGTGTTTGTCTAAGGGGATATATTTGAATCCACCTTCGCTAACAAAGGGCTTGATGCCTATCGAATATACCCTGTGATTCATAACTCAAGAGTTTGAAGCCTTTAGGGAACATACGGGCTTTGGCCGTGATCGTAATATAATGGTGTCATTTTGCGTTAGAACCACCCGATCAGAGGGCACATGCCACGTCCCTGTTGGCAAGAGACTATTTGAGGATGAATCAAAGTGATACACCTGATACGCATTCGCAGTTTTTGAGCTGAGGTTAATTTCAAATTTATCACCCCCGATAAACGGTTGAGGAGGCAGATGATTTTTAGTTTTGAGTTTTCAAGTGATAGATTTTATTTTAAAAGTTTGGGCTTTTGTTTGATTTGAGATTTTACCCCTCCGGTTGAGATTTTCTGTCAACACGACCATCATCGGGGTGACATTAAGGTCACTTATAATTTTGTAAAATTTTGGGAGGCATTTTGTTATTCAAGTCGTGCCGACTCCAGTCCTTTTGAGGATGATGAAACTTGAATATTTAACTCGTGCAGCATTCTCGGATCATTGGATTTGAGATTTATATGCGATGATCAGAGCACATGCGGGTTATATCATTTGACCCTGCGCAGCATTCTCGGAGATTTGAATTTATAGCTTTAAAATATTTATCGGAGCACATGCAGGGTGGGGTTTAATTTGAGGGATCATATTTAATACATAAGGAACATTTTAAAATATTTAAATATGATCCATTTAATCAAGTGATTTCATTTAACAATAGCCCGGGATTTCATTTAAGGGCCTACGAACACCTTCTGTCTGCTTGTATACATGTTGCGGATCCGGTGGTGTTAGTCTAAATCAGGTTTGAGTTGTAATACGTAGAAGATGTGTTGTTTAATTTATTCAAGCTTATCGTATCATCTACTATAGCTTGTAAGGGATGTTTATCCAATAGACATTAGAAAATCGTGTTCTTTCTTATAAATCAACTGCATTTGTTACTATGAATCTTCTGCTATGAGTTGCAGGTGACTGTATTTATTGTAATTCTTTCACATTTGCATGCAGATAATATATTGAATGTATATTAAGCCTCCTTCAATGGTTTGTAGGCATTTACATTTCTTGTATCCATTCAGCATTTCGTTCATAGATGTCCTTTTGTGTATGTAGTGTCTTCTGCAATGGCCCGCATATGTTTGCATTTACTATATTTCTTTTAGATCTTCTTATAGACATTGTATTATATGTACGACAAGTTTCCTACAATGACTCGTAGGAATTTATATTTATTGTTATCCTTTGGCATTTTGCTTATAGTTGACACACTGGGAATGAAACTGGTCTTATACGTCATCTCGTAGAGATTTACATTTGATTTGTTGTGTACCATTAGGTGTTTGCCTACATATAACATGCGGTGTGTATAACTGGTCTTCCACAACCCCATAGACATCTGCATTGTGATTGGCTTAAAGATATCCCAAAATTCCAATGGGGATCTTATGTTATTGATTGGTTATAAGTATGTTGTCATCCCTTTGCTTTGGTCTTCGCTAGCAAGGAAGGTTAATATGTTGGTTGCATTTCAAATTTTTTTCTACAAAAAGGGGATTATGTACATCTACTTGCACGACTGATTTATAAATGAGTTGTGTTTACTACAACTCCCTCATTTATCTTTGTTGGTGACTCATTGAATCCATATCACATGAACTTCCCTAGTCTCCAAAAGATTGATGTATTTTGTTTGTAGATTTTTGTTGATTGGAGAGAAGTCGTATTATTCATTGTAAGGGTTATACAGAATCATGTTGAGTGCAAGTATGATTTGAGTTTAAGTTTGAGTCCGAGTCCAATATTATTTGATAAAATTGTAATTTAAAATTGATTTTATGTTTGAATTATGTTCAAATCAATTTTCAATTTTATGCACAAGTCCCCTATTGTTCAATGAAAATTTCGGCAGCCTTCCGGCGTCTCCTCCCCACCAAGGGAGAAATCGGGACGACATCTGCCAAAATTTCTTCCTACCTAGACCTAAGGTCGACGGTGTAGGGTCTTCAATTTTAAACCATCCCACCATGATCTAAGATCGACTGCTTGAGGTTTTCGAATTTTATTTCATCCCACCCAGATCTAAGATCAATGGCGGGGGGGACTTTGAATTTAAAACCATCTGCCCGGATCTAAAATCATGATGCGGGTCTTCGACACCTGTTTGAAAATCCATTTTTTTCTTTTCAATTATTATTATATTATATAATAATAATAAAATTATTACTATTATTATATAATATTATTATTATAAACATAATATATATATATATATATATATATATATATATATATATATATATATATATATATATATATATATATATATATATATGAGGGGGAGAAGGATCGGGTTAGGGCAGAGCCCGACCGGCTCGAGTCGGAGGCCACGCACGGCGGAATCGGAGGCCAAGGGAAGGCGTCAATCGAAGACGGGTTGGCTGGAGTTTCGTTAGGCCAGAGGTAGGTCAGATAGTGGGTCAGATCCGACCAGTGGAGGAGGCTAGGGCACGACAGTGGGTCAAGCCCGAGCGGAAGTCGGAGGCAGCGTATGCGATCGGTGTGGCTAGGGCACGAGTCGGCTGGCGGTGCAAGAGGATGAAGTTCGACAGCAGAGAGAGGGTTCTAGCCTGCAATACTGGTCTTGGAGTCGTAGAATGTAGTTCGTCCGACTTTGAGAATCCAGAGGTAAGTCCCCAAGTTTCTCTTTGCGATCTCCTGTCATTCTGAGAGCGTGTGTATGCGTATGAGGCCGAATGGGGGAGGAGTTATTTTTATTTCATGAGAAGATTGATGATTCCTTGCGATGGTTTGAGCAGTTACCTATTTTTGAACGAATAGTTTCTTCATTTTGGCGATAATCGTCGTGAGGTGGGACTGGCATAAGCAGGTATATCAGTTTCCGACAGTTAGAGGTCAACAGTAATGTGCGTAAATATTTTTTATTTAAAATGTTAGTAAGTTTTCATATTAAAGCATTTTTTTATTAAAAACCCACTGAGGGGCCTACGCATTAAATCTAAAAAAAATATTACAAAGTCCTTAGAAGGAACCTCCAGCTCGCTACTGCTCAAAAGAGCTACAAGAAAAGTCAAAATAAAACCTAAGAGCTGGTGGTTCCTTTTTCTAAGATTACAAAAAAATATAAACAAATGCTAGGGCTGCAAGTAGATAGCACCCAAAAAGGGAATATCAGATTAATCTTGTTCAACACATTCTTCCTACAAAAACAGTAAGCAAACCTCAAAAAGCTCTTAAAATTAGAGGACGTGAGAACCTTGCAATCATTGAAATTTCAAAAAACTGAAGAGATTATGCTTGCAAGGAAAACTCTAAAAAGAAATGTTAATAAGGTAGTAATTAATGCAACATTTAGTCCAAACAATATGAGTACCGTTGAGAATGATCCCATGAGAAACCAAAAATAACTCCCTCAGATAAAGCAAAAAAGGATCTAAGATAGCAATGGCTCCAAACAACAGAATTGATAACCATAATGAAATCATCCATCATAATAGACATAACAAAGATAATAATCCTCATAGATAACCCAATGATACTCAAAACATAGATCAACTCAATGGCAGTCATCTAGATAACATCAATAATATAGACCTTATTGTTAGAAGAGAAAAGCAAATCCGAATAACTCATCACCAGCTGAAAGAGATAGACATTCAGCTGCAACTAAGAAAAAAAAAACCACCAAATCACAGCCCACATTAACCCAAAATCAAACATACCCCAACAAACTCCTAATCCAACAAAGACAGACTACACGGGACAAAACCCAACACCTAGTAGCAGAAACAAAAGGCTCACACGAACAACCAAAAAGAACCAAAGACACAAAACCAGTGCAGTCAAGCATGACGAATGCAAGGAAGACCTTTCTTGTCCAGAATAATCAAGCCTCTAAGAGGAGGAGGCAGATTATTTACAGGAAAATTCTGAAAAGCCTCACTTTGAGAACCATAATTAGCCAACCAGTCTGCACAAGCGTTACCTTCACGATAAAAAAGGGAAATAGTAAAATTAAGCATAGAAAGGGCCATTTTAATTTTTCTGATAGCGTAAAAGTCATGAGGACATTTAGCATGGTTATCAGAAATTACATGAATAACAAGTTTAGAATCAACCTCAATGTTTACATGATGGAGACCTAATCTCAGGCACATATCTAAGCCATTATATAAATCCAAAAGCTCAACAGTCAAAACAAAACCAAAATTCAGAGGACCAGAAAAAATGGCTATAGGATTACCAATATGATTGCGGATAATGCCACCCATACCAGCAGCGGTAACACCAACCGACCCATCTGTATTGAGCTTAACATAAGGAAGACTATGTTTGAGCCACCTCACAATACGGTCCAGCTTTCCCACAGCTCCAGGTTCAATAGGAATCCCAAAATGATTGGCTAACAGATTGCAATTCGTAATTTTTTTTAACAAAATAAGGTTAATAGAAATCAACTGTAGAACTTTATTCTTAACATTGAGAATGATCTGGTTAGCATACATCTTTGATTTCCTTATGCTTAGAATCATCCTACCTTTCCAAAGAAACCAAATAATTAAAATAGGAAGTAAGTTATGAATATGACTTTTGCTTTTAGAAAACCACAAATTAAGAATAACAGCCAAATCACAGCTAGGATTAAAAACACCAATACCAGCCAGATTAAAAAAATGGTACCAGACTGTTCGAGCAATAACACCATTAACAAACACATGTTGAATGCTTTCAATATTGAAATAGCATTGACATTTAGAAGCAAAGCTAAAACCTTTTTTCCATAGAAGGTTATCCATACGCAAAAAACCTTTAAGCCATCTCCAAGTTAATTAGGAATAAGATAAGGGAATAGTGTTATGCCAAAGCGAATCAAAGTTTTGGGAGATCACACCTTTAAATCTAATATCCTCCCAAACCTTATTAAAACTAAATTTACCATAAAAAGTTAACTTAAAAAGAATTTTATCCTTGAACTATAATTGTAAGGGAACTTGAACAATTTTCTCAATAATATCATTAGGGATCGCCTTCTGAAGTTTTGAAATGTTCCAATTTCCATTATGAATGAATTCATTAACTCTAGTATTAATAATGGTATGGGTATTAAGATAATTATCAATAAATAAGGTACCCAACCAATTCTCTTGCCAAAAGGAAACCTCACCATTGTCAATGCCCCATTGGATATATTATTCAGCTTCCCATTTGACATTGCAAAGCCTTTTCCAAATAGCAGAATCAAAAGATTTGTAGTGGAAAATTAGAGGATTAAGCTCCTTACAATATTTAACCTTCATAAATTGGGCCCATAAACTGTTATTAGATCTAAAAGCAAACCAAAGTTTATGAGAAAACACATGCACAGTGTCAAAAATGGACTTGCAACCTAGAGACCCTTCATTGTAGACCCCACAAGCTTTTCTCCAAGTAGACCAATTGATACAAGACTTGTTGTTGGTAGCACCCAAAAAAAATTATTAATCATTCTTTACATTCTCATATAAAATAGTAGACGGACGTTGCAGAGTGTGAAATATAAATATAGGAATAGAACTTAAAACACTTTTTATCACAGTCAATCTACCACCAAATGAAAGGAAACTCGAAGACCAATTAAGAAATTTTCTTTGAAAGATTGTAAAAATATTTTCAAATAGAATAATTTTTTTCCTACCTTTGAAAAGAGGGGTTCCAAGATATTTAATAGGAAGCAAAGACGGGTTGAAGCCACAAACTCTTTTGATCTTGCTCAATCTGCTACTATTCATAGAGCTTCCAGTAATAAATTACTCTTCTCCTTATTAATAGATAAACCACTAATATTCTGGAAAGATGATAAAAATTGAGCAATAATTTAACATTTTTAATAGAAGCATTTGAGAAAATAATAAATCATCAGCAAAACTGAACTGAGTAATAGGAATGCCACTAGCAGTATGAAAGGTAAGATACCTTATGTAAAGATTCTCAAGCCCTCCTAAAAGATATTCCATGGCTATAATAAATAGGGAAGGGGACAAAGGATCCCATTGCCTTAGACTATGCTTGGATGTAAAGAAAACCATTATTATGACCATTGATGATAACAGAGAAGAAGCAGTTTTCAATACTATTCTTAATAAGCATAAGAAAAGACTAATTAAAACCGAACAGAGAAAAAACTTTGTAAAGGAAATCCTAGTTCAAATTGTCATAAGCCTTCATAATGTTGAGTTTAAAAATAATGTTACCTCCAGTACCTTTAGCATTGATATCATGAACCATCTTTTGAGCTAATAAAATGTTATCAAAAATGCTCCTGCCTTTTACAAAACCAATTTGGTTGAAGGAAATAATTCTCGAAAAAATAAAGGATAGTCTCAGGGCAATGATTTTAGCAACAACTTTGTTAAAGAAAGTATAAAGACTAATAGGTCTAAAATCGTTCCAATAAGTAGTATTTTCTTTTTTATGAATAAGAACAATATTAGTGGAAGAAAAAAATTTTGGGAAAGGATTACCTTTAAAAAATCATGCACAGCTCCAACCACATCAATTTTGATAATATTCCAAGTTTTAAAAAAAAAATTTGGTAGTAAAACCATCAGGCCCAGCCATAGAGTCCCCATTCATGTCTTTAATGGTGGTCCAAATTTCCTCTTCTGTAGGAGGTTGAGTAAGCAACTGATTGCCTTCCTCACCAACAAGATTAGGGATCACATTGGAGTAAGTAATAGGAATGGTTAAATTGGAAATATTGAAAACCTCTTTAAAACAATCCACACCAGAATTAACAATTAAATCCTCTGTATCATAAACACAACCTTGGTTGTCAACCATTTTGTGAATATGACCTCTTATTCTGTTCTTGTTAGCTAAAGCATGAAAAAAAGAAGTGTTTCTATCCCCTTCTAAGATCATAGTAACCGAGGCCTTTTGTTTCCAAAATGTCTCTTCTTGATTTTGCAAATAAAAAAGATGAAGTTTAGCATTATCAAGATTGGAAAGGTTATCACCAGAAGGATTTTCTAGAAACAACTTGTCCAACTACAACACCTTATCTTCTGCTTCCTTAATATTATCATAAATATTTTGAAAACATGCTTATTCCACCATCTAAGAAGTTATTTAAGTCTACTTAACTTAACCCAGAGCCTAGCCATGCCGTCAATATTGTTATCAAGAAAAACAATAGCATGCCAATTATTAGACACCACATTAAGGAAATCAGAATGACCAATTCACATGTTTTGAAATCTAAAAGCAAAAGAAGCTTTCATGTAGTTGTCAGAAATATTCATAAGAAGGGGCGCATGGTCAGATAAAGTTCTACTCAAGTGCTGAACTTCAGTCATATGAAAATTGCTTATCCACTCATTATTAAAGAGTATTCTATCAAGCCTTTACCATATCGAAGATTTATTCCAAGTAAAAGCACTGCTAGAGAAACCAATATCAGTTAAATTGTAATTAGAAATCATTTGATTGAAATCATCCATAGCATTCACATTAGGAGGGTTTCCCCCTATCCTTTCATTAGCATTAGAAATAATATTAAAGTCACCTCCCACACACCAAGGACCATTAGAGTTGTGAGCAAAATTCGATAAGCACTCCCAAATATAATAATTAAATGGTTTTTGTAATTTTAAAATATCAAACAATATAATAATTAAAAAATTAATATTATTGGCTTTTTTTCCAATATCATTGGCTTTAATCATATGAATGTTTGACTTAAAATTGATTTTTTTTGTATTAAAAATTTAAAATGTCATATTTATGCATTGATATCTTAGATCTACGCAAAAATATATATAATAAGCGTCGCAAATTAGTAAGATATTGTTTGCTCAATTCTCACGACAAATAATTTGACTGGCTGGAAATCAATTTGACTAACAAAATCTATACAAGTTACTCTAGTTCAATTGGAGCCAAATTAACCACCCATCAAATAAAGCTTGTTGAGTAGCTTCAAGTGTTTGACTAAAGTTTTGTTTGTGACGGCTTTCTTACTATTTTTTAAAGCAGCTTTTGAGTGCAAAAAATTTAAATTTTGTACTAACAAGCTGTTTTAATTTAAAAATTAGTAAGAAAGACAGTTCCAAATGAAGCTAAAGTTAACAACTAATTTAATTGCGAAAGTTCACATGAATAGCATTAGAAGAGTGTGTTCACTCATCAATTCATCCAAATTGGCTAACCAACTTTGTTGGCATATTCGACCAAGTTGGCTAGTGAGCCAAGTTCAATGAAGTATTCCCAATAATTCTTGGCAACTCTATTTGCTAGTAGTTGAGGTGAAGTGAAGATGAGGAAGTGTGAATGAGATACATTAAAAAATGAAGGCGAGTTAGCTAACCTAACAAAAGGACACCAGCAGGATGATCTATGAAATAGGGTCTACAGTACCGCTACAGGAAACCCCAACTCATTAAAAAGGTTGCATGAAGAAGGAACAAGATGAAACCCTAAGAAAAATAATATTGTATCAGTGTATGCTCTCTCTCTCTCTCTCTCTCTCTCTCTCTCTCTCTCTCTCTCTCTCTCTCTCTCTCTCTCTCTCTCTCTCTCTCTCTCTCTCTCTCTCTCTCTCTCTCTCTCTCTCTCTCTCTCTCTCTCTCTCTCCCTCTCTCCCTCATTTATATATAAAAGGTTAACTTATCAATTTATGCATTTAGCCAATTACCAATGTAGCCATTCTCAACCTTTAAAATATTTGCATTTCTGTTTGTTTCATCTTTGTTAAACATATCATAACCATATGATATTGATAAGCACGACAGATAAGTTCCTCATCTTATGCATAAAACGTCGGCTTGCCTTTACACTACCTACTCCATACTCTCTGTCACTTACAGGAGCTCTTTTATTTCTCACCGTGTGATCTCTGCACGGATGATCAAAGCCATTACCTTGTAACTAACAGACATATACATATATGCCTTACTATAGCTACCTGGTGCAATGAATCATGATGCAGAGAAAATGCTTCCATCTTCCTTAGTTCTAGTTTCTTCCTCATTGCCTGTATTCTGCTTTTCTCTATCTTGCAGGTTCAAGGCAATGGACGTCTTCATGGTATCAGAGATTTAGGAAAGCTATGCTCTCATTCCTGATATCTATTCTTCAATGGCTTCTTCATCAACAGTCTCGCCAGTGGAGGTCTCTAACTCATCGTCGACTGCAGTGGAGATCACTATTCCTCCTCAACTTAAATTTTTCATGGCAAACGTGAAAACGATGGTCACAGTTCAGTTAACTACAGAGACTCAGCTGATATGGAAGTCTCAGCTCTTGAAACTTTTCACAACAAACAATTTCGAAGGACATCTAACTGGATCCACGGTTCAACCGGCAAAACACATTCTGAACTCTCATGGCAACAGTGTGCTCAATCCCGTATACTCTACCTGGATGCTCATTGATCAACATCTAGCCTCTGCCATTTACTCTACAATTTCTCCCTCCCTGTTACCCTATATACTAAATCTCAACTCTACTCACAAGATATGGGTAACATTGGAATGCCGTTTGCAGTCTTCAAACCGTTATAGACTTCTTCAATTAAAAGGTGAGCTACATCAACTACAACTGGGAGATAAGACTATGTTTTAATATCTCTCCGACATTAAGAACAAGGTAGATGCAATCGCTGCAGCTGGTTCCACCATTGATGCTGAAGACATCATTCACTATACATTAAATGGCTTGTCAGCTACATATCAATCCTTCAAAACAGCGATTCGCACTAAGCTAAATCCTATTTTCCTTGATGACTTCTATTCTCTGCATTGTACTGAAGAACTCCACTTGAATGCAGACAACAGTCGTGAGTCTGTTAACTCCACTGTTTCTGATCCTAATTATGCTCTACCTGCGACCAGAGGGTCATCTCGTGGCCGCTCTCGTGGCAGATTTCGTGGATCCCTCCCTAGACGTGCTGCTCCTGGTCGCAACTCTTCTGGCAGATCTGCTCCGGGCACTCTTCCTACTGGTTCAAATCGAGGAGGCAGACGATCGCGTTTAAATATTGAATGTCAAATCTACGGAAAATTGGGACATTCAGCAATAAACTGCTGGTACCGGCATGATACAATGTATAACATTTCTCCTCAGGCCTACATCACCACGGATAACGTAGCCAATGCAGACTGGTATTTGGATTCTGGGGCAACAGAACACTTAACCTCCAACTCATCTCAGCTGCAGCATATTCAACCATACAATGGGGCATCTCACGTTCAAGTTGGGAATGGCCAGCAGTTGCAGATTGCCAATACCGGCCAAGGGCTGTTACCCACACCTCATAGTAAGCTCCATTTGTCCAAAATCCTACATGTTTCCAAACTCTCGCATAACCTTCTCTCTATACATAAGCTTACTACTGATAATCCCTATTTTGTTTTACTTGATTCCAATGGTTTTCTTATAAAGGACTCCCGGACCAACAAGACACTTTTCCACGGACCCAGTAATCATGGACTCTATCCATTTAACTCCAACTTATCTACTTCGAACAAATCTTCATGTGCCTCTACTACAGCATTAGTCTCTTCCACCACTCCTCTTTCTGTGTGGCACCAGCGGCTAGGCCATCCCTTTACATCCATCTAGCATTTCCTCCCCACAATTTTCTCAAAGAGTTCTACTGCAAGTCGCACAGATCACTGCAGTGCTTGTGCCCGTGCCAAATGTAGTCGTTTACCTTTTTCATTGTCTACTACTAGGACCACTCAATGTTTAAAACTTATCCATAGTGATGTATGGGGTCCCTCCCCAATCTCATCTATGCACTCATATCATTTTTATGTTATCTTTGTGGATGATTTTAGCCGTTATACCTGGGTTTATCCATTGCATTTTAAATCTGATGTTTGTGCCACATTTCTAACATTCAAGAAATTTGTTGAGAATCAATTTCAAAAACCTATTAAAATGCTTAGAACAGATCACGGAGGAGAATACATTAATGCCACATTCCAGAATCATCTTAAAAACTTTGGCATCGTGCATCAAACTACTTGCTCTTATACCCCACAACAAAATGGGATATCTGAACGGAAATACCATCATATAATTGAAACAGTTAGAGCTTTACTGCTTGTTGCCAATTTACCTCAAAAATTTTGGGTTGATGCTCTCCTCACCGCAGTCTATATTGTTAACAGGCTGCCCTCTTCTTCTACAAATCACAAATCCCCCTACGAATGCTTGTTTCATCGACTACCAGAATATTCTCACCTTAGAATTTTTTGCTGCCTTGCATATCCTTGGTTTCCCACTCAATTATCAAATAAGTTATCTCTCTGCTCCCAACCTTGTATCTTTTTAGGATACGCCGAAAATACAAAGGGCTATCGTTGCTTCGATCCCAAAACTGCAAAATTATACATCTCTCGACATGTTCGTTTTCATGAAAATATTTTCCCATTTTCTACTCATTCCTCACCTAAACAGCCAGCCTCACCTACCCAATACAATACACCATCCACTTTAATACCTGCCTCTGTTCTACAACCTGCACAACATTCAACCCAACATTTACCAGTTAACACCCTCATCCCTCCGGCCTTACCAGCCCAAACCCCACCTTCTGCAGTCGAACAGCTTCCTCGTTCCTCACCTCAGGCAGTCACTCAACAACCTGTTGCTCGTCTTCCTAGACACCCAATGCTCACCCGAGCTCAATCCTGTAACCTTAAACCAAAACCAATTTTTGATCTTGAACACACTGTTATACTAATTAAACCTACAGGTTTTACACAAGCTTCGAAATATCCTGAGTGGAGGGAAGCTATGAGCAATGAAATTGAAGCTTTACAAAAGCAAGGTACTTGGGAATTAGTACCATTCCAGCCCAATCAAAATGTTCTTGGCTGCAAATGGTTATTTAAAACCAAATATAACTCTGATGGTTCAATTGCGCGTTACAAAGCTCGCCTTATCGCGTAAGGTTTTAAACAAGAACATGGCATTGATTACCATGAGACATTTAGTCCCGTTGCGAAGTTTGCCACTATTCACATGCTAATCACTGTTGCGGTTATGCACACTTGGCCTATCTTGTAGTTAGATGTCTCTAATGCTTTCCTACATGGAGCTCTAAATGAGACTGTCTTTATGAAGCAACCAGCGGGTTTTGTTGATCCTCAATATCCACATCATGTATGCTTATTGCGAAAAGCCATTTATGGTTTAAAAAAATCGCCCCGTCAGTGGTTTGCTACGTTCTATGCTTATCTCCATAAGTATGGCTTCACCACAAGCACTGCAGATCCTTCGTTGTTACTTTTTCATAAAGGCAGCATCCAATTATATATCTTAGTGTATGTCGATGACATACTCTTGACTGGTAACACACAAGTCGAAATTGATAAACTCATCACTCCTTTGTACAGCCAGTTTTCCATGCGCAACCTTGGAAAACTAAATCAATTTCTCGGACTACAGACCGTATATACTGATTATGGCATTCACTTAACTCAATCCAATTATGCTAAGGAAATCCTCAGCAAAGTAGCAATGACCGATTGTAAACCGGTGCACACCCCCTGCCTTCCAAGCTTCCAGCTGCTGCACCAGACAGCCCACTTTATTCTCCCCAGACTTCTATCGCCAACTAGTTGGCTCATTACAGTACTTAACTGTTACTCGACCTGATCTACAGTTTGCGATCAATTACCTTTGCCAACACATGCATAAACCGTAACACCTCCATTTCCAGCTGCTTAAACGAGTGCTCAGATATCTCAATGGAAGTCTTCATCTGGGCTTACCGATTATCAAATCAAACTTACAGTTAACTGGCTTTGCTGATTCTGATTGGGCTACCGACACAACAGATCGTCGATTTGTAACAGGCTATTGCGCCTTTCTTGGACACACATTAATCTCATCGATGGTCAAGAAACAAACTTCAGTTGCTAGGTCTTCAACTGAAGCGGAGTATAGAGCTTTATCCACCGCTGCTTGCGATCTTATTTGGCTACGTCGCCTATTTAGTGAATTTCAAGTTCCCGCTACAGCACCTACGAAACTTCATTGCGACAATGTTTCAGCTCGAACTAAACACATTGAGATCGACTTTCATTTCATACGTGATTGTATCCGATCACAGCATATTTCAGTCCACCATATTGCATCAATCGATCAGCCGGCAGATATTTTCACCAAGTCTCTACCTGCTGCTCACTTTATTACTCTACGCAACAAGTTAACACTTCAGTCACCGACTGTCAACTTGAGGGGGGCTGATAAGCACGACTGATAAGTTCCTCAGCTTATGCATAAAACGTCGGCTTGCCTTTACACTACCTACTCCATACTCTCTGTCACTTACAGGAGCTCTTTTATTTCTCACCGTGTGATCTCTGCACGGTTGATCAAAGCCGTTACCTTGTAACTAATAGGCATATACATATATGCCTTACTGTAGCTACCTGGTGCAATGAATCATGATGCAGAGAAACTGCTTCCGTCTTGCTTAGTTCTAGTTTCTTCCTCATTGCGTGTATTCTGCTTTTCTCTATATCTTGCATGTTCAAGGCAATGGACGTCTTCAGATATTACCTATACAACTTTTATTTCACTAAAGTGACATAAAAGTCCTATTGGATTGAATCTCAGTGTTTCACATATCAATGGCTTATTAATTTTTAGTGTTTAGGAATTATATATATATATATATATATATATATATATATATATATATATATATATATATATATATATATATATATATATATATATATATATATATATATATATATATATATATACACACATGGTTTTGAAAACCGAACCGGACCGGCCGGTTCGACCGTGAACCGGTCTTACGGCCGGTTCGGTCTTCCCTAATAACCGAGCTGACAACAAACCGGTCAAAACCAACGCCGGTTGAACCGGCCGACTGTTGAACCGATCCGTTTCTTAAGAACCGGCCGGTTCAACTAATAATATATTTAAATATTTTTTATAAAAAAATAATTAAATATTAAATTAAATTAATTTAAAATATCATATATTTTACTTAATTAAAATGATTCCAAATTTTTATTATAATTTAAACTAAATTAAATATAAATTATCTAGCTTACATGATGCCATAATACCATGAGAGCTCTTAATCCATGGGTACAAATAAAGGTATATAAACAACACAACATAAAACTCCTAAGTGATGTGGGACTAAACAACTAGTTATTTTTTGTTTCAACATTCAACAATGTGTGTATGTGACTTTTTTGAATGAGATCTTGTTGGAAATTTTTTTTGTAGAATATTCAAATAAAAAATCATCATAATAATTTCTAAACTTCTTAAATTTATTATTAATTATATATTTATAATTATTTAAATAAAAATAATTTTTAAAGTTCTAAAACTTTTTCTAAATGCAAAATTAAATGATAGAAAAATAAAAATCTTAAAAAATAATATTGTATGACATTATAAATATAGTTTTATAATGAAAAAAAATTATATAATTTATTTATGTAAATTATGCTTAAATATATAACATAAAATAATTATTTATATTAAATTTATATATTTATATATAAATAAAATTTTTATTAAATATAAATTAAAATTGAAGATTGAAGATGTTTATATTTTAATTTAAAATTAGTAATTATTTATATTTAAATATATAATATAAATATAATAATTATTTATATTTAATTTTAAAATTATGTAATATATTATATATGTATGAATTTTATTTATTTTTTAGTCTAAAAATTCTTAGAATTATTAAATTTTTAAGAATAAATTGTCATTATTATTATGTTAATTTTATTACTTTTAATTATATTATTGTTTATTACGTCATCCGGTTCGACTAGTCAACCATGAACCTCTTATTCTTCTGGTTCGTTGTCCGGTCCGGCTTTCATAACCTTGCATATATATATATATATATATATATATATATATATATATATATATATATATATATATATATATATATATATATATATATATATATATATATATATATATATATGTTAACGTACCTATTCCCAAACTTTTTTTTTTTTTTGGAAATTATGAGCAGTGCTCAAACACATACACAACACATACGCGAGACTCGAACCAAGGATTTCTTAGTTGGGAGTTTGATTATCAAATGTGCCCTCGGCTCAAAAGCTGCATCCTATTCCCAAATTTCAAACAGTCACATGTGCCCTTAGCTTAAAAGAATAACCATCAACCTGAATATCAACAACGTAGAGTTTAGAATTTTTCGTTCATGTTTGAGAGGAGAAAATTTTGGCGTGAGAGATTTTAATACATAATCATTGAATTTATTTTGAAATAAGTAGTGATGCATCATATAAATTGATCAAATATGAATCTCGATATAGGCTTTATTCGGGATAATTTTCATACTGCTTTATAAAATTATTGTAGAGAAAATAACTTTTTAAATTAAGCTATTGCAAAAATCAGCTTTTTAGTTTTTTTTTTAAACAGTGAAAAAGTAATGACCAAATAAAAATTGTGGTGGCGATCTTAAATGCAAAGCAATAAGAAAGTTGTCCCAAACAAAATCAAAGTATTAAGATTGAAAATTTCTAGAATTAAATTCAATACCAACCTAGCTCCAATTTTTATAAATTTATAATTGAACTTAGTATCTCAACGAGCCCAATATCACTCAATTCTAAATTCATCAACCAACTTAAGTGTTGAAAAAATAATCGATGATGAAGGAAATTAAGATGAGTAATTCAGTGGAATGTTTTTGGAGATTGGATTATGAATTGAAATTAGAGCAAACTTTGGTATGTAAAAATTCTAGAACCCTTCTCGACTTTCAAGCAACCACCGTACTCACCAGATTTTCATCGCCCAATCACCGTCTCCTAGTCACACCTTCTAACTTTTTATCCAAACCAATCATTCTTCACTATTTTTTCATAATCTCTATTACAACCACATGAGATCAAACTATATATAGTCGTCAAACTTATCATCTAATTTTCTCCAATTGGAGGAAGAACGTACTTCTATTATCTCATTCACATAGTAGATAATTTCAACCAGACTGACTTTGATTTTTTTTCCCTTTCCAGATTATCCTCATAAAACTTTTGTGTTTCATATGGAACTCGTCTTTTATCTCTATACATGCATTAGATCGATTTTCTTATAAATTTAAGATATTAAACACTATCTCTACTGCTTTGAATATTTTAGCACTCAACAAATATAATATATATAATTAACCAATTATTTTTATATATATTGTATAATCTTAAAATAAATCTAACATTTTATGTACCTAAACTACCAAGTTGTTGGCCACATTCTGAGAAGGTTTCGATCCTAATTACAAATGTTGATCAAAAGATCTTTCCATTAAGAATTTAATAATTAATTTGGCTTAGAATGTTAAACCAAAGCTTAAGAATTTTTCTTAATGTAATGCGCATCAATAAAACAATTTCAACTGTTAAAAATCAAGACTTCAAAATCAACTTGATAAATATTCAGTTAAAAAGTTTTTTTTTTTTTCCAAAAATATTGTCAACATTTTCTTAAATATGATTTTTTGCTGAGCAAATATATAATATGCATGATTTAGTATGATATTATCATATTTTACATTATCATATTATCATTATTTTTTAATCTATATGAATGCATTAATTAACTCATTTAATTTACTTAAGAAATAATTTATTTGTAGATCTGGTTTTCTAATTATTTATTACTTCATATTAGACAATTTTTTAACCATTAATTGGTTCAATACCATTTCAATGATGATGTGAAATATTTGGAAGGATGTGAATCTTTTGATATCAAAATGGACAAGAAAGGAAGTGTAAAATGCAAGTAGAAAACATTAAGATATTATTATAAATCATTGTTATTTTTATATAGCATATTTAGTTTGGTTTTCTATCTCCAACTAATTTGCCATATGGCAAATGTGATTGCATGTAATATGCCAATCAATTTTCTAACTCTTTGCAACTTATGGTTCAGCAAATAGATTTAAGCTTTGTTTGAGACAACTTTCTTACTACTTTTTGCAGCTTTCTAGTACAAAAATTTCTTGGACTAAAATTTTTTGTACTAAAAAACTGTTTTAAAAAGCAATAAGAAAGTTGTTCCAATTGAAGCTTTATTATTTCATGAAAATTCTAATAATAATAATAATAATGATTATCAACTTATGAGATCAATTTTTAACTCAAAATATGCTACGTGTGTGTATATATATATATATATTCAAAATTAGGTCTATTTACAAAGATTAAACAAGATCATAATTAAAAAACACTTATGGTAAAAGATCTAATGCAAAATTAACACTAAGTTGACACATAAATCGCTCAAATCAAAGTCTACTAATCATAAAACTAGCCAAAATGGATGATCCAAGATAAGTCAACCCATGTTAGGCTGGACTAATTTGAAGTAAGTAAAAGAGAAATAGGATTTATTAGTATAATTTGTGATGACACATCGATCATTATTGTCATTGGTTATACTATTTGAATGGTGGATGCCAACTTTAACACAATCACATTAGGAAGACTCTTCGAGGATGGCTTACTATACTCAACTCAGGTTTGAGGAGTAAGTTGAGTCTTGTGATGAGAAGGGAGTATAAAAATCAAAATCGAAAAACGTAGCTTCATCTCTTTCATTTAATTCGACAACTCTTTAATATATCAATCCTTATCATTGATATTATTTTTTGATAAATCTTCCCAGACTGTGGGGGCTCCTCGACATTATCATCTTGTTATGATGTCTCTATTTAGATTTAGCTCAAATATTTACCTTAGATGCAACCTAACTCCAAGTCTCAATTTCATATTTTATTAAAAAGGAGATTTTCTTTTTGATTGACAATTATATGATCTATAATGCATGTATTCTAATAAAGCTTATTATAGACTTTCACTTTGATCTCCAATTATTTCGCTTGAAGAATGAATGTATGCTATCTTATATTCTTTTTCTAACATACCTTATGGATATGGGGAAGAAGCATGAGATGAGATAAGAAGAGGCGGAATGGCTTTTGGTCTCAACATACTCCAATCAAGCTTAAAAAACACTAAACGTGTTGCCAGGAGGATCTAATCTAAGAGCCTACTAGAAATATTTGTCCTACCTTAGATATGCCTTCAAAATTTTTGTAAGATTAGAGGATTAACTTGGCTTATTTGAATCACTTCAGTGAATAAATGTGTAGACAACAAAACATAAGGAGGCATCCACTTAGGGATAATCACTAAGGCTACCCTATGCTAACTTTGTGATAGAGTAACTAAAACTAATTACTTTAATTTTATTATAGATAACAATGACATTATCACTAATAATAAATGATGGCTCCTAGCTCCCTTAAAAAGCTCGTCTAAGATACAAGCAATCTTCTCAACTTACTTGACCTCTCTAAAAGGGAACTTTTTTTATAAGATTAAATGATAGGTATTTTAGATATTTTATAACAAAATCAAAGAATAATCATAAGGTCTATCTTCTTCTTTTTTTGAATTTAGTGGTATTTATTAATATCTTCGTGAAATTTAATTTACTTGCTCTTCACAAGTGAGAATTGGTGAAAATTAATCTCAAACAAACATAGTTCAATATCCTCCATAACAATAGGTTGTACTAGCTTTGCCACTATTAATTCAACACATATGGATGCACCTAGTAAGTTAAAGTTTTTTTTTTTTTTCTTTTTCTTTTTTGTGGACATCACTCTCACATTATATGAAATTATAAAGTTATAATAGAGTATGGTAGGTTTTTAAATAAGATTGGATTGGCTTAAATGGTGGCCCAATCCATGAAGGACATGAAACATATTTCTTAGAAATGGAAACAAGCCTGTTAATATTCCTAAATATCTATAGCATAATTTTATCAAAACTAAGGGAATATGAAACAAGGGAAATGCAAAATTTACCAATAATTAGTATAGTATAAATGACCACTTGATTTGTAGTTGTCAAGTTAAAGTTTCCATGCTCCTTATTATAAATTGATCTCTCTTTCTTCAAAAGATTCATAGAAATTCTTATTGCAAACCTTAGAGCCCTTATCTTTGATGGCTATTTATGAAAAAATAAGAGGTTATTAAAGGGTGATGGAAACCTTAAATGCTTGGTAATGAATTATGGTGGTTGTATAGGATATTTTAGTGGTTTAAGATTGATTTTTTGTAGATTTAATGAGTTTTTTGGAGTGTGAGAGACTGTAAGATTTTAAAATGGTTGTGGTTAATGTAGGAGAGTGATGGAAACCTTAGGTGTTAGAGGTAAAGTCTTGGATGGCTAAAACCCTGAAAAAATAAAAAAGTTGTCCCAAATGAAGTATGAATTTAATAAAATACATAAGCCAAATAAGACCCTGTATAGATAATTGGTTAATTAGAGTTAGTCTAGATTGAAGAACTTTGACATTTAGCACTTTAGCTAAGACCAGTAGACTTGATGACTTGTTATAAATAAATTTTATGGTCGAAGTTACTTACACATTGACCACTGTTATATGGATGAGCCCCTTGAAATCCATTTGACTAGGCTCAGGCTAGTTTTTGTCTAATTAAGCTAAGGTGAACCTATGTAGTCATTAGGATGACTATACTTGTGCTCAATTAGGGCACAGTCAGATCAAATAGACATAGTTAAAATCAAATGAATCCTAAAGATGCCTGACTTGGGATAGTTCAGTGATCTACTAAGTTCAGAATGAAAGTCAGGCTTATTTTGGATGCAATAAGGAACTTGTCTAGAATATCAGCTATTTGTTTGCACATAGGATTCAAAGTAATTAAGCTAGTCTAAACTATTTGATAACAAACATAGCCTAAGAGCTGATTTCACCACCTAAAATTATGGCCATCATGAAGATTTTGAGATAAGGATCATATTTGTGTCTCATTGTATTCTTGTTAAGTAGTTTGTTCTTCTCAGGATCTTTTAAAAAGTCTATCTATCGACATGACGTTTGGACATTTTTAAGAGCTGGACAATGGAACTTATTTTCTACTTTGTTGGATCCATTCTCCAATACATATGAACCAATTTTATATATTTTCTAAAGCCAATTAAATAGAATAAAAGAGTGTTTATATATTACATCATTTATATTATTTTGTCTTCATAAGAAAAAAATACTACTTAAATATTATGGTTGTCTATTCATTCTTCTTCATCTTCTTCTTTTATACAGTGAATATAAATGTTTAAAAATAATACTTCATCTTGTTTTCTTCATCTTGTTTGCTTCATTTTGTTTCATTATAAGGCCGTCATGATCATCAATGCGTCGCTTTGTTTTTTCTCCTGTAGTACTATTTTCACTGCTTTAGTTCTTGTCTGAAGCTTTGGCTGACTTTCCAAATATATTAAAATTTAAGAGGAAAATTCACTGTGTCTTCCTCTCTCTTAACGAAATAAATGTTGATAAAAAAATTAAACATAATCGTTAATCCTCTCTGTCATTTGTCTCTTACTACTTAAATTATGTATTCGAAGCTATTAATAACAATTTTTAACTAAATGAAATAGATAAATTAGTTTAGAGCTTCCCAGCTTGATAACTCTAAACACACAAAGTATTTTTTAAAGTAAATTTTAATCAAAGAATAAGCAAGAAAAGGTTCTGATACTATATGTTAACGCTGGCCATAGTTCATGGTTATCTTATAATTTTATTTATATTTTCTTTTGAATGTTGTTACTATCTCGGTGCCTGTATTTTAATTGAAAAAAAAAAAAAAAATCACATCAAGTGAATTATTATAGAGCATTTTCTTGATATTGTAAACTAAGAGATGAGTATGCTGAAAGAAGTTTTATTGCAGTCTATATGAAGTTAAAATTTTTAATATGGTTATTTTTAAATGCAAGATAAGCTAACAAATAAAATAAAGTTTATTGTTTGGCATATCTAAATGCTTTCAGGTTCAGGCATAATTTTTAGAGTGAAGCATAAATCCAGAAGCATTGATAAAAGGTTGAAATGTTTTTTATTTGATTTTCAAATCTTAAAACATCAGAGTATTTGGACAAAAAATAAATTTGAGATCATTTGAGTTTTATTTTATCAATAAATTTATGATGAAGTCAAAACATTCAACAAGATGAACCCAATGATACTAAGAACCGTTGGATCTAAGTCCATATGGCACTAAATAATGTTTGTCAACACCTTTCTTCTTGGTCGCAATGTTTCTCAATCTCCCTTCGTATCAAGTGAACGTCTAAAACTATCAGCCATATCCAAACTTTTGATGTTTCTTATTAGTGATCATTTGAGCTTACCAATGGCTTATCACATCTATTTGTCATTTAGATATTTAAGACCAGTCTTCATGGTCAGTCAATCTCTTCTCATAAAAAAAAAAGAGGACAAGTTAACTGCCTATCATCGCACGACCACTATTCCTCATGGATCATAACTAATATGTTTATCAATGATTAATGTCTATTATCGTTCATCGATCAACATCTGCACACAGCTTCACAATCTGCAGTATTGTAGCATATTATAAGAATGAAAAAGATGGCCTCACACCATCATTGGACTCAAGAACTTCTATAAACTATCACCCAAAACCTGCCAATGATTGATATTTAAAGCCATCAAACTAGTCACTCAATTGCCCCTCATGTCAGAAAAAAAAAAAAGCAAAAGCATAACACTAGTGTTACGGGCTAGAATATACGCGGCAGTACAATTAGAATTTTACGTCTTAATATTATACAAATATCCAACACACAAACAGATAACGCAAGATTTTTTACGTGGAAAATTCTTAAAAGGGTAAAACCCACGGGGTCACGCCTAGTCGAAATAATTCAACTAGTGTTTGAGTAGTTTACAGTTGACAGAATCACCCTTGAGGAAGATCAGATTGTATTAATCAACTGTTTGGTTGAAATCTAGTGATAAATGGAGGTCAGGCTCAGGTCTGTAACGTTGGGTTGGGCCGAAGTTCGACATCCGTTGGTGGTCTGGCGGAAGGCCGACATCAGTTGGTGGTCTAGCAGAAGTCCGACGTCAAGTAGTGGTCCGGCGCGCGAAAGTCCTGGCGTAAGTCAGCGAAAGTTCAGCATCATGCGATGGTCTGAAAGAAGTGCAAACATCAGTTGGTGGTTCGGCAGAAGTTCAGCATCAGGCGGTGATCCTGTAGAAGTTCAAGTGTCAGTTGGTGGTCCGGTGGAAGTCCAGGCATCAGTTGGTAGTCTGGAAGAAGTCTGAGTGTCAATTGGTGGTTTGCTAGAAGTCCGAGAGTGAGTTAGTGGCATGGTTCGGCGGAAGTCCGACATCAAGTAGTGGTTCGGTGGAAGTCCGACGTCAGGCGATGGTCTGACAAGAGTTCGGAGTTAGGCGGTGGTCTGGCAGGAGTCCAACGTTAGGCGGTGGTCAGGTAGAAGTTCGGGCGATGGAAAAGGAGGAGCTAGGTGGTAAGAGCTAGCCATCTCCGATCTCTCTCTTGTTTCCTTCCTTGGGCTCGCTTGCCATCAGAAGTGAGGGATCATTTATAAATTTCTTGAGAGTGGCATGAGCAGTAAATATGAGGAAGATCAAAAACAAATTGGGAGTGATTTGAATTGACGGTTGATGCTGATTCCCTTGTTCATGGACCGTCTACTGGAAATTTGAATGTCTTAGCGATATCATAATTTAGTGATCTTGGACTTGTTGGATTTGTCTCGTCAAGCCGCTCGATTCAACTATAAGCATGTCACATTTAGAAATCATTTTGTAATCCAAATTGTGGTTTGAACCTTCCAACAACACTTTTGGTCTTTGATTTGGATCCATTTGGGCTCGAATTAAATTAAATTTGGTGCCGTTGGATTCATATTTTCGAGAAGTTCAATTCGACTATAAGTTTACTAAAATCGGAGTTTGGATGGTCTCAATTTTAATTTCAGAAGTTTCCGACTAATTTTTGCCTTGAGATTCGTGCCCAATCAAGATAATTTTTTTGATGATATATCACCTAGCATCACCTAATGGCAACACTTGTACCTTAAGACTCCCACAACCACCGTACCTAAAGATATATACTTCATGGTTAATGCCTGTCATGTCATTAACACCTTTCATATATAGTTACGGAGAAAGCATCATTTGTAATTTTGAACTCAAACAAACAGACATTTCAATTGAGCAATTTCTCCTCTTCCTTTTTTAACCATAATTGTGCACCATTTCACCACACATTTTTCATATGGGCAGGAATGAATATCTTTTTCTTTTTTTGGGATAGGCTGACCGCTCTAGCAAGATCCACTAGAGTTTTTTAATTTATTTTCAACCAATTTGCTATGAGTTTAAACACAAAAATCTCATATTCGTTTAAAAAATAGAGTGAATGGAGTCTATCACATAGAAGCAATTCATTTAGGAGCACATCCTTCAAAGAAATTTCTCTTCAAAGTCATTTAAGACATCCAAATGCATCAATGATTTAGATCCATCCACTGATCCACACCATTACTGCTTTCAGCAAAAAATAAATAAATAAACATAAAAATAAAAATAAAATCTCCTCGGATCCAAAACTGCATTTAAACCTTCAAATAACATAATAACTTTTGAGGAAAAAACTTTGACGTGATAGCGTGCATGCATGCAGTTTTAATCATCATCAAAATCACATTTTGGGAATCTTAAAGCAGCAATAACTAAGTCCTAATTCGAATTAATGCATGCAAGTCAGAAGCTTTGCCCATGTTTAAGATTTTATTTAGAATAACTTTCTATCTGCTTTCTAAAATGATTTTTTAACACAATTTTTTTTTTTTTGAAATTTTTATAGTAAAATACAACTTTTTAGAAAACAGTAAAAAAAACATGACAAAGGAACCCTAACTTTTATCTTTCCAAATCTTATTCAAATAAGTTTTATCAAGTGTGAATGTAGATAAACAAGAAGCCAATTTTAAAAATAAAAAATAAAAAATAAAAAATAATAAAAAAATGAAAGCTAATTTTAAATTATTGAAAGTATTTTTATTTTGTTTTATTAATTTGAGTGTCAAATCACTAATTTAACATGTGTGTTTGATGTCAATCATCAACCAACCAAAGCAGAGATATATAATATTAGTAGTGCTCATAGGATGGCTTTGAATCCTCCAATTCAAAATTTTCTCAATATAGCTTCAGTTTTGAAGGATTATTTCAACTGATGCACAGTTCTTTCTACACAAATCGTTCCAAAATTCTTTTACTTGAAAGCAACATCTCAACGTAGAGTCCCAATCAAATGCTCGCGAAAAAACTTTGAATATTTTATGAGATATTATGAACTTTATTCTCACATTTTTAGTCTGAGAATTTGCTTACGCTTAACCTCTTTCATAAGAGGAAAACCACTGCGACTCTTTTATGATTTTTCTTTTTTTTGTTTTTGTTGTTGAAAACTCCTTACTTACGCTTTACGTACCAAAACATATCTATCGTTAAAATCCCCAAAATATTCTATGTTTGGCGTCTGCCAATGTTTCATTATTTTTTCTATATCAATTCCATTGAAATAGACGAAAGTCAAAAATAAAATAAACGCGTTTATAAAATTTTTAAGCAGAAAAAAAATATAAAATAATAAATAAATCTTTATTCCAATAATAACAACACAACAATAATAGAATGTCAAATCTTTATTTCACTACATTGGATCCCTACTACAAAATCTTTTTAGGTCTATATCTATCTTTCTTAAATATAGGCAAATTCTAAAAAGTCTACTCTTTCAATCCTTTTTTTTTTTTTTTGGACATTTAGGCCATTTAAGACAAACTCACACACACAACGCATACACAAAGACTCGAACCCTGGACCTCTTAGTTGGAAGGTTAAGCTCTCAACCAATAGGCCAAGGAGAGTTGTGTACTCTTTCAATCCTCATTTGAAAGAGCAAATATTTTTAGTCAGAACTATATTAAAAAAAAAGATAGAAATAGATTAAAAAGATTTCACTAGAAATTATTATACATATGAAAAAGAATTTATGGACTTTTTATTTATTTATTTGGCCTAACTTCTACTGTAGTGAAGGACATGTAAGTTTATTTTTTTTTTTGATTTGACCTAACTTATACTGTATTGAAGGACGGATGGATGTTGACTGCGATGTAGAAAGGGATAATTAATTCGTTGCAGTTGTTTCGAAGAAGGACACCAATGAAATCTCCATCATGCTTCAGTGTGGTTAAAAACTTTAATTTGACTTTTGGTAAAATCAAAAGGTTGTATCAACTGAAATTTTATCCTGAAAAAGTTTTTTTATCTCTTACTATGTTGACTAACAAAGCACCAACACTTGTTATCTTCAGAGGAAGAAGTTATTCTTTGCAGACGTCGAATACAGCTCTACATCTTGAGATTAATCAGAATGAGTCATGTCAGTAATGCCGAACGCGGTACTGAGCCGCGATTCTGAGAGATACCGAGCAGTACTGAGCCGCGGTACCGACGTAGCTCATTCTGATTTGTCTCCGAAAGACGTTCGGCGTCCGCACATAATAATTGCCTATTGATGAATAAATCTAGTTAAGGAGTTCATCGCAAATAGGAAAAAAAAACTATGAATTTTCAAACGTTAAATTAAACAAACAGTTGGGTAAGCCACATCAGCCCATTTTGATCTTCTTGGTACATAAAAAGCTATAAAAGGATCTTCTTACAATTCTATAAAAAAGCTATAAGAAGAGAACATAGAAGACAAAATGAAATCTAACAAATATCAATAATAATATATAAGGAAGTTGAAAATTAGGCCAGATCTAATTCATATTACTGACAATAAATAAAATATAAAGAAGATAACACCTAATTGGTTATTATGCTGTGTTAGCATCGATATAGATTTTGCTATAATTTCAATTGTGGAGTTTATAACCCTTATCTCTCTAATATCATATGGAGATGATGTCCCCCATTATAAGGAAAAAATTAGAGATATTTGTGCAATTGGCCTAAACTTTTATTTCACTTGTTTCAAAGTTAATTGCATTGCTACAAAATTCACATTTAAGAAAAAAATGTAAGAGGTATTATTGACTTTTATTTTGCAATTTAATCCATATATTCTTTTAATTTGTCGAAATGGTGAAAGTCTCTATGCTTAAGATACATAGACAGAGAAGAAGAAGTAAATTAGAGGAAGAGCTTGCAGAACTACTGTAGCTGAACACCATCAGTAGACATGATGGTTTTTATAAGGTAGAGATAGGTAGTTAGAATAACATAGTCTATTTTGAATACAGATTAAGCATACATGAGAATATTATGAACGTGCTAAGAGAAGCCGCCTGCATTAGTGGTTTGCATGTCTGCTGATGGTATTCGTTTGCTAAGATCCCCCCTCAAATGAACAATCCAAGTGTTCACGTAAAGCTTTGAAGCGAGTAAGGGATAGTGGTTTGGTGAGAATGTCCATTAGCTGATCGACTGGCGCGATATGAAGCAACTCAATAGTAGACATACTGACTAATGAAATGGTGATCAATCTCAATGTATTTCATTCTGACATAGAAGATGGGGTTATGAGCAAGCGGCCATGGCTAAAGTATTGTCATTTAAAATCTTAGTTGTTAACCACTATGTAGCTTGGAAATCATGGAGGAGATGACTTAACCATATAATATCAAAGGTTGCCGAGGCTGGAGCATGAAATTCAGCTTCGATTGATGATTTAACAACTGTAGGCTATGTGAAAAACCTTAATTTTTTATAAGAATTTTTTTGACCTCGAGAAGTCAATAATTATTTTAGTACTCATTTGAAGTCCAAATCACAAACAGTCTTTGCCAGAATATTTATAGTACTATTGTGCTTTAATTATCCTTTTTTCCCATAATTTTATGGCACTATTGAAATTTCTTAAGAAATTGATACATGTCGGTACAAGTAGGGTTTTTGGGACAGTTAGGTGTCCGTTTTACAAATCGATTTCACCAAAAAATTTTAAATAAAATAAGCTAATTTATGAATATTTTTCTATTATTTTTCAAATCCTTAAAAGAATTTTGATGAATTTTCTATTGAAAATTGATTATTATTATTATTATTATTATTTTATATTATTTAATAATAATAAAAAAATCTAAAAGCATTATAAGCATTATAAGTGTCATTCTTTTCCTTAAGTAACTCACGACTAACAAAGACAAAAAAAAAAAGAATTAAAGGAAAAAGGGAAGAGAGAGAGAGAGAGAGGAAAAGTCTGATTTTGGGCAACTTCAAGCTATTTTTGTTCATCGACCCAGTTGAGAAATTTATTTGTTTCAAGATAAGATACATTATACCCATTCAATTTTTCAAACAATGTTTTAGCAAAATTTCTAATTAAAATTTTGTATTTGTTAGCGTTAAATACAGATAATTTTATATAGGTAAAACTTTCATCACGTAGTTTTTTATATGTTAGAGAGATTATGATTATGCATATTTTGAATATTTTTTTAAAAAATTTACAACAGGGGGTTTTAAAATTTGTAAAATTTTATTGAATAGAAAGTTATCTTAATATTAAAAAATGGTGATTTAGTATAATAAAAGCCTTAACATCAAGGTTGTGGCTTGATGAGGATAACTAAGCTGACACGCCGGAGTTGGCTGCTGGCACAACAGGGTGGTGCACTCTTCAATAGTTCTTCACTTTTGTTGCTTAGGAATATCATTTTATGCAATCTCTGGTAATTTTTTAAAAATGTTCATTTTGTATAGTAGAATTTTCTGTTGTTTACTGTTATGCAACACTATGCAATTTTGATATATGCTTAAATACTCTTTAATTACTATATTATGATGATATATATGCAAATGTGATTAAATTATATCTATTGGGAGCTACAAGGGGCCAAAATCCTCTAACATTCTATCTGTGTCAAGGAATTGCTAGGAGCTATAAGGGGCTAAAATCCTTTAAAATTATATATGAGAAGGATATATGGTATGTTCTAGTGCTACAAGCATAAATAAAAAGGGAATTATAAGGGGCCAAAATTCTTTAAGGATTTTGTCTGGGACCCAAAAAATGTGATATGAATTTTAATTTATTTTTTCGTTCAGTATTGTTATTTAATTGGAGGAATAATTGCTATATATTAATTACATCTCTTAGTATATTGATTTATTTAAACTACATTTAATATATTTTAAAAATTCACCAAAATAATTGATAAAAAAATATTTAAAAATTTAGATTAGTTTGTGTGTTTTACTAAACTGTTGTAGCTCATTATGGTATTGCCTCTAGTTTTTAGGATTTAGGAAGGGGAAAGAGATTGTGCATTAGCAGTTTAAGATCAGATTTGAGGTCATAGGGATTTTACTATTTTTATTTTTGTATAGTCATAGCTAGTTAAAATTTTAATTTTATGGCTCTTTCCTGTATCTATGTACTGTAGTGTAGATATTTATTTTAATGAAATGAATGAAACCTAGTGGATGAGTTACTTTCAGTATTTGGATGTTTTAGTAGCCCTATGATTTGTAATTTATTTAAATGAATATTACTATGAAATTTGAAATAATTCTAAAATTAGATCTTGAGATTTTCCTATCGTAGCTCAACACAATAGGACCTATCCTAGTTAGGTTGGGTTGTAATAATCTTTTGTGATATTAGAACAATAGTTTTGAAATTAGATCGTAAAATAGAGAAATAAGAATTGATATGTAAGTCTAATGGGGTAGTTTCTAATTTGCCTAGGTATTCATTATTTTTATTTCATGTGCTTGTGTGTTTAGTTATTTATTCTGTGATCATGGATCCACTAGACCCAAATATGATAGATGGATAGAGTTCTAATTAGGAAACTCATGTATAAAGTTCTTCTCTAGTAGTTGGATCAAATAGAGTTTCATAGTTTTATATTTTGGTAGCCCAAGTGATGGGTGAGGCATAGAGCAGAGTTTTTGCTGTGAGATCTAAAGAGGCAGACAACCATCTACATATATTTTTGAGATTGAAGCCTCCTAGATTTGAGGGTATGGTGGAGCCCATAGCAATAGTGGATTGTTTGAAGAGGCTAATAAAGGTATTTTATGGTATGTGGTATCCTCTTGAGAGGAAGGCACCCTTAGCAACCTTTCTATTAGATGGTGAGGTAGAGCACTGGTGGATGGGCTAGTAGGAGAAAAAATTTCAAGGGAGATTGATCTCTCTAATTACTTATGGGAGGAGTTATTTGATGTGTTTAGAGCTTGATTTATGTCACCTTATACACGATAGTAAATACAAGAGATTTCTTTGAGTTTGATTTAGGATAACAAGATAGTTATGCAGTATGAGGCAGAGTTCACTCCTTTAGCTAAATATGCTCCATAGTTGGTTAGCACTAATATGAAGAAGTGCTACATATTTTTAAGAGGACTTCAGGATAGTCTAAAATAGCCTCTAGTGTCATTTCATATTTCTTATTTCTTTGAGCTTGTGGAGAGAGCTTATCGATTAAGGAATGATCTAATGGTTACTCAACAATAGTGAACTATTTGTAGAAAGATGTTTAGTGGTGAGACTTCTAGAAAGAAGTGAAGATTTACACAAGGATAATTCTAGGAGAGGTGGATAGTTAGCATCTACAATAGTCTCTTACAGTGGTAGCATAGCCATTATTGGTTCTATTAGTGGGGAACCTATGTGTCATAGTTGTGCTCGACGCAATTTTGGTTAGTGCTATAGGATGATTGAACAATGGTTTAGATGCGATCAAAAAGGGCATCGGGTAGCAAAGTGTCCATAGGCAGGACTCTATTGATGTTTTCAGTCCCAATCTAAGAGAATTTTCATACTTCCATGGACACCGAGGGTAGATCTCTATAGTGGAAGTAGATATATTATGAAAAAAAGGGTTGCATGATATTTTTACCATCAGTACAGGTAGGAGTATACATGTTAATTCTCTTTCTGATATTATGATAGTACAATATTTTTTAAATGTATTTCCTGATGAGTTAGTCAATTTACCTCCAAATAGAGACTTGGAGTTCTATATTAACATATTTTTGGGTTCGGCCCTGATATCTAAAGCTACATATAGGATGACATCTAAGGAACTTCAAAGGTTGAAGGTTTAAATTTAGGAGTTGGTTAATAAAAGATTTATTCATCTCAGGGTGTCTCCATAGGGAGCATTTATATATTTGTGAAGAAAAAGGATGATATGATGCATATATATATTGACTATAGAGAGTTGAACAAAGTTATTATCAAGAACGAGTATCCACTACCACAAATTGATGATCTATTTGATTAATTTATTGGATCTTCTATATTCTCATATATTGATCTACGATCTGGTTATTATCAGGTGAAGGTATGAGAGGCTAATGTGATGAAGATAACTTTCAATACTTTACATGGACACTACAAGTTTTTGGTTATTCTGTTTGAGTTGACTAATGTACCAGTTGTCTTTATGGATATGATGAATATAGTATTTAGAAATTATCTAGATCAATTTATATTTATTTTTATAGGTGACATTTTGGTATATTTTACTTTTGAGGAATATTATGCAAGACATCTGAGTAATGTAATGGAGACTTTGAGGCAACATTAGTTATATGCAAAATTCTATAAATGTGAATTCTGATTGAGGAGTATTTCTTTTTTTGGGACACGTGGTGAGTGGTGATGGTATCTGTATTGATCCCCAAATAGTTCAGGAAATCACTAATTGGTCGAGGTCTACTACTGTGTTTGAGATATATAGTTTCTTGGGTGTGACTAGATATTATAGGAAGTTTATGAATGGGTTTTCTTAGATTTCTACATCTTTGACGAGACTGACTCAAAAGACACCAGCTTTTATCTGGACACTAGAGTGCGAGGCTAATTTTAGAGATTGAAGGATTATTTAACTTCTACTCTAAGTTTAGCTATTCTATCTAATATGGAAGGGTTTTAAGTATTCATTGACATTTCACATAGAGGTTTGGGATATGTTTTGATGCAACATAGTCGAGTGATAGCTTATGCTTCAATGTAATTGAAGCCACTTGAAAGAAACTATTCGATGCATGATCTAGAGTTAGCTACTATTATATTTGCTTTGCAGATTTAGTGGTACTATTTGTATAGTGTTAGATATGAGATTTTTACTTATCACTAACGTCTAAAATATATATTCACTCATAAGGATCTGAATCTGAGATAAAAGAGGTGGCTTGAGTTGATTAAAAATTATGATCTGACTATTCAGTATCAGCCTGATAAGGTTAATGTGGTGGCAGATACTTTGAGCAAGAAGAAGTCTTCTAAATTATCATATATGTAGCTCACTTCTAATGAGTATTTGATATGGAATATGGAAAGATTATAGTTGTATATTGTTTCTTCTATTTATTGAGATTCTAGTATAATGACTTAGATGATTATTTAACCTTCTTTAAAAGAAAAGATTCATGAAGCTTAGAAATTAGATGCAGGTTATTTAAAGTTGATTGATCAGATCAGATCTGGTAAGAACTTTGAATTACGGGTTTCTAATTTTGGTATTATTTTTTGTAAGGATAGGCTTTGGGTTCCTATTTTTTAGAGATTTGAGGCATGCAGAAGATTTTACATGAGGTTTATTATTCAGACTATACCATCCATCCAAGAAGTAATAAGATGTATGGATATTTAAAGGGTATAGTTTGGTGGCCAGGATTGTAGAAGGACATAGCAAAGTTTGTATCAAAGTATGAGGCATGTCACCTAGTGAAGGCAGATCATCAGTGACCGATAGGTCTTTTACAGTCGTTATATATTCTAGAGTGGAAATGGGATGGGGTAACAATGATTTTGCTATGGGTTTTTCCAAATTGAGGTAGGGGCATGATGCTATTTGTGTTATTATTAATCGATTGAACAAATCTACCCATTTCATTTTGATTCGATAGACAAATCTGGTATATAGGTTAACCCATATCTATATTAAAGATATTATCATGTTGTAAGGTGTGCCAAAAGTAATTGTATCTGATTTGGATGACATGTTTACCTCCAGATTATAGAAAAGTGTTCAACAGTACAAAGTTGCACTTCAGTGCAGCTTTTCATCTGCTTATAGATAAACAATCCAAACGGACATCATACAAAAATAAATTTTATTGACCTAGATATTATGACATTTATATTAAAGTGACTTTAAAAACATTTATTAATAGACATTCTAGTTTGGAGATAATAGAGAGATTTGTCACTAAGAGAGGCATCGTACGATACGTTTTTGTTCATGCTTCTTGTTCTTTCATTGAGTGCATATTCAGATCAATTTACCTCCTTTGTCAAATGTCTATGGTTGGTGAACGTTCTATTCATCTTCCATTCATAGTTGATCATTGTAGCTTCAATATTGGAAATGAAGATTTCCACCTTAGATAATTTTATGTGATCTCAGCCCCACGGTGAACAGACACTTCAGTGATGAGCTTTGCGGCTCTTCCTCTTTATAGATCGCTTTTGATCTCTGCTCCGTCTTTTATAGGGGTTATGTTAGGACATTTATAGATTGCTTCAGATTATCGACATTAGAGGAATAGGAGGATAGCGAGAAGGAATCACACAATTCTTGTGGGATTTGGGATTCTTCCGATTACGACAATCCTATAAAATAAGGCCAGAAATTGCATAATTTGGGAGCGAATGAATGTTTAAAATTTTTACAATTCGGAACTCCTCATTCATTATTTTCACCTATTTCTTCTTCACCTTGTCTCATATTCAAATTTATTCAACTCTTTCTTTTTTTCATTGTCTAGGGTTCATTAGGTTCTTTGTAATTTATGAACGATCAACCCTTTATTCATGTTGAATGACCACAATTTGTACATTGCTGAAAGGTAAATATTTTGATGATCTTGAAGTTCATTTTATTGTTTTATTTGTCGCTTGATTCTAGATGTTGGTTTGATTATAATTCAATTCATTTCTTTCCCTATTTATATCAGAAAGACTCCCTGCTTCTTAAGAGTTTATAGTTTGCTTTAGTTGACTTATAGGTTGAACCTTTCTAGAAGGCGCTGCCCCCTTAGACCCCCGACCATATAATAGTTTAAAAGATCAATTTTGAGAATTTGAACTTGACTAAAACTTGATATTTAAATAGAATGTCTTCATTTTGTGCAACTATACAAAATGTAAGAAATACTACCTTACATCCCCTCTTAATTTGTTAGAAAAAATTCACTTGGAACCAATTTAATGCAAACCATGAATGTGAAAACATTGCTTTGTTGAAGTTATCAACATGATGGAGACTCAAGGTATAGAAGAAGAATAACACTACTAGAACTATTTTACCTTTAAGAAATTATTAGTGAACTACATATACGAACTTTCTTAAACAATTTATTTATCGCCTAAGATAACAATTGAATAAGCTTTACGTTTGACAATAGAAGGTAAAGGAGTCATAATTATAAAGTATTAGAATAAGGTTGTAATGAAAACATTATATAGGTGTTTTTTTTTTAACTTTACATAGGTGTTGAGTTGCTTCACAAAGCTTGAGAGGTTATTGTGTTTGAAGTAATTTTGGAAGAATATCTCTCGCAAACTATGGAGGTCAAGACACTATGTGATATGTGGATGGATCATAAATAAGTAGATAAGTTTTTGAGACTCTATAGAGACCACCATCTCCCTATATTTTTTCATAAACAAAGCTATAGGTTCAAAGCAACAAAAGAGTAATGGTCTTATTTCTCCTCTCAGCCTATAGTGCCAACTTCTACTTATAGTTCCCTCAAATATTCTCCTTTTTTACTTCCCTCTCACTCAAACCTATGATGTACTTTATATGCATATACAAAGAATTGTAATTATAAAATATATGATGTTGGCGCTCCTTTCCAAAATTATGTCTTCTTATTATCTTCTTAAAAAAAAATAAAAATATAACTTCATAAGTCCTTTGAGTTAGCCAAAGGATTTTAAATCCAACAATTAAAGGAAAAACTTGTTTCTTTAAGATCAAGAAAAATAAATTCACTCTAAATATTTTTTTTCTACCTGCTTAATCAATTATTTATTTATAATGCAAATCAAAGAGTGTACTTTCCACCATTTGATTATTCATCTACTAGGTCTCATGGTTTCTAATATTCATTTATCCTTTGTTATATGAAGGTTCTAATATGGAATTGGATGGAAGTTGGATGAATTGTTGAAGGAGTAACGCAGCTTTTAAAGGAGTAGTTAAAAACTTTCAAAATTTTGCATTCAGTAATGGAAGTTCAAGTGGAATGATATTATGCCCAAGTAGAGATTGTGGAAATGGCATTTGTAGGACAAGAGATGATGTTCAAAATCATTTACTTTGGAGAGGATTCAAACCTAGATATTTCAATTGGACTACTCATTGAGAAACATCATTTAGAAATGATAATGGATCACATTCCCTCATTGTTGATAATGTTTATTATGACATGGAAGGGTTATTTAATGATGCATTTGAGTTTGAAAGGAATACTACAAATGAATTAGATGAAATTAATAAACCAAATGCGGATGCTGCAAAGTTTTATAAGTTGATAAGTGACTCAAAGCACAAGTAAAACACAAGTAAAAAAAAGTTGATAAGTGACTCACAACAAGAATTTTTTTTCTAAATGTAAAATTTCTCAAAACTTGATTTTCTTGTTAGGGTGATTCAACTTAAATGCCTTTGTAATTGGACTCAGAAATCATTTACTATAGTGCTTGACTTGTTAAGGAAAGAAATTGAAGATATTTGTCTACCAAAGTCTTATTACAAGACAAAGAACATAATTCAAGTTATAAAAAATATGATGCATGTCGCAATGATTACATTTTATATTGGGGTCCTCATGAATTTAAGAATGAATGTGATATTTGTAATGAGTCAAGATGGATTGTAGAAGATAGAACTTCAAAAGATATATCAACTAAAAAATAAAAAAGATTATCGGAAAAGTCATGTGGCACTTCCCATTAATATCAAGATTGTAGAGATTATTCATGTCATCTAAGATTTCATCATATATGATATGACATCAAAAAGATTGTATAAAAGATGGTTGGATGAGGCATCCCACAGACACTCCATCTTGGTAGCACTTAGATTATCAGGATAAATTTTTTACTATAAATCCTAGAAATGTATGATTGGGTTTAGCATCAGATGGATTTAATCAATTTGGGAGAATGACTTCAACCCATAGTACTTGTCCTGTTGTAATGATGTTATATAATTTTCCACCTAACTTGTGTATGAAACCATAATATATGATACTTTCTTTGCTTTCCTAGGCCAACTCAACATGAAAATGATATTGATGTTTATTTACAACCGCTTATGGCTGAATTAAAAGAATTATGGGAAATTGGTTTATAGACTTACAATGCACATTTTAAGAAGAATTTTTGCATTCCAATTGCATTATTATGGACTATAAATGATTTTCCATGTTATGCTAACTTATCATATTATAGTAAAAAAGGGAAGTTTGCATGCCCTATTCGTTAAGAGAATACATGTTGTGAGTGGTTATATTTCAATCATAAGAGATGTTATATGGGACATCAGAGGTTCTTAGATCACGATCATCCTGATAGAAAAAGATACTTAATATTTTAATGATTGTGAAGAATATGGGATAATACCCCCACATGTTAATGGATCTAAAATTGTTGAAATGTTAAAATGTATAAATATGAAGTTTGGAAAGAAAACACCTGTTAATACTAATTTTCCTTATAATTGGAAGAAGTTTATTATATTTTTCAAATTTCCTTATTGGGAAAAAAAATCTTTAACAACATAACTTATATGTTATGCATATTGAAAAGAATGTATGTGATAAGCTTTTGGGTACACTGTTGGATCTTGATGGAAAGACAAAAGATCATTTGAATGCACATAAAGACATGGATAAAATAGGAATATGCCCTACATTGCACCCTCATTGTAATTCATATGGACATACCTATTTACCAGCCGATTGCTTTACTATGAACAAAAAAGAAAAAAAATTCTTCTATAAAGTATTGAAGTGCCAGATGGATATGCATCTAACATTTTAAGATGAGTGCAACTGTAACCACTAAAAATACTTGGATTAAATAGCCATGATCATCACATAATAATGCAACAATTGCTTCCATTATGCTTAAGACAAGTCTTATTTCAAGCCAAATAATATATTAAGGGGTTGGCTTAGGGCCGCTTAGGAGAGGAAATATGTCACATCACATTAGGTTTAAGTAGATTTTAGACTAAGCTATGGATTTCCAAGGTGGCTTGGTCACGTGGCCATGGTTTGGTCTCATTTCAAAGGATTGTTAACCCATTAACTTGTTAACGAGTCAATGGTGACTAGGATATGCATGGAGGGAGTCAAGGGTACTGTAGAAGTCAATCATAAGAGATTTGGAGTCAAGGGGTTGAAGCTTTGAGCAAATACATGAGATGGGAGAGGGTTTTGACCCTTCCAAATGGGTTGACAAGTCAAACCTAGGGAGGATTGACTTGAAATTCCTTGAACATGTCATGAGTGTCCAATTGAATGATTTTGAGGGGTTGATTGGGTTTGGAATGGATTCAAATATTGGATTTGACCATAACTTGATTTAAGGATTAATTTGGTCAACTATAGTTTGACTTGGTCAATTTAGTAAAACCTTTGGTCAAATTTGGGTTAACAAGTTTAAATAAATGTTTTTTAGAAAAATAGAAGTGGTTCCAAGCATTGGATAGGTCATTTGGGTTGAAATTGATATATGAAGCCTTAAGGGGCATCTTAGTAAACCTTAGTTGACTTGATCAACAGGTCAAACCAAGACTTGAGTTTAAGTCCAATGGATTCCAAATGATATTTAGAATCCATTGGGATAGGTTCTGAGGACTGAGGATGGATGGCCAAGTTGGATTTTGGTGAAATACCAAAAATCCCTTAAAGGGCGTTTTGGTCATTTTGACCCTTGCTCAACACTAGGTTAAACTAGATATATAAAAGTTTAGGTTTTTGCTCCAAAGGTCTTGAAAAAGGCCATGGGTGTGGTTGGAAGGTTTGGAAGGGATCTTAAGGTCAAATTCTACTAGGTGGCATGTCTAGTGGCATAGACTGTAAATATTTAAAGGTTTTGTAGCTTTCAGAAATCAACATGGTTTATGGGTTTAGAGTCCTCTAAATGGGCGCAAATTTTAAGGTTTGGTACTAGATATATGTCATATCAACATTCACTTGATAGAATCTGAATGAGGTGCCAAATGACTAGGTTTCAAGGTGATAGTTAAATCACTTGAAAAGGATTTTAGGACCTGGGCCGTTAGCCAAAAGATTTGGTTTGAAATTTTGGAATTGGATTGAACTTGAGAGATGAATGGCTGGACTTAACTAATACATATTAGTGGAGATAAATTGGGTGATTGAGATTGATCAGATGTGATCTGAAGGTTGATTGAATATTGATTGGTAGTTGAACCGAGGATTAAATTGGAGGGTGGAGTTAAGTTTGATTGAGGTTGAATTGGGTCTTATCTAGGACCTATATGATTAGAGAGTAGAGACTTCCCAATCACTAGATCACCAGAAAGAAACCCCAATGGGTCTTAGTGACCTCATATAGAAAAGAGGTCAACAATTTGCATAGGGTGAGTATGTGGATGAACATGGAAGGTTGGAGGAGGGTCACATGATATTGATTCTATATTTAGAAGAGAAGGAAGTGGTGATGCTGAATTTATAGGTGGAGATAAAGGATTAGTAAATGATGTGGGGTTGAGAGGTGAGTGAGGTGGTGAAGTATTTGGTATAGTTGACGAGGGAATTAATAGTAACGGGGAAGTAGAGAACATGGTTGGTGAGGGGATTTTTGGTTGTGGGCAGAAGTTTAAGGAAACACCTCTTCAAGGAAGACAATAAGACGTGAGATGTGGATTTTCATAGTGTGATGATTAAGACAATGATAGGCCTTATGAGCGGTGAAGTAGCTAAGGAATAAGCATTTAGTAAATCAAGATGTAATTTGTTCAGGGCTAAAGGTTTGAGCCAGGGGAAGCACAAGCACCTGCATATTTTGAGATGTTTGTATATAGGAGATCGGCCATACAACCATTACTATGGAATTTTAAGTTGAATGGATTTAGAGGGAAGGAGATTAATAAGGTAATTGGAGGTTTGTAAGGTTTCATCCCATAAGTGTAGAGGTAGAATGACAACATTTAATAGAATGTGTGTGGTATCCAAAAGATGATGATGCTTGCATTCAATAACACCATTCTATTTGGGAGTGTAAGGATAGCTAAATTGATGATTAATGCCTTTAGTTTGTAGAAATTACTTGAAGGAATGACTGGTGAATTCACAACCACCATTAGAGCAAAATTTTTTAATGTGTGTATTAAATTGAGTATTGACAAGATTAGTGAATTATTGGAATTTGTAGAGAGATCCATCTTTGGAACAAATAAGAAAGAGTCAACAATATCATGTATAACCATTAATAAAGAGCACATAATATCTAAAACCATGAAGTGAAGAAACAAGGGTGGAGCCCCAAACATCCGAGTGAACAAGTGCAAATGGTTTAGTAGTGTTGTGTATTGCATGATTAAATGAATTTTTATGGATTTTGGCCATATTACAAGGTGTACATAGAAAGGGAGAGGAGGAGATACATAGAGAGGGATTAAGTTAAGCTAAAATGCATAAGACTTGCTGCTAGAAAAGAGCTAAAGCAAGGCTCATGTGGTGAGTAGAGTGAAGCTGCAACAAAGAGGATGGAATAGGATAGAAGCCTAACCTATAACTAAAGTTTTTTGTCTAAACAAGCAGTCTATAGTGTGTGAAAGGGGGTTTTGTGGTTTTGATGTTTCATAAACTTGATATAAGTTTATTCTAACATTTAGATTCCATTTATTCAAGGCCAAGGGATGCTTATTTTAACATTTAAATCTTAATATTTTAATACTTATTATTAGATAGAATTTAAGTTAAATTTTATTAACATTTTAGTCCCTAGTTTCTCATATTTTAATTAATATTTTGATCCTTAAAGTGTTAAAAGTTCATTATACTTATCAAATGGAATTTAACATAAGACATGGAGGCTCTTATTCTTTTTATTTGAAGAAAATGCATAAAATAATTTATTAAAGAAACTATTTACAACCAAATTCCTCCTTTAACAAAGATAAAAAAGAAGGAGAAATTTTACTACAACTATCATAATCCCAAAAGAAATAAAAAAGAAGAGCTAAGTTAGCACATAAATTAGCTAATCTATTTCAATTTCTATTTGAAAAAGAAAAGAACTTGCTTGAAATCTCTAAGAAAATCTAAATCCTTTAGATTTAGAAGTCCCTCTACCACCGATTTATTTAATAATTCTTCAAAAAATTTTATAACACTGTCGTTGTCTCCTTCTATAACTAAACCATTAGCATGAAACATCCAATCTTGAATAAAATTCTTCAAAGCAAGAATTGATAAGATCTCCACTTGTGAACAGTCCTAATGAAGGCTATTATTTATTGGTGCCTATTATTAGTTTTTTAAGCTGAGAAATAATTGCCTTTATTTACACCAGGGCCATAAGGTTTATTTCACCATCCTTAGGGTTAACTTAATAGTCTCGTTGGTCTAGATTACCTAGCAATTATTTCTTAATTTATGTTTGACTTAGTTTACTAATTTAGATTAACATGATTGATTTGTTAATTAATTTATGGATTAGTTATTTAAATTATATGGTAATTACCTTTATTTACACTAAGGCCATGAGATTTATTTCACCATCTTTGGGTTTAACTTAATAGCATCATAGGCTTGGGTTACCTAGTAATTACTTATTTTGTGGATTAATGTTATTATATTTAGATAATTAATTAAGTAATTTTAATTAATTAAGTTTATTAATTCTTTTTGCATGTTTGTGACTTTGTTGAATTTATTGAGCTCTTGTAATCACTATCCTTAGGTGTATTTGACTTTGACTTGACTTTTTCATTTATTATGGACTTTAAATGTTTTATATTTTTAATAAATTCTAGATTTTATTCCTAATTGAATGCAATTGATCTTGGATGAATTGGATTTTTTTGAATTATTTATTATTTTTATAATTAGACCTATTAATTAATTTATTTAATTGCTTAATTATAGGGGTTTTATGATTTTTGTACCAAATCAATTTTTAACTTCTTGAAATATCTCTCAAATGTCACTAATGGCTCTTTGGAGTGATTTCAAGTGTTAATGATCATCTTGGTATTTTTAATTATTTTATTTAATTAATTAACAATTATCTATAAGTTTTGAATTATTATTAATCCTGAAAATTGGTTATAGGGATTTTAGTTTTCTTTGATAGGGAATTATAGTTTGAGTCATTTAGCTTTAATCTATATTGAATTAATTATGAATTAATTAAGAAATTAGGTCCATTATGTGACTAAAATTTGAGATAATTAAATGTTGTACCAAATGATATTCAACTTTAATGAAATTTAAAACATAGGCCCTCCTAGACTTATGCTTCAAGTTTATTAAAATTTGCATCATTCTAGACCCCCTAAAGTTGATAATTTAATCACCTAGAGAAAATATATCTATACACTTAGGGATTTATTTAGGTCAAACTAATTAAGATAAAGGGGTGCAATCAGAGGCTGCTTAGTCCAAATGCAATGAATCCCTAAAATTTGATAACCTAATTCCTATTAGAAAGGTGATTATGCTAATTTAAACTTAAGGGTTAATTATTGACCCATAAATTCTAAGTAACCAAATGAAGCCCATAATCAATTAAAAAAGGGGTGATTATATTTGGACAAGTCAATAATATGTCCATGATCAATCTTCCAAAGTTTCAAGCTCAAGTGAACTGATTTGATGTCATTTTTACAAAATACCACTTTGAGTAATTTTAGAATAACTTTAATTTCATATTAAGTTAGAGCTTGAAACCATAGGAATTTTGTAACAATGTGTCTAAGAATACCCTATTTGGCCAAGTGTGTGAGGAGATATGAATTTTTAAAGTTTAGGCTAATACTCTAAATTATTTAAATTCCATTTACACAATCATTTGCCCTTTACATGTGTCATCACATAATTGGTTGGCCAATGATTGGAAGCTAATGATAATATACGGGATTAACCACATTTGTCCAATCAAAGATCATGTGGCTATGATTCAAACTGCTTTAAGACCATGAGATTTAACCAAAGTTGTTGATTAAAATCAATGGTTCTAATTTTTTCAACCACCTATATAGTGTTTTCTAGGGCGTAAGGCTTTTCTTGCATGATCCATGAGATCCCATCGGTGAAATGACATGAAGATGATTCATGTATTAGAAAATCATTGGAGAGATTTCAATCTTGAGATTTTTGTTAATACTTCAAAACATGAAGATCTTCATTCTGTTCAATCGATGGGAGTTCTAGAGAAGGTTCGTATTTGTGAAATAGGTGATTTGGATTAGTGTAATAAAATTGACAACAGGGCAGCTATTTCTAAACAACCTTCTAGCAATGTGTTGCAAAATGCTTGGAGTAAGAAGTTGAATATCAATGTCATGGATCTGGATTATAGTGAATGTTTTACTAAGAATGGTTCAGTGGTTAAGTCGCATTTATAAAATGAATTAGAAAACTCAAAGAAGCTTCAAAATTTGTTGGTGATCAAAGTTTTTGGTGAGAATGTTCCCTTTCATCTGGTAAGTATGGAGTTGAGGAGACAATGGTCTCAACTTGGTAGATTTCACTTGACAATGCTTGGAATGGGATGGGTTTAATGTGCCTTTTATGAACCAAAAATATTGGAATCATTTTTTTCTAATGGTCCTTGGTATGTTAATGGACATATCATTGGAATGGATAGATGGTCACCATCCTTTTCTCCTACCTCTTTGAAGGGACTATCGGGTCCTATTTAGATTAGAATGCAATATTTACCATTACAATGTTGGGATGAAAATAATATATGCAGGATTGCTTCCATGGTTGGTAATCTGTATATGACTGATGGAAACATGTTTCAATGGGGGAAGAGGGAATTTGCAAGAATTTGTGTTCATATCAAGTTGAATGGAAAGTTTTCGTTGGGTGTTTGGGTCGAGTGAAGCTCAGATAGATTCTTTTAGAGAATTGAATATGAAAGGATATCCAACTTCTACTTTAATTGTGGCAAGATTGGGCAATTGAAGAAAAATTGTACTGACATAGCTTTGGAGGTGAATAAGGCTTCTAATCCATTAGAAAATTTAGATTAAAATGTTAATCCAACTGGGTTGGAAAACTCAAGGGCAGCTAATGGGGTTGTCTTTGATGCTGATGCAAGGAAAGCTGGATATGAACTGTGGGTTCTTGTTAATTATGGGAAGAAAATGTATAAAAGTTATAGTTTCAGAAATACTGGTTCCCATCCATTGAAGGAAGGTGGTGGAAAGGGGAATGAACCAATGAAGCTTACTAGAATTAAAAAGGAACTTGTTCTTGTCAAGATGCTTAATGGGAGTGGGGAATCTCATCCAGTACTGGGAGGAGTGCTATCTGAAGGTGAAAATCCAGTTCTAGATCCTGTGCATATGCTGGCTTCGTAAATTGAAGGGGGTATGGTTTCTAATTCTTGTATTCTTCCTATTGATGATAACAAATTTAAAGTCTTAAATGATATGGAAGAGGAAGGGGAGATAATCCTAGAGAAGGTTGTTGTGACGTCTCCTAACATTTTGGTTGATAATAGAAGACTGGGTGATGAAGATATGGAAATGAAATTAGAGGTGATGAATGGTGATTTGGGCTTCAAAGATGGTGTTTCTTCTAATATCAAGAAGAAAGGTACTCAACAACTTAAAGGTTTGGGTCATATTAAATTGGCTCCTAGAAGTAGGAGAGTTGATGGTGAATAAAAAGACAAAGTGGGGATCTCATCCCCTCTTGGACAATGATGTCTTCTATAGCTTTCTGGAACTATAGATGAGATAGAAAAAGGAAAGCTTCTCTATATCTCAAGGAGTTTGTGAAGGATCATGGTGTATATTTTTTGGGTTTATTGGAAACCTAATTATTGTTGATTGATAGAAGGGATGTCAATTTGTTAATTGGTGCTTATTGGGATTATTCCCATGTGCCATCACAAGGTTTGTCAGGTGGCATTCTTGTGGTATGGAAGTCTAGTATGGCTACATTTAATGTTTTGGAATCTTCTCCCCAATTTTTAATTGGAGAGTTAGATGTTCTTAATAAAGGAAGATAGAGGATTGCTTCTATATATGGGAATAAGAATGTTTATAGAAGGAGGATTCTTTGGGAGAAGCTTGAATTTTATTCTTCCAAAGAATGACCTATGGTGGTAAGGGGAGACTTTAATTGTTTACTTGCTAAGGAAGACAAAAGGGTAGGGAAGAGATTTATTTTTTCCTAAGGACCTAAAGAAATGAAGTCCTTCTTGGATAGTAATGACTTTCATTAGGTTGACTGTGTTCGGCCAAAGTTCACTTGGTGTAAAAAAAAAACTGAAGTTGATCGGATCCTAGAGAGATTGGATATGTGTTTTTTAAACTTAGTTGTATTAAGTTCTTCCCATCGTATTGTGGTTAGGCACCTAGCTAGAGTTGTATTGGATCACTGGCTGATCTTATTGAAACCCATGGAATTCAATCCTTTGTTTAACAAAGCAATTAAATTTGAAGATGTATGGGCTTCTATCCCAGCTTCAGCTACTGTGGTTAGAGGAGTTTGGATAAATAAATATGTTGGAAGTTCTGCTCAAATTCTGAACAACAAGATGAAAAGAGCTTTGAAGGCTTTATTTTATTGGAGTAAAGCTAAGCATAAATCTTTAGTTTAGTCAAAGGATTTCCTTTTGAATGAAATCTTGGAGCTATAAGTCAAGGAGGCGGATAATGGAGGTCTTTCAATGGAAGATAGCTGGATTCTCAAATCAAAAGTTGGAGAGCTTAACTCAACTTTGGCTTAGTTGAATACTTGGTGGAGATAGCCTGCAGAGGTCAAGTGGTTGGTTGACGGTGATTTCAACTCCAAATTCTTTCAAGCATTTTCTAGTGCAAGAAGAAATTCTAATTATATTTATAAAATTAAAGATGAAAATTGTTCTCTAGTGGATGATCATCATCAAACTGAGGATGTTCTTTTTTGATTATTTAAAGATAAATGTAAAGATATAAGATGTATTCTAGAAGGTTGGCCTATCCCATTGATGTGTTTAGATGAGGATAATACATGGATGTTGAGTGGAGAGTTCTCTTTAGAAGAAGTGGAGGTTGTGGTCAAGCAGGCTGACAATAATATTGCTCTAGGTAATGATGGTATTTCATACTCCTTTATCAAACCTTATTGGGACACCTTTAAAGAAGACTTCTAGAATGCTATTAATCAATTCTTTTATATGAGGGACATGTGCTATGTTTGGAAAGAGACCTTAATTATATTGATTCCTAAGGTGAGCAACCCAATGGCTCCTTCTATTATTCCTAAATTTATTTTTGAAGAGCAAGTGGCATTTTTGAAAGGGAGATCGATGTCCGATCATATTCTAGTTGCTCACGAAGTATTCCATAAATTCAGGTTCTCTAAATCTTCCAAAGGTTTTGTTTCTTTTAAAATAGATATGGAGCAAGCTTATGGTTCTATGGGCTAGCCAACTTTGGTAAAAGCTTTGGAGTATTTTGGGTTTCCGTCTAAGTTTTCTATGCTGATTTTTGAATGTGTTCAAGAATTGATTAATGGCAATCTTTCAAGTTGGATTACTGCTAGAAGCAACTTCTGCCAAGGTTGGCCTTTGTCTCCTTTTTCATTTATTCTTTGATCTCAATTATTATCAATTTTTTTTGGCCAAAAAGGTGACTCAATTGGTGTTTATGTGTGTTCAAATGGTCTAATGATTCCTCATTTTCTGTACACAGATGATATTATTATCTTCTCATAAGCTAAAATAAAGTTAGCAAAGGATATAAAAGATATTTTGAAGAAATTTATGGTTGGACCGATCAAAATGTAAATGTTAATAAATTTTGTAGTCTTTTTAGAAAATTGATAAAGAAAAGGGAAAAAAATCTATTTATCATATTATGGGATTCAAATTAATTAGTGAGTTTTATTACCTTGGTGTTTAAATAGCTTTAAGGAGGCTAGTAGGAGTGGATTTCCATTTCATTATTTATATGGCCTTAAGGATGCTGAATGTTTGGGGAGACAAGTTCATTTCTTTAGCTAGGAAATTCATTCTTGTTAAATCGGTTTTGCTTTCTTATACTACATTCCATTGTACTCTTTCTTTGATCCCAAAAGTCTTCTTGATGAAATTGATAAGTTATGTAGGAGTTTTATTTAGAACAAGATGAATAGAAGATTTGGTCTTCATTATGTGAATTTGAATGTAATGTGTAGGCCATTGAAATGGGGAGGTCGTGCTCTACATTCTTGTTCAACTAAAGTTGGGCCTTCGAGGGATAAATTTGCTTGGAAGTATGTACAAGATAAAGATTCCTTCCTACATAAGGTTGTATTTTTGAAATATGGTTCTCTATATGAAGATGGCTCATTGAAGACTGGTTCAATTGCTTAGAAACTTATCACTGATAGAGGAGAATTTCTTAAGCCAATAGTTAAATGGAGCATCACTAATGGTGAATCTATCGATGTCTTCGAAGATACTTGGGTTTTGGATAAAAGTTTAAATAGATGGTCCACGTTTGTTCTATCTTAAGATTTTAGTGAATTGACGGTGGATAAGTTTATTGAAGACGATTACTAGAATGTAGTTGAACTCAGTACATTTTTTTGGAATTAAGCTGGTAAAATTTATTTGTCAAATACAAATTTTGCCGGGATTGGGTGAGGATAAGATGGAACTAATCTTTTAAAAATTTGGAAAGTCTATTTCAGCATTAGCTTTTGAAGCATTGGTTCATGATTTCTATCATGAACAAATCTGGGAATGAATTAAAAAGGCAAAACTTATTCAACAGGTGGAGGTATTTTAATGGAGAGTTTTCAATAATGCTATTTCTACATATCAATTCTTCACATATAGGAGATTGCAATGGGAAATTAGTTGTCTAGAAGCTGTAATAAGATTGAAGACATTAAACATGTTACAATTAAATGTAAGAAGTTGTTAGAAGTTTTTCAACATTTAAATAGATTGTGCTTCGGAATTCCATCTTTTGTTTCTTTTGAAGAATGCAAGAAGTGGTTATCTTTATAGAATTCTTTGTTAGTCAAATTATATTGCAATGCTATTTTTTTTTCATGAAAGGAAAGAAATAAATTGATTCATGAAGGAAATAATGAAAGCTCAATTATCATAGCTGCTAATGTCGTGAGCTATACTTCAATTTTTGCACATAATGTTGTTTTCAAATAGGGTGAATGGGTTGCTAACCAAACTTTTAGGTTGTTGGATAATCATTGGCATCCTCCTATATTCGATTGGATCAAAGTTAATGTTGATGGATCATTACTACTGTCATATAAAGCTAGAGTTGGTGGTGTCTTTCATGAGTTCAAAGATAGGTTTCTTCTAACATTTGGACATTTTTGTATTCATTGGGACGTATCTAGATTGTAGCTTTTAGCTATTCAATCTTTTAAGGAAGTTATTAAAGATTGGAGGTTCAATTATAAGGGGATAATCATTGAAGGCGACAATGCTAACATCATTAAGTTTCTTCAAGATGTAATTAGGAATGGTGGTCAAGGAATGGAAGATCTTACTTTTATCAAAGATTTCAATCATGTGATTTTTAATTATATAGATAGGGAATGTAATAAGTTAGCAAATTTATGTACTAACTATGCTCTCTTTAGGTCTTTTATTTGGGAAGACATTAGTATGGAAAATGTTCATCCTTCTTTTATTTCTTTGTTAAAGAAAGAATCTAATGTTTTTAGTTCGTAGTTTGTTTTGTCCTTTTTTTAGTGATTAATGCAATTGGTTGCATTTTCTTCAAAAAAAAAAAAAAAAAGTTAACTTTTCTTTTCTAGAAAGCAAAATCATAGGAGCACTAGATATATGAATTTGAGCTTGGACAAAAGAAGTTCACTGAAACTCACTTGAAGTTACTAGAAATAAGCACAAGAGAGCTTGGGAATCTTGGGGGAAGTTCATGTCGCTTTGGGTAGTATTTTTGAAATGATACATAGTAATCAGAAGGTCAATGTGAGGTTGCCCTATTCATCCCTTTCTAATGGAGTTTAGACTGTGGAGATCACTTAGGAAAAGCATTGGATGTCTGCCAATTAGGGTGAATAGCGCAAGGATTGTTCCCTAAACTCAACAAATGGTTCTTGGCCTACAATGGACTTGGGTTTCACTCAAGTGAGGAGAGGACCACTGGGGTTAGTTTTACCTACTCGAGCTACTTCCTACCACCACCTCAAGGAAATGATGTGGAAAGTTGCCTAAATGTTTTATAAACCTATTGCATGAGCCAATTGGTTCTAGTGATGACCAATTGAACTATGTGGTTCATGGGACCAAATTTTTGAAGGTTTGAGTTGGATTTACTCTTAACCTAAGCCAACCCAAGGGCTGGGCTGACAAGGGTAGGTGCATATAACATAGGGCCACTTTATGCAAGTATCAATTTAGTTTAGTGAAGCCTAGGTTGTAAGTTCGTTGAATGTAAAGTAATTTTAGGTAATTTGGTTTAACCCAAATCCTAGCCCGAGTAGGCCCAAGGGTTGGGTCACCTAGGGTAAGGTAATGGCTCATGAGGGACCTAATGCAAGTATTGGTTTGATTCAATTTGGCTTATATCGAGATTTGGATCAAGGGAAGCCCTTCTTGACCACTTGGGTTGAGCCATATGGATAGTCCACATAGACTCAAATGATGGGTTTCTTATGGATGGATCCTGGTTATGTAAGGGGACATCCTAAGGGTTCAAATTAGTTTGATAGTGCTTAGAGCATTGGATTTAGGTTAAATTTTATTAAAGGGTTGCTTGGTCAAACTAGGTTGACTTGTTTAACTAGGTTTGACCAGTGGTTAGGGTTACATCCAACAATCTTAAAATCATGTTTTGAATTCAATGGAGGTGGTCCCATGCAATTGGAAGGCCATATGGATCAAAATACATGTATGAACCCTTAAGGGGTCACTTGGTCAATGATGATCAACTTGGTCAAACAAGTTTGACAAAGGCTTGTGTTTAGGTTTAATACACTTAAAAGATGTTAGGAATGCATTGAAGGAGTTTTCAATCCTTGGTTTGAATAAGTCATGTTCAAACTTAAGGGAAATTTGGATTTAGTAGTTTTGGGGCTTTGGGGGTTCAAATGGTCTCTTGGTTAACATGGTCAACCAAGGCCTAACAATGATTCAATTTTAAATTTAACATGTCATGAAACTGATCATGGATATATTCATGGGTTTTGGGGAGGGTTTCAGTTTTGAATTTCACAAAATGCATGGTCTGGTGGCATGGACTATAAATATTTAAAGGTTTTACAACCTTTGGATATCAATAGGGTTTTAAGGGTTAGAAAGCTTGGATTACTCTTAAATTTGGAATATTGACCTTAGGGACATGTCTAATTAATATTCAATTGAAAACTCATGATTCCAAGGTCATTTGGTATTATTTTAAAGTTATTGAAAAATTACTCAAAATACGTTGTGGGACAAGGGGTTTAGGCCTTGACTTTTGGTTCAAAATTTTGAAAATGGCTTTGGTTATAGATTAGGTTGATTAAATTGATTTAATCATACAATTAACAATATTTTAGTTTATTATTATTGATAGAGTAAGAGGGGTCAGGTGATAACCAATATGTGACTAATAATTGAGGTGATGTGAGTTTAATTTGCATTGAATTTGACTTTGATTTGATTTGGGTCTGAATTGAGTTAATTTTAGTTTAGTTAACCTCATCCAAAAATGAGGTCAACATAGGTGAACTAGTAGAGATTTATGTGATTTGGCTAAAGAAGCAAGAAGAATAGAAGAAAGGCGCTGCTATTCACCAAGGTAAGCATGCAAAAGGGTCCAAGAGCATATTTACATTATTTAAATTAAAAAAAAATAAGAAAATGGGTTATTGGGCCATGTCGGGTTGGCTCAAACCTAAATAGATTGAGTTTGGATTTGGATCTATGACCTTTTATCTAATCGAGTCAGGTTTGGGTTAGGTCAGATGATGGTGGGTCAATTTTGAGTTGGACCCAAACCTAACCTTAAAACTCATTTTGACACCCCTAGTTAGCCCCATGAGCCTTGGAGTAGGACCATTAGATTTTTGATGATAATAAACACATGTTTGATGTCTTTAATTTCTTTGTGTTAGTATTTCAAATCCTCATAGGATATTAAGCTAAACCATAAAAGAAGTTCTCAAGCTAGTGTGAAGATGGGGTTTAGGGTATTAATATTTATGTAAACACTTACAATAATTTAATCACAAGAAATATGCTCATAAATAAATTGGATTCTACATATGACATTCTCATTATCTTGGATTAGCAACTTCATTTTTACCTCAATTTGAAACTAGCTTCATTCATGGAAATATATATCATGCCCAAAAATCTAAATTGAAAGAATTATTTATTTATCTTTTAATCACTAGAGCTTTAATAAATCATTAATATAAATTAATATATCAAGCATAAGCATCTAACATTATATACATTAAAATATTTCATTATATTCATTCTCCTAAAATAATATATATATATAATATTCAGGAGATCAGTACAATCATTAATCCATTAATAGCCTATAATTATAAAATATTGAAAGAAAATATATAACAAAATTAAAAAAATTGATATTCTTTGTCAATCTCACACTAACTGATCCTGACCCCTTCCTTAACTTGAAATCAATAAAATCCACATAATGAGCTTAAAAGCTCAACAATAACTCAAAGTCACTAATGTTTCCAAAGAAAAGGCTTAAAGAATTGATATACATGCTCAACTCAATTAATATAATAATTAGCTTTTAATCTTGTTAATGCTTAATTATTATTTGTAAGGCTCAAATGATCTATAAGAAAAGCAAAAAATCATTTTAATGAATCAATAATCAATATAATATATATATATATATATATATATATATATATATATATATATATATATATATATATATATATATATATATATATATATATATCATACTAAAATCATTAAAAAAATTTAGTAAATAAATCGTAATGTATAAGCATAAACAACATCAATTTTATTTATTTTATATATTATAAATCAAGCATTATATGCTGTCGATACATTTACTTGTATACATTATGATCTATTTATCAATGTTATACATGTACTTTACATTTCTGTCTATCTATCAATGTATACATACTTCCGTATATGATTTAGCAAGACAGAAAATCTAGCTTTAATATGGTATTTTCATCTTTCTATTCATTCATTCATATCATTACATTATATCATTATCATTTTCATTTTCATTAAAACATCATTATTATTAATTTTATCATATCAAGTGGCTTCTAATAAATCATTAGGAGTCATCACTCTCTACATGTTGACGTAATCAGTTACCAGCTATAACTACAATAACACCACATACCATCTTTAGAGGAAAGTTCATCGGCCCACCCTCCTATGCAGGGTATTATATTTTAAGAGCTAGCTTGTATTAATTTATAGTGTGGACTCCCAACCCTCCTTGCATTCATGGAATGCATTTTAATGTATGAGACACAACATGAAATGCCCAATTCTATAAAATACAAGAAAACTTATATATTAATATATATCTTTAGTAAATTTTAACTTTAATCATTCCTAGTAAAATTTAATAATATTATAGTCAAAATGATCATAAAATTTGTATCTATCATATACAAAAAGTATCATGATGGAACTATAATAAATATAGAGAAAAAATATTTTTAATGATTTAGGAGAGAATTAATCTGTCAAACTCAAAATCATTGAAATCTGAAATGAGATTTGAGTTACTCATTGGGGTTAGAAGAAATATTTGAATAAGGCTTATACTAAGGATGGGTTTCTACTTCCTATACCAAAACTCATGGTAGATATCACTTCCTTGCATGTGATATTCTTCTTTATGGATGGATCATTCAAATTCAATCAAATCAAGATTAATCCCAAAGATGAAAAACACATAGTCTTGAGCATGCTGGTAGGAGTTTATTGCTATAAAGTTCTATCATTCTAATTAATTATTGCTGGAATAACTTATCAACGAGCAATGATGAGAATTTTTTATGAAGCAATCCACAACCAAGTGGAGTGTTATATCGATGATTAAGTCGTTAAAAGTCTTGTATGAGACAATTATTTATATGACTTGAGAATTATTTTCTAATAATTATGTCAATATAACTTAAAAATGAATCCTCTGAAGTGTGCCTTTAGCATTACTTTAGGGATTTTTTTTAGGTTTGACACATAATCAAATTTAATTCGAATAAAATAAAAGCAATAATAGAAATGCCACAACCTAAATGCCTTAACCAATTGACATCTTTCCAATGTTGATTATCACACCTAAGAAGATTAATATAAATACTTTTATGTAGATATCAATCATTTGCAACATTTTGTAAGAAGGATACCCCATTTAGGTGGGATGAGAATTGCAATAATGACTTCTACAACATTAAGCAGTATCTCAAAAATCCTTCAATTTTATCTGCTCTTATACTAGGAAAGTTGTTAATCATATATATGACAATCTTGAGTGAATCTTTTGGCACGTTATTAGCTCAGGCTAATAAGGAAGAAAAAGTTAATACACTTTATTATCTGAGTAGACACTTACTTCCTACTGAATTAAATCATCTTCTGATTGAGAAGCATTATTTGGATTTGATATTTTTTGCTCAAAAGTTATGGTGTTACATACTTTCTCACAAAGTAAAATTGATATCCAAAATAAACCCACAGCAATATGTGATGACTCGACTAATATTGTTAGGAAGATTAACCTTCTAGTCTATGATTCCATCATTATTTGATGTTACATTCATCCATTTGTGAGAAGTGAAAGGACAAGTTATAACAAATTTCTTAAAAGTTCACCTAATATAGGATGATTTTTCTATAAATGATGAACAGCCAGATGAATATGCCTTGGAATTAGAATCAAATGAAAATCTTACTTGGAAATTTTATTTTGATTGTACTTATTCTACTCAATAAAGAGTATCAAATGATATTTCCCCAGTACAAGTTGGAATTAGTATAGTATTCTTCATGCCATATAAAGTTTTAATGTATTATTCTTACCATAAGTTAGAACCATGTACAAACAATGAGGCTGAGTATGAGGCACTGATAACTTGCTTAGAATTGACAATTTTAAATAGGATCAAAGAGATCAAAATCTTTGAAGATTCCTTGATTTTTCTTAATCAGGTGGCTTGAATTTACAAAGTATTAAAGTAGATTTTGATCCCTTATTATCAGCATAAAAATCATCTATAAGAATAAATCCCAAATGTGACATTATACATGATTCCTAATGGAAACAGTTCCACAATTGATGCCCTTTCTAAGCAAGAAAAACCATTACCATGTCTCTAAAAAGATTCAATTTTGATAGAAATATAAGGCTGAAAAGTTTTATCTCCTATAAATTTTAAATATATAAATAGAAAATCATTATATGAGGTGAAAATTATTTTAGCAGTAGATGATGAATTGGTATACTAGAGAAAACCCTTCATTAATTGCATGCGAGAAATAATCTCACTTGTGAAAAATCTAAAGCAAACAAAATAAAAAGAAGAGCATTATCTTATGTTTTTATTAATGACACCTTATATAGATAATCATTCGATCATACGTGGTTGCGATATTTAAATAAATCAGAAGAATGAAAGAACGCAGAAGAAGTGCATTCTAGATTGTGTAGGGCACAAAAATCTAGACAAATGATAAAGATGATAATCAAATGAATGGGATATTACTAGCTACTGATGATAGATGACTAAATGAATGTTGCACAACATTATTATTTATGTTAGGTGTATGGTTTGGTTTTATATCAATCACCAAATATCCTACATTCAAACATTACTTCATGACTTTTTGAAAGATTATGTATATATATCATCAGTCTGATAGATCCTCCATCCTCTAGAGATCGTAGATTCATACTAGCAGCTACATATTACTTCTCTAAATGGAACAAATTAATTCCTTTAACAAAAGTCAAAGCCCACGATGTTCTAAAATTCTTTATGTAAAATATTATATACAGGTTTGATGTTCCTCACCAAATTATTTCAGATAATGGTCTCTCATTCAGAAGTACTAAGATAAATAATTTTTTTAGAAGTAACAACATTGATTGGAGATACTATATCATCTATTATCCTAAAAAAAATGGATTGGCATAGGCCTTCAATAAAACTCTTATTTAGATATTATAGAAAACCATAGATGAGAATAAGTTTCAATGGCACATGAAATTGGTTGATGCTTTGTGGGCATATTGAACTACATTTAGAACATCAACTCAGTCTATATGCCATATGTTTTAGTCTTCGATGTGAAAGATATTATTCCTTGGAAGTACAACTACCTTTACTCAGAGCCATATTATATTACAAGAAAAATTCATATCATAATGATAAAGTCTGATTAAAAGAGCTCTAAGGTTTCAAAGTGTAGCATTTACTAGCTCAACGAAAACTCAAGTTATACACAGCTAACATGATCAAAGCTCATGAAAACTTGGTTTGTCCATGAACTTTCCAAGCTAGTGACTTGGTGCTAGTTCCAAAAAAACCTATTTTTTCTCATAAAAAGATAGTCGATAAATTTTAACCTACATTAGAAGGTCCATTCATGGTGGAAAAAGTTTACCAAGGAGGCTCCTATCAGTTGATGGATTATAAAGGAGGTCATCAATGTTGTCAATTAATGGATATAACTCAAAAAATATTATAATGGTTGATATATTACAATAATTTACTAATGAAATAGATTCTGATGTTTAAATTATCAATTATATTAAAAAATTATATGTGAACCAGATCCATATGGTGAAATTAGGTTCAGAGATCTTGGTCTTAAATTCACTTATCTCAGAATCCATATCCCATTTGAGTATTCATCTTTGCTTGGGAATCAATCTAACATTCAAAATCTAAATGTTCCCTGTTTAAGAATTGATCTCTTAAATAAGTTTTTAATTCACTCATATGGAATTGATGTCCCATTTGAGTATTCATCTTTTCTTATAAATTGATATCCCATTCAATGTCCAAATCTTTCTATCTAAGAATCATTATGTTGGTCAGGTTTTAAATTAACTTATTTTGGAATTGATCTCCCATTTAGGTATTCTACTTTATTTGGGAATCAATATCCCATTCAAAGTCTAAATCTTCCTACAATAGAATTAATATCTTGGTCAAATTCTAAATTCACTCATTTGGGAATCAATCTCCCAATTCGGTTTACCTCTTTGTTTGGGAATCAATCCCCAATTCAATATCCAATTTTTCTTATCTTAGAATTAATTTGTTCATTAGGTTATAAATTCAATCATCTAGGAATTGATTGCCAATTCTGATATTTATCTTTGTCTAGGAACCAATCTCCCATTCAAAGTCCAAATCTTCCTGTTTGAGAATCAATTTGTTGGCTAAGTTTTAAATTCACTCGTTTGGGAATCAATCTCCCATTTGGGTATTCATCATTTTATAAAAATCAATCTCCCATTCAAAGTTTAAATCTTTTTATCTCAAAATTAATCTCTTGATTATGTTTTACATTCACTCGTATGGAAACCAATCACTTAGTCGGGTATCTGTCTTTGTTTAGGAATTGGTCCTGTTGTAATATGGGATCTCAATTTTATGTTTTTGATGATAACAAAAAATACTGATTATACCTTTATGTCTCCTAGTATTTGTAGTGAATATTTACTTTTATGTGTACTAACATTTCATGTACATCATGAATCACTCAATGAAGATTCATGGCTCAAGATTGGGTATAATAGGATAAGCTAAAAAAGTATGTAAACTTCATTTATGTATTTTTTTTTAATTTCTTGAGTTAAGTCCTCTAAGGGTGTATGCTAGCTTAGTGATCGTACACATACACACTTAGGGGAATGAGATAGTGAGAAAAATTAGAAGTGTAATTTTTGAACTAATCATTATGTAGGATGACTACCATATTGTATTATCAACTTATCATAAAATTATAAAAATGTCTAATTGTGTAATTATTACTGGTTGAACTAACTATAATGGAAAATCTTGATCATAGAGGATGATCAGTTGAAATTATGAACTTAACTACAAATCATAATTTAGTAATATTTTTAAATAAAAGTATGTACTAATCATATTATATAATAGGTATCATATTGGACAATATAATTAAATCTTTCCTAAATAAATCCTATAATTAGGGATCAAATTTAGATTAATTGGTCCAGTAAGATCGTAATATACGATTGGACAAATCATACTGTATGACTTGATCTATGTATGGAATGATATTTTATGATTACCATTTGTATGGGATGATAATTTAATTTAATTGTAGTAATCGTACTAGATGATGATCATATCATATTAGATGATCTATTAAAAAACTTGAAATTATCATATATTTCCATAATTTTTGTACAATGCTAAAAAGGATATGTCAAACTAATTATATTGTATAATTAAGGACCATACAATGTGATCATATTGATTATAATAGAATTTTTAGGGTTTTTCTAAGCCCTTTATTTAAGCTTTCTCATGAGACTTTATAAAAGTCTTTTTATCATTCACTGAGTTTACTAAAAAAAGCTTGAAGGGAGAGCCTAGAGCTTGGGAGAGAAAGGGTGAAGTTTGTGAGAAAGGGAGAAGATCCTTATGGGTTTCAAGTAAGTACGATAGGGATTTTCATACAATTGCTCAAATAAACTTACACATCAATTCCTCCATGTTGCGGATCAATGGTTTATGATTTTGATGATAGCAAACATTTTTATTTCTCTACGACTACCTTATGTACTGACATTTCAAGTTCACACGATCGAACTACAATTTGGAACTAGCTCAAGATTGGGTAGACTAGATTTGAGTCAGTTTGTACACTTTTTCCTTTCTTGAGTCAATTGTATTTGTTGTGGCTCCTGATGCTTTGTAACGTATAAGTGTTTCTGACTATTCCCTAGAGTTTATTGCTTTTGATAATATCGTCCTGGATGATATTTATATCGGCCGGAAAGATCTGTTCAAAAGAAGAAACCCTAATTAGGGCATCCTCATTAAAGCAGCCGTCATTATGCAAAATACGTCGTCCTGGATGATTTTGTATCGGCCAGGATGATAGGCTAAATTCAGAAAGTTTCTACCGCCAGATCTACTTAGGAAATTCTTATTTTTGGATATTGTCCTGGTGGATCGGCCTGGACTATAAAATATCGGCCAGGATGATCTAGGACAATTTTTCCAAAATTTCTCTAGCAATTTCGGAAAGTAATTAATGGTGATTTTGTCCGGGCCGATTGCAACATCATCCGGGCCGATTAGACATCGGCCAGCTTCATTTCAGGGCGATATTCAGGACGATTTTTCTCATATTTGAACTAATCGGCCAGGACGATATGCTTATCATCCTGGATGATAAAGTCAGCAACTTGCATTAATGAGCTCGTTTTTAGCTCTTCTATTTAAGCTATGACATGACACTTTGTAAGTGTCTTTGGCAGCCATTGTAGCTTCGTTCTTGTGGGGGAAACTTAAAGAAAAAGCTTGAAAGGGACTGTGGAATAGGTGAAGTCTTAGAGAGGGAGAAGATCCTATGAGGGGGGACTCAAGGGAGTGTGGAGGGGGATTCCACACGGTTGCTCTGGCAGGCTTGCACCTTAATACCGTCGTATTCAAGGCTTATCTCGAGGGAAGTTCACCAAAGAAGAAGATCTCTTTGGTGTCAAAGGACCCGGTGACTCCGCCACACCGGGGAAGGTGGAAGTGATTTTGTAAGGGCTTCTCTGCCTAGCTGTGGGGGCTAAAGGAGAGACACTTGTTTTAGTGCAATACTTGGAGGGTGCCTTTAAGGAGTGGACGTAGGTCAAGGTTTGACCGAACCACTATAAATCTGGTGCGTGCTCTTTTTTATTACTTGCTTCCACATTTAATTTCTGCATCGTTGGTTTTGATTGTGGTGAATCTTTTTTTTTATTATTTAAGATTGTGTTTGTTTTAAATACTGATTCACCTCTCTATCTCATTATTAGCCTTGGGCTAGTTCTATAGGGCCTAACATCCCTAACGAACTTTCTAGTGTCATCAGAGCACTTTCAATTGGTATCAGAGCGGAATTCATAAAATAAGTTTTTAAAAGCTTTTGAATTTTTGATCCATGCCTAATCGTAATGTTGCGGAAGTTTATTCAATCACCAGACCTCCTTTATTTGAAAATATGTCATTTGATTATTGGAAAACTCGCATGTCTATTTTCTTGCAATCGATTGATTTTCGCATGTGACATATGATTTTAACTGGTTATTCATCACCGTCATGTATTATTAATAGAGTTAAAACTGGTATTCCTTTTAATCAATGGAATAAGGAAGAAAAACTGAATGCTCAACTAAATGCAAAATCTTTAAATTTCTTTTTCTGTGCTTTAAATTCTGAAGATTTCATGTTAGTATTCACGTGCACTACTAGTAAGAAAGTTTGGGATAAACTACACACCATATACGAAGGCACTAGTGAAATCAAGCAATCCAAGTTGAATATGTTAATGCATTATTTTGAACTTTTTTCCATGAAACCCTATGAGACGATCTTAGACATGTATACTAGATTTATTCAAATTGTAACATCATAGCAAGCTTTAGGAAAAGAATTTTTAAATTTTGAAAAAGTTAACAAAATTCTTCGTTGTCTACTGGATAAGTTCAATGCTAAAGTAGTTGCTATTTGTGAATCAAAAGATTTGAATGAATATTCTATTGATAATTTGGTTAGCTCACTCATTGCCTACGAGCAAGGTTTGGGTCAAAGACTTTTGGATGATGGTGAAATGAATGTTCTAAAAGCTGAAGATACAGAAAGAGATAGCTTAGTTAATGACGAATGCAATGACTTGTCAAGCAAATCACAAAACTCACCAAAGCATAAGCAAAAGTTAAACAGAGATAAAAATGGTAAGGATGTTCATATTCCTTCTGAAGTTATTTGCTTTCGATGTAGGAAGCCTAGACATATGAAAAATCAGTGCCCTAATTTAAAAATTCTTCCTACGAAAGAAAAGGGCAAGGCGAAGCAAAATTTAAACTGGGGAAATAATGGAAGGATAAAAATCTCATGGGCAGATCTGGTTTCTAAAGCATTGGACTAGGAGAGAGATAATGGTTAAAAGCCTTTCGTGTTTTTGTGTTGTGTTTTTTCGTTTATTTTATGTTTTTGTTTTGTTTATTCTTTGAAATTTTCATTTTTGTGAAAATTTTTTCTCTGATCAACACACACATTCACTTTTCTAAAAATGAAAAATCTACTTCCTATTTTTTCTTGAAATCATTGGTAAGTTGTGTTTGGCTTCACTAAAACAGTCAAAGGAAGGAAACTCATATTTTTGACTCTCAATCTCTATTTCCTAAAAGAGGATATTCTATTTTAGATTTAAAATCTTTTTCATCTTTTAAATTGGTTTTTAAAATAATTTTTTTATCTCCCTACATTTTATTTATCGCATAGGAATCTTTTGCAAGGTGTTGAATCTACATCATAATTTTCTTAATCAAGAATTTTGTTTTTGTCAATAGTATGGGTTAACTTTTGGTTTTTAAGATTTCAGAAAGGTAGCATATTAAAAAATTTGGCCAATGATGCCAAAAATAAAAGATGCTCAAAGACGCCAAATTGAAAAAAAAAATAGAATACACAAAGTGTATCAAAAGATGCACAGTGCACCAACCAATTGTCAAGAGGCATAAAATGAGCCCACAAATTTAATGCTTACCATTCTTGTACTTCTTAAAAGCTTAAGAAAACCCTTGAAACTTTTGATACTTGAGTTTGAAAATCTTGATTTTTGATTCAACAATTCGTGCATTGATCTTCTATTAGATATATTTTATGGAAGGAGTTTTTGAAAAATGATTGTTTCTTTCTCTAATTTATTTCTTTATTTTGATATTGAATTAAAAAGTTTTTTAGCCTTTTTAAAAAAGAACTTGAGTTTAGATTATCAAATTCAGAATTTCTAACCTTTTCTGGGCTATGCGTTGTCAATCAAATTCTACCAAGTTTTTGATTAAAACAAAAAGGTAACTTTTTCATTTTAAGAATATTTATTTTTCACTAGATTAGAGAATGTTTTTGTCTTTTGGTCATTTTGTCTTTATTTGTACCTCCTCTATTTTTGGTAATGTCAAAGGGGGAGAACGTATTGTTGAATTTTTGTACTGTTATCATGTTTATATCTTATTTTCAAAAAAATTAAAAAATAATAAAAATATTTTCATCTCCCCTACTTTTAAAAGTGTTATTCTAGTGAGGGGGAGATTAGGAGAAATTGCTTTTTTTTTTTTAAATTAAAATTGAATTGTTTGCCATCATCAAAAAGGGGGAGATTATTGCGGATCTATGGTTTATGATTTTGATGATAGCAAACATTTTTATTTCTCTACAACTGCCTTATGTACTGACATTTCAGGTTCACACGATCGAACTGCAATTTGGAACCAGCTCAAGATTGGGTAGACTAGGTCTGAGTCCGTTTGTACACTTTTTCCTTTCTTGAGTCAATTGTATTTGTTGTGGCTCCTGATGCTTTGTAACATATAAGAGTTTCTGACTGTTCCCTAGAGTTTATTATTTTTGGTAATATCGTCCTGGATGATATTTATATCGGTCGGGACGATCCGTTCAAAAGCAGAAACCCTAATTAGGGCATCCTCATTAAAGCAGCCGTCATAATGCAAAATACATCATCCTGGACGATAGGCTAAATTCAGAAAGTTTCTACCGCCAGATCTACTTAGGAAATTCTTATTTTTGGATATCATCCTGGACTATAAAATATCGGCCAAGACGATCCAGGGCAATTTTTCCAAAATTTCTTTGGCAATTTTGGAAAGCAATTAATGGTGATTTTGTCCGGGCCGATTGCAAGATCATCCAGGGCGATTAGACATTGGCCAGCTTCATTTCAGGGCGATATTCAAGATGATTTTTCTCATATTTGAACTAATCGGCCAGGATGATATGCCTATCATCCTAGACGATAAACTCAGCAACTTGCATTAATGAGCTCGTTTTTAGCTCTTCTATTTAAGCTATGACATGAAACTTTGTAAGTGTCTTTGGCAGCCATTGTAGCTTCATTCTTGTGGGGGAAACTTGAAGAGAAAGCTTGAAAGGGAGTGAGGAACGGGTGAAGTCTAAGAGAGGGAGAAGATCTTGAAATTACTAGATGGACAAGAGGGGGGTGAATTGTGAAATTTTTTTGACAATAGTTAAAACCTAAGCAGGAGTTCTACTATTTTTGATGTTTTAAAATTTTAACAATTTTTTCCCACAATTTTTTTCAAACAAATATTGAAAAATAAAATGCACGCAGTAATAAAAGACAATAAGGAAAAAGTACACTGAGATTTTTATAATGGTTCGGTCAAACCATGACCTACGTCCACTCCCCGGAGTCCTCGACTCTGGGTATTTCACTACAAGAAATATCTCTCCTCTTGCCCCCTTGACAAGGCGGAGAAGCCCTTATAATACTCCCTTTCACCAACCCAGCGTGGAGGAGTGCCAAACTCTGTTTTCACCCTCCTGGTGACGGAAGAGAACCTTCTCATTTTTTCCCTCCTAGAGAAGGCAGAGTACCTCGAGGTCACGGATGTAGAAGAGCCTCCCCTTGGAGATCCTCCCACAAATTCTTCTAAGGCCACAGGAGGAGCAAGATGCAGCAAGTTCGGAGCAATCGTGTGATCTCCCTCACACCTCTTCTCCCTCACAACGCTCACCTTCTCCTTCCTCTCTATACCCTAAAGAACTTCTCAAGAGCTCTCTCCCTCGGAATCCCTCTCTAACCACGTTCTCCTCTCTGATTCATGCTCTCAAAATATGACAAGTTTTTCACCTCTATACGGGCTCCAAAATCCCTGAGATTTCAAAAGTAGTTGTTACTATCGTACAATACAGTTTCTACTCGTACAGTACGATATGTATAAAGAGGCTTCATCCTGGTACGAAGTGGTACGAACTGTTCAAAAGAATTTGTACAGTATGATTATAAATCGTACGGTACGATCCATAACACTTCTGTTCGTACAGGATGATAGTCAGGACGATCAATCATCATCTCTATTCATCATATGGTATGATTGGGATTGTATAGTACGATGAGACAAAATCGAAGAGATCGTCCGGGACGATCTTCGGGATGATTATAATTCATCTCTATTCATCGTATTGTACGAACGTGTTTGTACGGTACGATGTTCAAATTATAATTAAGCTTGGATTTCTTGCACTAATTACAATTTTAATTAAGTAAGTATTTAAACAAAATCGTATAGTATGAAAAAGTTCGTAAAGTACGAGCGGTGGAAATTAACTTACTTAAGTTAAAATGGCTGTTAGGGTTTTGGCTTTCAACATATCGTACAGTACGAATAAATTTGTACGGTACGATCAATTCATAGATTCATCCTATAAAGCTCTGATTATATGGTATGAAATAACATTGTATAGTACGATCTACAGAGAAAGAAAAACTCTAAAATTTTCATTTAAAAACACTCTCCCCCTGTGTGTACGCATGGTTGCTCAGACTTTTATGCATTTTGTGGCCAGACTCAAGAAAAAAAAATAAAACAAATCAACAAAATACATTGCAGACTCACTTCTAATCAACCCATTCTTGAGTCTTCCTGTCGTCCTGAGTAGCTTTTGATCTTCCTGAAATGTTAGTACTCACGGACAATAACAAATAAAATAATATTCAATGAATAGACTATTCAAATGACATTATTTATCATCATCAAAATCTCAAACTCGGGGTCATGGCTTGCAACAAATCCTGTCAGGGGGGACTCAAGGGAGTGTGGAGAGGGATTCCACACGGTTGCTCCGGCAGGCTTGGACCTTAATATCGTCGAATTCAAGGTTTGTCTCGAGTGAAGTTCACCAAAGAAGAAGATCTCTTTGGTGTCAAAGGACCCGGCGACTCCGCCGCACCGGGGAAGGTGGAAGTGATTTTGTAAGGGCTTTTTCGCCTAGCTGTGGGGCTAAAGGAGAAACACTTATTTTAGTGCAATACTTGGAGGTTACCTCCAAGGAGTGGACGTAGGTCAAGGTTTAAACGAACCACTATAAATCTGGTGTGTTCTTTCTTATTATTTGCTTCCGCATTTAATTTCCAAATCGTTGGTTTTGATTATGGTGAATCTTGTTTTTGGATTTAAGATTGTGTTTGTTTTAAATATTGATTCACCTCTCTATCTCATTATTAGCCTTGGGCCAGTTCTATATGGCTTAACATCCCTAACAAACTTTCTAGTGCCATCAGAGCACTTTCACTCCATGTGTCAAGGTTTATCTTGAAGGAAGCTTTGGGAAGAAGATCTCTTTGGTGATAAGGGACCTAACTACTTTACCACATTAGGGAAGCTGAATGTGATTCCAAGATGTTGCAGATTTATTTTCATGGATGATGATTTTGATGATAGCAAAAACTTTTATTTCTTTACGACTGCCTTATCTTCTGACATTTCAGGTCCACACGATCAGACTGCAATTTGGAACCAGCTTAAGATTGGGTAGACTAGGTCTGAGTCAGTTTATACATTTTTTCCTTTCTTGAGTCTATTGTATTTGTTATGGCTCCTGATGCTTTGTAACTTGGAAGATTTATGACTATTCCCTAGAGTTTACTATTTTTGGTAACATCGTCCAGGATGATTTTATATCGTCCTGGACAATCGGTTCAAAAGCAGAAACCCTAATTAGGGCATCCTCATTAAAGCAGTCGTCATTATGCAAAAAACATCATCCTAGACAGTTTTGTATCGACTAGGACGACATGCTCAAAATAGAAAGAATCTTTCATCATATATATTTAGGAATTACTTATTTTTGGACATCATCCCAGGGATCATCTAGGACTATAAAATATCGTCCAGGATGATCCAGGACATTTTTTTCCAAAATTAATTTGGCATTTAAGGAAAGCAATTATGACTTGATTGGACGATCAAATCATCCTGGACGATCACAGGATTGTCCGGGATAATACGCTGGATGATTGGACATCAGACAGCTCTTTTTTAGGGCGATGTTCAGGATGATATTCCACAATTTGTACTGATTGTCTAGGATGATATATTATTATCCTGGATGATATGAATAAATTTCTTCTGATTGTCTCAAATCATCCCTGCTAATTGGGCTTATTTTGCACTGATCGTCCAAGACATATTAATATTGTCCTGGACAATAAAGTCGGCAATTTGCATTAATGAGCTTATTTTGAGATCTTCTATTTAAGCTATGACATGGCACTTGGTAAGTGTCTTTGGCAGCCATTGTAGCTTCATTCTTTTGGGGGAAACTTGAAGAGAGAGCTTGAAAGGGAGTGAGGAAAGGGTGGAGTTTGAGAGAGGGAGAAGATCCTATGAGGGGGGACTCAAGGGAGTGTGGAGGGGTTCCACACGGTTGCTCTGGCAAGCTCGCACCTGAATCCATCGAATTCAAGGCTTGTCTTGAGGAAAGTTCACCAAAGAAGAGATATCTTTGGTGTCAAAGGACCCGGCGACTCCGCCGCACTGAGGAAGGTGGAAGTAATTTTGTAAGGGCTTCTCCGCCTAGGTGTGGGGGCTAAAGGAGAGACACTTTTATAGTGCAATACTTAGAGGGTGCCTCCAAGGAGTGGACGTAGGTCAATGTTTGACCGAACCACTATAAATCCGGTGTGTTCTTTCCTTATTACTTCCTCATTTAATTTCCGCATTTGGTTTTTATTGTGGTGATATTGGTTTTGATTTATGTTTTGATTTAAAGATTCTACTTTTCCAATTCACCTCTCTCTGTATTAGTCTTGGGCCAGTTCATAAGGGGCCTAACATCCCTAACAAACTTTCATAAGATTCTCAGCCTTCACTAGGAGGGTGAAAAAGAATTTCAGGTTCTTTGCTTACACCAGAAGGTTAAAAAGGATTTCAGGTTCTCTGCCTTGCCCCAAAGTTGAAAATGGATTTCAGGTTCTTTGCCCTCACCAAGATGGTAAAAAAGGATTCCAGGTTCTCTGCCATCAATATGAGGGTTAAAATAAATTCCAGTTTCTTTGCCTTATTAAGAGAGTTTAAAGGATTACGGTCCTCTACCACACTAGGTTAATGGAAGACATTTTTTTAGGGTTCTCTACCTAGCTGTGGTGGCTATAGGATAGTCACTAAAGGTTTAGTGCAATACTCAGAGAGGGAGACTCCAGGGAGTGGAAGTAGGTCATTGTTTAACTGAACCACTATAAAATTCTGGTGTGTTTGTTCTGATTTTCTATTTTTCCACATTTTACTTTTTTGCATTTAATTTTCTATGATAATTACTTGTGGAAATCTATGATAGTTATTTTTATTGTGTTGGTTATAATATCATCATTGCTATTAGATCTTCTTAGCTTCCACATCAAAGTGAAAGTATTGCTTTCTTATTAATGTGCTTTGGGATAAGTTTACTTAGGATTAACATCCTATATCAAACTTCTAAAAGGTATTAGAGCCCGTTCTAAAAAATAATGTTTTAAAATAGAGGAAATGATCCATGGCATATTTTGAAAATTGAAACACCATGAAAGGCTATTATAAAATTCATCCACCTTTATTTAATAATATTCTATTTGATTTTTGGAAAATTTGCATGTATACTTTTCTATAATCAATTGGTTTTTGAAGGTGGCATATGATTCAAACATGTTATTATGTACCATCATGAATCATTAAAGGAGTAAAAACTAACATTCCTTTTATCGAATGAAGTAGAGAAGAACAAATTTTTTCACAATTGAACGCTAAATGTTAAAACTATTTTTTCTATGTACTTAAGTCTGAAGTTTATTTGAGTGTTTCTACCCATACCACTAGCAAGAAAATTGGGGATATATTATGCATTATATCTGAAGGTACTAGTAAGGTTAAATAATCTAGGTTGAACATATTACTATATGATTATGATTTTTTTTGCATGAAAATGAGACTATCTTAAACATGTACACTAGGTTCACTTAGATAGTGACATCATTATATGCTTTAGGTAGAAAACTTTCAAACTTTGAGAAGGTCAATAAAATTCTATGTTGTCTATATGATAATTTTGATTCCAAAGTCACTACTATATGTGAATCAAAAGACTTGAATGTTTATTCTATTGATAATCAAATTAGCTCACACATTTTGAACAAGCAAAGTGTGAGTCAAAGACTTTTGGATGCAGATGAGACTATAGTGCTAAATGCCAAAGAAATAAATAGAAATGACTTAAGAGATGCTGAGAATGAGAAGATAACATTAATAACAAGCCAATTCAAAAGTATCCTCAAGTGCAAGCATAAGCATCAGCTAAAGTGCAACAAAGGTAAAATGGCAAAAATAATAATTTCTCTTATGACATTATTTGCTTTGGGTATATAAAATCTGGATATCTAAAATATTAGTACCCCAATTTTAAGAAGCCTTATAAAGGAAAAGGGTGAGGATAAGCTAATTATAGTAAGGGAAAATGATAAGAAGTAAAAAATTTCCTAGGTAGATTTAGCCTCTGACTCATCAGAACAAGAGGAAGATGATGAGGTAACAAACTTGTGCTAAATAACAAAGAATTCAATTGTTAATTCAGATCAAGTATAAGTTTCAGTTGTGTGTTTTTTATTTGGTTTATTTTTCTTTTTTTTAATAATTATATTTTATGTAAGATTATATGTTGTCATTTTCTTCTACATGTATATAATTAAATTATAGGTGTTATATTATCTCTACTTTTTTGTAATGTTAAAAGGGGGAGAAGATATTTGGTCAAATTTGTTCATCTATCAATTATTTTAAAATTTTTACTTTTGTTCATCTATTTTTTAGTTTCAATTTTTCTTAAATAAATTTAAAAAATAAAAAAAATCCTTTTTTTAATATAATTCTCTTAATGCGGGGAGATTCGGAGAGAATAATATCAGTTTGCAAATTCAACCAATAATTTTTGCCATCATAAAAAAGGGGAATATTATTACAACTCGGGGTACTGAGTTTATATTTTTGTTCAAAACAAATATTACTAATTGCACCTTTATGTCTCCTAGTATTTATAGTACATATTTGTTTTTGTGTGTACTAATATTTCAAGTACATCATGCACAACTCAATGATGATTTAGGGCAAAAGATTTGGTAGAATATGATATTCTAAAGAGTCTCTAAGATTGATTTATGTGTTTCTCAATTTCTTGAGTCATGCATGTAAAGGTGTATGCTAACTTGGTCACTACGCATACACACACATAGGGCAGCGAGATAGTGAGAAAAAATAGAAGAGTAGTTTTCTAAACTAATTGTATTGTATGATAAGTAACATGTTGTATGATCATCTTATCAAAAACTATTAAAATGGCTAAATGTGTAATTAAAGATACTAGAACTAATAGTATTTAACAATCTTGATTATAGAGGATGATCAGTTGAAATCATGAACTTAGTTGCCAATTATAGTTTAGGCAATATTTTGAAATACAAGGTATTTGCTAATTATATTATATAATATATATCATGTTGTATAATATAATTAAATCTTACCTAAATTAATCTTATAATTAGAGATCAAATTAGGATTAATTGATCTAATAAGATTGTACAGTACGATTGGATGAATCATATAATACGACCTGATCTTTATATGGAATGATATATTATAGTCATCAATCTTATGGGGAGATAATCAAATTTGATTGCACTAATCATACTGGATAATAATCATATTGTATTAGATGATCAACTCAAATAATTAAATCAATATTGTTGCTCCTTACTCTTCATATAATGCTAACAAGGATATATTAAACTAATCATACTATAAAATCCAGTATAGTACTTTATAATTAAAGTCATTATAATTAAAATTTTAAGGTTTTTTAAGCCCTTTATTTAAGCTTTCTCATGAGACTTTGTAAGTCTTTTTTTCATTCACTAAGTTTTCTGATGAAAGCTTGAAGAAAGAGCCTAGAGCTTGGGAGAGAAAGGGTGGAGTTTATGAGAAAGGTAGAAGATCCTTCTGGGTTTTGAGGGAGTATGAGAGGGAGTTTCACACCATTACTTTGATAAATTAACATTTGAGTTCCTCCATGTATCAAGGTTTATCTTGAAGGAAGCTTTGGGAAGAATATCTCTTTGGTAACAAAGGACATGGCTACTCCACTGCACCGAGAAAAGTGAAAGTGATTCCAAGTTTCTTTTCCTTCATTAGGAGGGTGAAAAAGGATTTCTGGTTGTTTGCATTCACTAGAAGGAAAAAGGATTCCACATTCTCTGCCATCACCAAGAGCATAATAAAGGATTCCAGATTCCCTGCTTAGCTATTGGGGTTGAAGGAGAGCAATAAAAGGTTTAGTTCAACACTCAAAGAGGAGGACTCTAGTAATGGATGTAGGTCATTGTTTGACCAAACCACAATAAAATTCTAGTGTGTTTGCTCTCATTTTCTATTTTTTATCATATTAATTTTCAGCATTTAATTTTTTGTGATTATTTTATGGTGAAAAACTGTGATAACTTTTTTTATTATGTTGATTAGAACATTATCATCAGTATTAGATCTTCTTATAAATTAATTAGCTTCTGCATCAAAGTGAAAGTATTTATTTCATATTTATGTTTTTAAGGACAAGTTTACTTACTCTTAACATCCTATATCAAACATTCAAATGGTATCAGAGCTGGTACTCAAAAACGTGTTTTAAAAAACCAAGAGGAAAATGATCCATGACATAGTTAGAAATAAGAACATCATAGAAGGCTATTCTATAATTGGTCCAACTTTATTTGATAATAATTCATTTGATTTTTGGAAAATTTTCTTGTCTAATTTTCTATAATCAATTGATTTTTGAATTGTTAAAGGAGTCAAAATTAACATTTCTTTTATTGAATGGATTATAGAAGAATAAATTTTTGCACACCTCAATGCTAAATGCATAAACTATTTTTTTAATGCACTTAAGTTTGAAGATTATATGAGAGTTTCAACATATATCATTGGCAAAAAAATTTGGGATGGATTATGCATTACATATAAAGGTATTAGTCAAGTCAAATAATCTAGGTTATGCATATTATTGCATGATTATGAACTTTTTGTCTGAAACCTTATGAGACTATCTAAAACATGTATAGAAGGTTCACTTTGATAGTGACATCATTGAATGCTTTAGATCGAGAACTTTCAAACTCTGAGAAGGCCAATAAAATTCTATATTATCTACCTAATAATTTTGATGCCAAAGTCACTGTTTTTATGAATTGAAAGATTTGAATGCTTATTCTATTGATAATATAATTAGATCCCTCATTATATACGAGCAAAGTGTGAGTCAAAGACTTTTGGATGCATATGACACTATAGTGCTAAAATCCAAATAAATATATATAAATGGCTTAAGAGATGATGAGAATGACAAAGGGAGTCTATTTTTCATACACTAGGTTTTTTGAAGAAAACTTAAAGAGAGAGCCTAGAGCTTGGGAGAGAAAGGGTAGAGTTTGTGAGAAAGGGAGAAGATCCGTGTGAGTTTAAAGGGAGTGTTAGGGATTTTCATAAGGTTGCTCTGATGAACTTGCACCTGAGTTCCTCCATGTGTTAAAGTTTGTCTTAAAGGAAGCTTTGGGAAGAATATCTCTTTGGTGACAAAGGACTCGACATCTCTACTGCACCATGGAAGGTGAATGTGATTCCAAGGTTCTTAGCCTTCACTAGGGAGGTCAAAAAGGATTTAAGGTTCTCCGCCTTCACTCAGAGGGTGAAATAAGATTTCAGGTTCTCTTTCTTCATCAGGAGGTAAAAAAGGATTCCAAGTTCTCTGCCATCACCAGGAGGGTGATAAAGGATTCTAATTCTCTGCTTCACCAGTAGGGTGAAAAGGATTACGATCCTCTACCGTACCCAGTTGGTGGAAGAGATTTTATAAGGGCTTCATCTGCTAGCTATGTGGGCTAAAAGAGAGTTACTAAACGTTTAATGCAATACTCAAAGAGGTGGATTTTGAGGAGTGGATGTAAGTCATTATTTGACTGAACCACTACATATTTTGGTGTGTTTGTTCTAATTTTCTATTATTCCACGTTTTAATTTTTTGCATTTAATTTTCTATGATAATTGCTTGTTGGAAATCTATAATAGCTATTTTTTATTTATTAGAATATTATCATAACTATTAGATTTTCTTACAAGTTAATTAACTTCTACATCAAAGTGAAAGTATTTCTTTCATATTAATATACTTATGGACAAGTTCACTTAGGCTTAACATCCTATATCAAATTTTCAAATCCCCCATTCAAAGTTTAAATTTCTCTCTTTGAGAATCGATATCTCATTTATACCCTATATTTTCTAGTTTAAAAATTAATCTTTCAATCAATTCTTACCCCGCTAGATTCAGTTGATAATTTCAATTAATGTCAACATGGGTAATTTACGCTTTGAGTTCATCACACTTATTGGGGGTTCATTTTGTTGCGACTCGAGCTCACGAGTTTTATGATTTTGATGATAACAAAAAATTTTATATCTCATAATATTTTTCATTCTATATTTATTTTGTGTGTATACTAACATTTCAAGAATATCATGTAACATCAAACAAAGAATTAAAGCTTAAGATTGGGTTGAATAATGTTATGTTGTAAAGAATTTGTAATATTCATTGATGCAATTTTAATTTCTTGAGTCAAGTCTTATAAAGGAGTATGCTTTCTTGGTGTTCATGCACACACACACTCAAAGGAGTGAGATCTACTCAAATCCATAAGATCAAGTTTTGAACTAATCGTACTGGATAATTTTGTATTGTTCAGGATGATTCTTTATGATCTTGGAAAAGAGCCGCCAATGAAAATTTAGACAAAGATTTAAGTTTAAAATTTTGTTCTAATCATCCCAGACAATCATATCGTCCTTGATGATCAATACAAATCATGCTTAAATTGATCCTATGATTAGGGGATTAATTATTGTTAAATTTTTCAATCGGATCATCTTGGATGATCTGTATATCATACAGGACAATGTTTAACGACATACTTGATTTTCCTAAACTTTCCAAGACAAAATACCATAATTTTTCTTCTAATCATCCTGGACGATAACAATATCGTCTGGGACGATCTGTATAATTTTGTACTGATCGTCCTGGACTATCCTAATATCATCCAGGACTATCAAGTCAAAATTAGCACTTCGTATTGGATGATCCTGCGATCGTCCAAGATGATTTTTGGATCCAAAATTTAGTATTTAGGGTTTTATGAAGCCCTCTTTTTAAGTGCATCATACGGGATGATCCTGCGATCGTCCTGGATGATATTTGGTGACAAAATTTAGTTTTTTTGGATTTTAGAAGCACTTTCTTTAGGCATATCGTACAGGATGATCCAGCAATTGTTCTGGACGATAATTTCAGTTTGGTGCATTTAAGAGCCTTTTTGTAGCTCTTCTATTTAATATTTATCAAAGACTTTGAAAGTGTCTTTGGCAGCCATTGAGGCTTTGTTTCTTTTGGAGAAAACTTAAAGTGAGAGCTTGAAAGGGAGAGAGAAAAGGGTGGAGTTTGAGAGAGGGAGAAGATCCTTGGAGGGGGTTTCAAGGGAGTGTGGAGGGGGTTTCACACGATTGCTCTGGCAAGCTTATGCCTTAGTGCCATCGGATTCAAGGCTCATCTTGAGGGAAGTTTTGAGAAGAAGAAGATCTCTTTGGTGTCAAAGGACCTGGCTAGTCCCCCGCACCGGGGAAGGTGGAAGTGATTTGTACGGGCTTCTCCACCTAGCTGTGTGGGCTAAAGGAGAGACACTGAGTTTAGTACAATACTCTGAGGGTGCCTCCGAGGAGTGGACGTAAGTTAAGGTTTGACCGAACCACTATAAATCTGATGTGTTCTTTTATTTATTATTTTCGTATTTAATTTTTGCACTTTGATTTTCTTTGTGGTGAATTTTGGTTGGTTTGAGTTTTATGTTTTAATTGTTTGAAAGATTTTTAAAATACAATTTACCCTCCATCTTGGTTAGCCTTGGGCTAGTTCATAAGGGCTTAACATCCCTAATTAACTTTCAAGAGATATCAGAGCAGGATTCATAGAAACAAGTTTTTAAAAAATTTTGAATTTTGATCTATGGATAATTTTCATAATTGTAATATTGCGAAAGGTTATTCAATCACCAGACCACATTTATTTGAAAATTTTACTTTTGACTTTTGGAAAATTCACATGTCTACTTTCTTGCAATCAATTGATTACCAAATGTGGCAAATAATTTAATTTGTTATTCTATTTTTATAATTGTAATTTAATTTAATTAGTTTGTAACTACTGTTAAGATAATCCTTAGATATCTCTTAGGAACCCAAACATGGGAATCTAGTTTCCTAAACATAACACTTCCTTTGAAATCATATGATATTTTGATTTAACCTTTGCAGGACGTAGGTTTGGTATGAAAAGCTCTTATAAAACCTACCAATTTATCACCGCTTATCATCTAAAATGAATTGCTATACTTTTTTTAACAAATCATATAGGATGACCCCCCCTATCCCCCCAAAATTTGTATTGTATAAATTGAGCTCTGCTTGAGATAATAATTTATCTTCACCTATCATATTGAATAATCAATACAAACTCTTGAACATATTAAAAAAGATAATATAGTTCACATTGTCTAAAAGGGTTGCTATGTACTAATCATATTGGGCACTTCTCTCAATCATCCTTGATGATCAGTTCATCTCCTTGAACTTATCATATAGGATTTATCTCTTCGTATAATACTAACATGTGTACTTTGAACTAGTAATACAAGATGAACTTAGATTATACCAGACAAATAAAGTATGTAGATTGAAATTTAGGGCCTTTTAAGAGGATCTCTATTTAAACTCTTACTTAGACTTACTTCTAAGACTTTTTTTTTGTTAAGTGTCTTGAGAGAGAGCATAAAGAGGGGATTTAGGAGTGCTTTGGGTGAAAGTGCTCAGATGGCGCTTGAAAGTTCGTTAGGGATGTTAAGCCCTATAAAATTGGCTCAAGGCTAACAAAGAGAGAAGTGAATTGGATAACTTTAAAACCAAAGAGAAAACTCAAACCAAAATCACTACAGAAATTAAGTGCGGAAGAAAATAATATGGAAGCAATAATAATAAAAGAACACACTAGATTAATAGTGGTTCGGTCAAACCTTGACCTACGTCCACTCCTTGGAGGCACCCTCCAAGTATTGCACTAAACTAAGTGACTCTCCTTTAGCCCCCACAGCTAGGCGGAGAAGCCCTTACAAAATCACTTCCACCTTCCCCAGAGCGGCAGAGTCGCCGGGTGCTTTGACACCAAAAAGATCTTCTTCTTTGGTGAACTTACCTCGAGACAAGCCTTGAATCCGATGGTACTAAGGTGCGAGTTCGCTAGAGCAACCGTGTGGAATCCCCTCCACACTCCCTTGAGTTCCCCCCTCACAGGATCTTCTCCCTCTCAAACTCCACCCTTTCCTCTCTCCCTTTCAAGCTCTCTCTTCAAGTTTCCCCCACAAGAACGAAGCTACAATGACTGCCAAAGACACTTACAAAGTGTCATGCCAAGCTTAAATAGAAGCTCTCAAAATGAGCTCATTAATGCAAGTTGCCGACATTATCATCCAGGACGATAGGAATATCATCCTGTACGATCAGTATAAATTCAGCTCTACGGCTTGGGACGATCAGAATAAAATTGGTTATATCGTCCTGGCCGATATCACGATCGTCCCGGATGATTAGTTTAAAATCAATTTTAATCGTCCTGATCATCGCCCTGATTTGGTGCTGGCCGAAGTCAATCGTCCAGGCCATCATCCTTGCCTATCATAAGATCGTCCCGGATGATGTGATCGTATCAATCAGCCATTAATGATTTCTAAATAATACCAGATCAATTTAGCTATAATTGAGTTAGATCGTCCTGGATGATAATAATATCATCCTGGCTGATTTTCTAAAATAAAGAATACCTAAACTGATTATGGTGGCTGATTCTTTCTGAATTGAGAATATCGTCCAGGTCAAACTGTTTATGACGGCTGCCTTAATGAGGATGCCCTAAATAGGGTTTTTGTTTTTGGACATATCGTCCAGGACGATGTAAATATCGTTCCGGCCAATATTACCAAAAATAGAAAACTTTTAGGGAATAACAGGAAATCTTCCAAGTTACAAATCAACAGGTCCCAAACCAAATACAACAGACTCAAGAAAGGAAAAAGATTACAAACTGACTCAGACCTAGTCTACCCAAGATTCTTTTTCCTTACAGCACAATATTTCTATTTAAACTTATTGTTGCGGATCTATGATTTTGATGATAGCAAACATTCCTTATTTCTCTACGATTGTCTTATGTGCTAACGTTTCAGGTTCACACGATCAGACTGCAATCTGGAACCAGCTCAAGATTGGGTAGACTAGGTCTGTGTCAGTTTGTAATCTTTTTCCTTTCTTGAGTCTATTGAATTTGGTGTGGTATCTGATGATTTGTAACTTAGAAGATTTTCTGTTGTGCCCTAAAAGATTTTTATTTTTGGTAACATCATCTGGGACGATATTTATATCTTCCTGGACGATCTGATAAAAGTAGAAATCCTAGTTAGGGCATCCACATTAAAGCAGCCGTCTTTTTACAAAACACATCGTCCGGGACGATTTTGTATCGGCAAGGACGATCGGCTCAATTCAGCAAGAATCTGCCGCCATATCTACTTAGGAAAATCTTATTTTTGGATATCGTCCTGGTATATCGACCTGGAATATAAAATATCAGCCTGGCCGATCCAGGCCAATTTTTCTAAAATTTCTCAGGCAGTTTTGGAAAGCAATTAATGGGGATTTCGTCCAGGCCGATCGCAAGATCGTCCGGGACGATTAGACATCGTCCAGCTTCATTTCAGGGCAATTTTCAGGATGATTTTCCTCATATTTGTGCTAATCGGCCAGGACGATTTGGCTATCGTCCTGGACGATAATGTCGGCAACTTGCATTAATGAGCTCATTTTGAGAGCTTCTATTTAAGCTATGGCAAGGCACTTTGTAAGTGTCTTTGGCAGGCATTGTAGCTTCGTTCTTGTGGGGGAAACTTGAAGAGAGAGCTTGAAAGGGAGAGAGGAAAGGGTGGAGTTTGAGAGAGGGAGAAGATCCTGTGAGGGGGGACTCAAGGGGGTGTGGAGGGGGTTCCATACGGTTGCTCCGGCGAACTCGCACCATAGTACCATCAGATTCAAGGCTTGTCTCGAGGTAAGTTCACCAAAGAAGAAGTCTCTTTGGTGTCAAAGGACCCGGCAACTCCGCCGCACCGGGAGAGGTGGAAGTGATTTTGTAAGGGCTTCTCCGCCTAGCTGTGGGGGCTAAAGGAGAGACACTTGTGTTAGTGCAATACTTGGAGGGTGCCTCCAAGGAGTGGACGTAGGTCAAGGTTTGACCGAACCACTATAAATCCGGTGTGTTCTTTTCTTATTATCGCTTCCGCATTTATTTTTCTTCCGCACTTTTTTGTGGTGATTTTGGTTTAGGTTTTTGTCTTTGTTTAAAAGATTCTTCTTTTCCAAATCACCTCTCTCTTAATTAGCTTTGGGAATAAGTTCATAAGGGCTTAACATCCCCATCGAACTTTCACTTATAATATAGTTGGTAGATAAAAATTTAGTGCCAAAGCCTTTATAATAGAGCTGGCTTATGCTAAGCCAATTATGTTTTAAGTCGTCTACTAGTAAAAAATTATCAATGAGGAAATTTTATAAGTTTCCAATTATATCTGAGCCCACTACTCTCCTTATGGTGTAATCTCTAAGTGTCACCTTGCCTCCTACCTTGGCCTCCAACAAAATGAATTGATTTGCATCTCTAGTCATATACCTTGAATATCCACTATCTAGGTACCACTTGCTCTCACAAGGCCTTTTGTGAGAGCATCCCTACAAAATCATCAAAAGTTAGATTTAGTAACCCAAACAAATTAGGTTCCATCTCATCAATTGAAGAATGAGATGCATGCATGTTATGTTGTGGTATATGCAATTTTGGTCTCTACACCAAATGTATTATACAGTGGATAGTGCAAGTATGGGAGTTATATCCTAACATGCCACAAGAAAAAATATCTAACATTAGGAAAAAAATTTACTAATTTATGTGGGTTATGGTGCCTCTTCCTAGCTTTGAATGTTACATGTTGTGGTTATGGATTATGTAACTATGCAAGTATAGGAGATGTTATATTTTCTTTGAAAGCATTTAATTTGACTTGTGAAAATTTATTTGCACTTTCAAGAATTAAATTTTTTATTTTTAATGCATCCTCCAATCATCAGCTTCATCCAAACATACTTTTAATTTATTAAATGAATTATCTACATTAACATGTGATGCTTTAAAGAAGTCATATTCAGCAATTAAATCACGCTGCAACTTGTTTAAAGTATCAAATTCATCTAATAAAGTCATATGAGTATTATCCAAAGTAGAATGATCTTTCCAAGGCATTCATGCTCTTTTTGAAAAATTGAGAAATCAGAATTGAGTCTTGCATACATTTTCTTAAGCTTCTTATATGCATTATGAATTTGCTTGAAACTTTAAATAGTTCATCATAGGAAAGCTCACATACCTTCTCTTGATCAAAATGATCAAGATGGTTATCTTCCATTAAGCAAATGTTGGTTACTTCCTCTTTAGCTTCTATCTTAGATGAGTTTGAAGCAGAATCTGCCCAGATAGTCTTTTGAGTCATTTGTTTGCCCTTCTTAAACTTAGCTTTTTTCTTCACCCATTTTTATGACTGGGTGAGTTTTAAGATTTGAGCAATCAGTGTTCTTGTGCACTAGCTTCTTGCATTCAAAACATTTGACATCAGATAAAGTTTTGGAATATTTATTAGATTTACCTTTATTCCATGCTGATAATGTCTTTACTTTTTCTTTAGAAAGCTCTTGAATTATCATGTCATCAGCACTATATCATCATCATCCTTAGGGACAGAATTGTCATATCATAATTATTAGCCTTTAAGGCTATAGTTTTCTCCTTTCTCTTTTCTCCTACATCAAGCTGTCTTTGACTCACTCCTTGCTCATAGGCAATGAGTGATCTAAGTAAATTATCAATGGAGTAAACATTCAAATCCTTATATTTAATAATAGTGGTAATTTTTTACATTATAGGAAGTAGGTAGGCAATATAATATATTATTGACTTTTTCATAGTTATTAAGTTCTCTTCCTAAAGCATACAGAGAAATAACAATATAAGAGAACCTAGTATACTTTTTAGAAATTAATTCACTAGGTTTCATGCAAAAAAGTTCATATTCATGCAGCAGAATGTTCATCCTAAATTATTTTACTTCATTTATTCATTCATAGGTTATACAGAGTTTTTCTCAAATTTCTTTACTAGTTGTGCACGTAGAAACATGTATGTAATCGTTAGATTTTAGTGCATAAAAAATAGTTTAAACATTTAGCATTCGATTGGGCTAAATATCTATCTTTTATGCTCCATTCAAAAAAAGGGAGATCAATTTTTATGCCATTAACAAAACATGAAGGTGCAGAATATCCTTCCTGAACTAACATCTACATGGGTAATCTATAGATTATAGAATAGACATGTGAATTTTACAAAAGTTAAAAGGAATATTATCAAATAAAAGGAGGTCGTGTGATTGAATATGCTTCCACGGTATTATAATTTCCAAAGCTAGCCATTGATCTGTTGAGTCCAGTAATTAGGTTGTTAAGGCTAAGTAAATGTCCCATGGCTACCAAGAGGGGGGTGAATTGGTAGTTTTAAAAATTTTAAACCCTCTTAATGATAAAGTTGAACCGAAATAAAATTTTCTTTTAAAGTTTGTAGAAAAATGTTTTTCAACCACAGAGTTGTTAAAACTGAAATTTAAAGTGCGGAAACGTAAAAGCAATAAAGTAAATGACACCAGATTTATAGTGGTTCGGTCTATAACCAGACCTACATCCACTCCTCAGAGGCACCCTCTGAGTATTGCACTAATACCACAAAGTGACTCTCCTTTAGCACCCACAGCAAGGCGGAGAAGCCTGTACAAAACACTCTTTTCACCACTACCCGGTGCGGCAGAGAACCGTCGTCCTTTTACACAATCCACAGTGCTGGCAGAGAACCGTCGTCCTTTTACACTCTCCTAGTGTGGGCAGAGAACCCTACGGTTGTTCACACTCTCCAAGTGTAGGCAGAGAACCTTCGTCCTTTTACACTCTCCTAGTGTGGGCAGAGAACCCTTCGTCTGTTCACACTCTCCAAGTGTCGGCAGAGAACCGGATCTCCTTGACTGATCTTCTCACAAGAATCTAGAAGGAAGAAGGAAAAGAGTGAAGAAATCCAATTTCACAAGTAGAGACTCTTACCTTAGTAATCCAAGTGAAGCCTTCTCGCTCCAATGGTAGGAATCCTTCTTTGAATGCTCTCTTCCACTCTCTCCTTGGCTATTCTCTCAAGAGGCACGAAGATCAAATGACAAAAAGATTGGGTGGCAGTCTAATTTGGACTATTTATACAAAAAACATGAAAAACAGCCCAAAAACTGCAAGTTTCCAATTCTGTACGCAGTGGATCGTCCGGTACGATCCTGGATCGTCCTGGATGATTTTACTTAAACGATCTGAAATGACCCAATTTGTATATGTGTACGAAATGACTTCGTACAGCTGATCGTCCTGTACGAACATGGTTCGTCCAGTACGAACGGTTATTACAAGGTCGGTTCTAGAAACTGCTGAAAACTGTTCTAAGTCGGTTTATCGTTTGGACGAAAATATGTTCGTCTGGACGAAATTTTTCCAGAGACACGATCATCCTGGACGATTAATTATTTCGTTTGGACGAAAATTTTCCAGAGGTCCAATCGCCACTGACGATAATTTGTTTTCGTCTGGACAAAAATTTTCCAGAGACCTGATCGTCTAGTACGATAATTAATTTCGTCTGTACAAAATTTTTCCAGAGCACTGCTCGCCTCGTACGATTTTAAAATTTCGTCTGGACAAAAATTTTACAGAGAACCCATCGTCCGGGTCGATAATAAAATTCGTCCTGGACGAATAGGACTTAGAAAAAAATTTTACGAGCAAGTTCCTATTCGTTCCAAGTGCTCTATAGAAGATAACTGACAGATCGTCCAGTACGATAAATATCGTCTTGTACGATCAGTATAGAATTTTAAAATCTCCTTATTTGTGTGTGAGAGATTTTATTCACTCAATTACAATCACTCCCTTTCAAAATTAATTCAAAGAAAAGGCAAACTTCAAATAAACAAAATATCTCATGTTGAATTTGATTTGAAGTTTTCGTAGTCTGGAGTCTGATTTTCCTGAAATATTAGTACACACAAGAGCAAGTGCAAATCTTCTGAAATTGTTAGGAGATAACTATACATTTGAACAATAATGTTTGGAATCATCAAAACTACATAAGTTGCACAAATATAAATCATTCAAATAGCAACTATTCAAACAATCTCCCCCTTTTTGATGATGGCAAAACAATTATTATTTGTAAGGTTTCAAGTTAAACAATTCTCCTATCTCCTAAACTCCCCCTGAATTGATGAGTACATTAAAATAAGGAGGCATTAAGAACAAAATTTTTGTTTTTTTAGATTTTCTAAAATTTTAACATAAACAACTACAAAGAAAACACAAACAACTACAAAGTAAAAAAAAACTTGCAAACAGAACAATCAAAATAGAGAATACAATAATTTCTCCCCCTTTTTGACAGCAACAAAAAGTGAAGAAGAAATAGACAAGAAATGTAAGTAATTATATGAAATTCATTTTTAAAATTTAATCTAAATTGTGATTGACATAGGGTATGCAATTTTAAACTAAAGATATTAGATCAATCATAGAAATTCATAAATTTTAAGAAGTGATATAACATTGTAAGTAAGAAGAATTTATCAAAGACATGATTCAATTTAGACATTTGACTATTGAAAATCATTACAAGAGAGATGTATAAAAATTCTATATTTCAAAGTTCAATAGAATATAAATGAACATAAGATCAATTTGAATTAAGAGATTGAACGAATTTGGAAAGAAGAGAATTACCTCATGTGGCACTTTGCGCAGCTTTTCAAAGTTTTGGAGCACATTTTTGTGCATTTTTCCTTGGTTGGGCTTATTTTGTGCCTCTTTTTCACTTTGCAAATTTTTGCGAATTCCTTTTGATTTTTGTACATTTGTATAATGTTCAAGAGTAATTTGACCAATTCTTTCCAAAATCTATAATCTAAAATTTCAAATATTTCTAGGTGCATAAATATCATTTGAGCATAGAAATACAAAATAAGAAAACATCAAAATTGCAATAATAATATTAACTTTTATGTAGTCTAAATGAATAGACATGAATTTAAAAGTTCTAATTACAACAAGTTATAAACAAATTATAAATTTAGAAAGTCTAGATTTTCTAATATAGATAATCTCAAATTACAATCAAATTTAAGCACTATGTAGATTAAATAATACTAATGAAATTCACAAACATTAACCACATTTCAAAACAAATCTAATAGAAACAAACTTTCATTGATATTAAAATAACAGATTACAGAAAAGAAAAGAAAAAGAAAGAAAAAAAATACATTGAACTTAAAAACATAAAAACAAACACATAACAATAAAACGGATAAGATAAAAACAAAACAAACAAACAAAAAATACAACAGACACAGACATAAAAAACAATTCTACTGTTCTGGAGGAGGAGGAGGAATGCCGCCAAAGAGATTGAAGTAGGAGGCCATCAACATTACATTGGTATTAATTTCATGAACTTCATCTTTAATATTACCAATGTCATGTTGCTGCTGCGTAAGTTGAGCATCAAATTGATCAAACATTTGATCAATGTGAGTCTCTAGTCTATCAAATCTCTCAATCATATTCTGGTAATCTGATTGAGAAGCAGAAGCTTGCACTCCTTCTTCTTCTTCTTCTTCTGAAGCACTGGCATGTGCTTTTTCTTTTCCTTTTTCCTCCTTGAAGAGCAATCTGAATGATGCATCGTTATAGTAAACTGGCTCTTCAAATTCTTCATCAGGATGCACTATATTGTATTTCTTTTCCAAGATATAAGTGATTAAGTATCCTAATGAGATGTTTTTCTTCCTCTTCTGATCTGCATGTCCTATTTCTGAAAGCCCATAGATATGGTCTATGATAAGTTGGGCTTCGTCAATAGGATGTCTTTCCATGATTAAAAAGGTTAGAACAGAAAGGAGAGGAGTAATGTTAATCCTATCACCAGCTTTTAGGAATAATTGAGGATCTAAGGATATGCTGGATGATTCGGGCATCTTGGGTCATACCAGAGACTCTAGCAACATGATAGGTTATGCCTATCTCTCTAATCACCCTATTGATTTCAAACCATTTGAAGGAGTTTTCTGACATTAGGGTGTGGGCTCTATATCCTTCAGTTCTTAAGTTTAAAAATGCACCAAGGTCGTGCTTGGTGATCTCAACTTTTTATTTAAAAACATAAGAACTAATGATAGAGTGGTCAGAATTGAAACTCATGTTGGCTAGAAAGTAGTGGTAGGTTTGTTTATTGTATAGGTGGACGAGAGAAAGAATGAACTGAAATTGGGTTGAGGCGAAGAGGTGCAATACCCGAAATTTCAACTCTGTTTGGATAAGAATGCGAGACGGTGTGATTTTTGCGGATGGTAAACGAGGAAAAGATTCCTCATTTGCTTTGGAAAGAAAGTTATCTGGGGCATTCCTATTTGGTTTCCTCACTAAAACCTTTTGTCTTTTGCTAGAGGAGGCCATTGTTGATTTGATGTAGAAAGGGATTGAAAAAGAAGTTTGAAAGTGTGATTGTCAAGTTTGAAAGCCTTCATATTTAAAGAAAAACGATATGTTCGTCCTGGACGAAAATATTCGTCCTGGACAAAAAATTATCGTTCGTCTGGACGAAGTAATTTCGTACAGACGATCCAATTTGTCCAAAATGTAACGGCTTTTCGTATTCAACACAACTTACGATGCGTCCCTTCGTACAGGCTTTTTGACTTGACCGATTGTACAGACAAAAAATTTTCGTACAGACGATCAAAAAGTGAATCGTTTTAATGACTCTTGAAAACCGTCCCCTACAATGAACCGACACATGTTCGTCTGGACGAACGAAAATTTCGTACAGACGAAGTTCGTATTAAAAACTGTCTTATCCACTCAACCGCTGCATTCAATCGTCCCGACGTTTGAGAGAAAAACAAATTCGTCCTGGACGATCACAGATCGTACAGACGATCTAATTAAAAACTGCTCTCAAAACGGTTAAAATTCGCGCAAACTGATCCTTCACACATCGTCCCGTACGAAACCAATTTTGTCCTGGACGATTCCCTCCAAAAAAAAATTTAATTTTGATTTTTTAAATTAAGAAAAACAACAAAAACATTTAAAAACACAGAAAACAAAATCATAAATCCAAAAACAATTCATTCAAAACACACAAAATTCACAAAATAATAAAAAAAAAACCCAACAAGTATCAATGTTGCAAAGACATTTTAGTTTAATCATTCAAATCAATAACACCAAGCCTTATTCTTAAAGTACTGAAAGTATCAAAGGCTAAAGGTTTTGTAAAAATGTCAGCAAGTTGATTTTCAGTTGAAACATGTATGAGTTCAATTTCTCCTTTGGATACATGATCCCTTATGAAATGATGCCTTATATCAATGTGTTTGGTTCTAGAATGTTGAATAGGATTTTTGGAAATGCAAATAGCACTAGTATTGTCACAATAAATTGGAATAGTGCCTATAGTTAATCCTAAATCAATCAACTGTTGTTTTAACCAAAGTACTTGTGCCACACAACTTCCTAATGCAATGTATTCTGCTTCTGCAGTAGATAGTGCCACTGAATTTTGTTTTCTACTAGACCATGAAACTAATGAATTTCAAATGAATTGACATGTTCCAGAAGTGCTTTTTCTATCCACTCTACAGCCTGCAAAGTCAGAATCTGAGTAACCAATAATTTCAAATGAAGAGCTAAACTTAGGATACCAAATTCCTAAGTTTTGAGTTCCTAGTAGATATCTTAAAATCCTTTTCACTGCTGTCAAATGTGATTCTTTTGGATCTGATTGAAATCTAGCACATAAGCAAACACTGAACATAATATCTGGTCGGCTAGCAGTCAAGTAAAGTAAAGATCCAATTATCCCTCTAAATTTCTTTTGATCAACAGATTTTCCCTTAAGGTCTTTATCCAACTGAACTGAAGAACTCATTGGTGTACTAACAGGTTTAGCATTGTCCATTTCATATTTTTTGAGGATGTCCTTAATATATTTGGTTTGACTAAGAAAAGTACCTTCCTCAAGTTGCTTAATGCTAAATCCTAGAAAGTAATTTAAATCTCCCATTAGACTCATTTCAAATTCACTACTCATTGTTTTAGAAAAATCATCACAAAGATGTTTATTTGAAGATCCAAAGATGATGTCATCCACATAAATTTGAACAATAAGTATATCCTTTCCAATTTTCCTTAAAAAGAGAGTTGTATCCACACTTCCTTTTTCAAAAGATCTTTCAAGTAGGAAGGTGCTTAACCTCTCATACCAAGCCCTAGGTGCCTGTTTCAATCCATATAATGCCTTTTTTAATTTGAAAACATGATTTGGAAATTTAGAATTTTCAAAACCTGGAGGTTGTTCTACAAAAACATCTTCTTCAATTACCCCATTTAAAAAGGCACTTTTGACATCCATTTGAAACAATTTAAAACCTTTAAAACAGGCAAAGGCTAGTAAAACCCTAATTGCTTCAAGTCTAGCTACAGGGGCAAAAGTTTCCTCAAAATCAATTCCTTCAATTTGATTATACCCCTTAGCTACTAATCTAGCCTTATTTCTAATGACTACTCCTGAGTCATTCATTTTATTTTTGAACACCCACTTGGTTCCAACAACACTTTGATCTTTTGGCCTTGTAGTTAGTTCCCAAACTTTATTTCTTACAAATTGATTTAACTCTTCTTGCATGGCCAATATCCAAAATTCATCTGAAAGTGCTTGATCAATGTTAGTGGGTTCAATAGTTGAAATAAAGGCTGAATGATTGACTTCCTTGTTTAATCCACGCCTAGTTCTAACACCCTCACTTGGTTCACCTATGATCAATTCCTTTGGGTGGTTTTTAGAAAATCTCAAATCTCTAGGCAAAGGGTCTTCTCTTTCTAAATTTTCTTCCACATTTTCTTCCAAATTTAATCTATCAATCTTTTGGGAGTTTTCTTCAATTTCTTCTTCAACAACATTTGGCTCTTCCATGTTTCCATTTTCATCAAAAACAACATGTGTGGTTTCTTCAATGACTAAAGTTCTTTTGTTGAATACTCTATAAGATTTTCCAACACTTGAATATCCAACAAAAATTCCTTCATCTGATTTTGGATCAAATTTTCCTAAGGCAGATTTTCCATTATTATGTATGAACACCTTGCAACCAAATACATGCAAATGAGACAAATTTGGTGTTCTACCTTTTAGCAACTCATAGGGTGTTTTATTCAAATTTGATCTCACATTCACCCTATTCAGAACATAGCATGCAGTGCTAACCGCCTCAGCCCAAAAATATCTAGGAAGCGAGTATTCTGCTAACATTGCTCGGGCGGCTTCTATTAATGTTCTGTTCTTTCTTTCAACTACTCCATTTTGTTGAGGAGTTCTAGGTGCAGAAAAATTGTGATCAATCCCTTTTTCTTTACAGAAATCTTCAAATCTTTCATTTTCAAATTCTCCTCCATGATCACTTTGTATAGAAATTATTTCACATCCTAGTTTTCTTTGTATCCAAGTTGAAAAATTTCTGAATTCCTCAAATGATTCACTCTTATGAAAAAGAAATTTAACCCAGGTGAATCTTGAAAAATCATCTACTATAACAAATCCATATACCTTTCCTCCTAGACTAACAGTGCTTACAGGTCCAAAAAGATCCATGTGAAGAATTTCTAAAGGTTTACTGGTCCTAAGATCTTTATTGGACTTAAAAGAGGACTTCACTTGTTTTCCTAATTGACATGCATCACATAGATGGTCCTTAGTAAAGTCTAGTTTAGGTATTCCTCTCACCAAATTCTTTTGGGTAATTCTTCTAAGATTTTTCATACTAGAATGACAAAGTCTCCTATGCCAAAGCCATGATTCATCAGAAACAGTTTTCAAACAAAAAGCAGTAGGAGATTGAATACAATTTAAATCTAGCATGTAGACATTGTTCACCCTTTTTCCATTTAAAACAATTTTCCCATTTAGGCTAATTATGCAGCTAGTAGGTAAAAATTTTACATTATAGCCCTTATCACATAGCTGACTTATGCTAAGCAAATTATGTTTTAAGCCTTCAACTAATAAAACATTGTCTATGAAAAAGTTTTTCAAATTTCCAATCATACCTGATCCAACCACTTTCTTTGTGGTATTATCTCCAAGTGTAACCTTGCCTCCACTCCTGGCTTCCAGCGTTATGAATTGAGCAGTATCTCCAGTCATGTGCTTTGAACATCCGCTGTCCAGGTACCATATACTCTCACGAGGTCTTGTGTGAGAGTATACCTGCAAAATTCTCAAATGTTAGACCTGGGAACCCAAACTAGTTTGGGTTCACCTTTATGAAATTTATAATCAGATGCATGTATGATATGTCTAGGTTTATGCATCTTAGTTCTCCACACCAAATTAGGTTTCATCTTTAAAGTGCAGGTGTGAGATATATGTCCCAAAAATCCACAATTGTTACATTTAACATTAGGAAAAATATTCCTATGTTTTCTTTCATATGATTGTCTTCTAAGGGATTTCATGAATTTAGGATAATATTTAGGATTTGTAAAATCTTCAAGTTTAGGGGGGTTCCTATTATCCTCGAGAGCTCTTATAGTGAGTTTGTAAAATGAATTCATATCCTCCAAGATTCGATTGGTATAATTGATTCTATATGTCTTGCTCTCAGATTCATCCTTAAATTTCTTAAATTCTTTTTCAAGTTCAGCATAGGATGATTTTAAATTCTCAAAATTTTTATTCAAGTCATCATATTCATCAAGTAGTTTCATGTGGTTGCTATCAATTAAAGCATGATCTTTCCTAAGGATTTCATGTGTTCCTTATTAAGCTCTTCCAATTCTAAAACTACACTAGCATGCATCTTTTTCATTTTCCTATATGCATCATGCATGTGTTCAGAAACTTCAAACAATTCATTATAGGTTAAATCACATACCTCTTCTTGATCTGATTGTTCAGCTTTATCTGCCATCAAGCAAAGGTTGGTGACTTCTTCTTCTTTTTCAGTCTCAGATGAGTCTGAAGCTGAGTCCGCCCAAAAAGCCTTTTGAAACTTCTTCTTGCCCTTCTTTACCATTGGTTTCTCCTCTACCTTCTCCTTGCTAGGAGTGGCTTTGAGTTTTGGACAATCAGTCTTTATATGACCTGGTTTCCTGCATTCATAACAAATCACTTCATTAGAAACCTTGCCATTTCTGTTATACTTACCTCTATTCCATTGCTGGCGTCTCTTCTGCTTCCTCTTTAAAAAGCTTCTGAATTGTCTAGTCATCAGTGCAATATCGTCTTCATCCTCAGGTTGTGAGTGTTCACTTTCTGACTCTTCCACATTTAGTGCAATATTCTTGTCCTTTCTTGGTTCACCTGCATCAATCTTTCTTTGACTTACTCCTTGCTCGTAAGCAATGAGTGAACCAAGAAGATTGTCAATTGAATAAATGTTCAGATCTTTAGACTCTGTAATTGCAGTAATTTTAGCATCATATGCAGTAGGTAAACAACGAAGAATCTTATTAACCATTTCAGCATTAGTTAATTCCCTACCAAGTGCATGCAAAGAGGTGACAATTTGAGTGAATCTTGTGTACATGTCAGATATAGATTCATTAGGTTTCATGCGAAATAATTCGTAGTCATGTAACAAGATATTGAGTCTTGATTGCTTAACCTCATTTGTCCCTTCATAAGTAATACAAAGTCTATCCCATATGTCTTTTCCGCTTTTACAAGTGGAAACTCGCATGTAGTCTTCAGATTTTAAAGCACAAAAGAAACTATTTAAACATTTCGCATTTAATTGTGCTAAGTCACGTTCTTCTATAGTCCAATCTGCATAGGGTGTATCTACCCTAATTCCATCAACTAATCTAGTTGGTTTTGAGTAACCTTCCTGGACTAGCATCCACATGCGATAATCAAGTGACTGTAAGAAAGTAGACATGCGTGTTTTCCAAAAATCAAAAGGAATATTGTCAAACAGTGGAGGTCTAGTGATAGAGTAACCCTCAGGTGTGTTTCGGTTTCCAAATGTAGCCATCTACGTTAATCAAAAAGTAGTTCAAACTTATGATTTTGAAACTATGCTCTGATACCACTTGTTGAGTCCAGTAATTAGGTTGTTAAGCCTAAGTAAATGTCCCACGGCTACCAAGAGGGGGGTGAATTGGTAGTTTTAAAAATTTTAAACCCTCTTAATGATAAAGTTGAACCGAAATAAAATTTTCTTTTAAAGTTTGTAGAAAAATATTTTTCAACCACAGAGTTGTTAAAACTGAAATTTAAAGTGCGGAAACGTAAAAGCAATAAAGTAAATGACACCAGATTTATAGTGGTTCGGTCTATAACCAGACCTACATCCACTCCTCAGAGGCACCCTCTGAGTATTGCACTAATACCACAAAGTGACTCTCCTTTAGCACCCACAGCAAGGCGGAGAAGCCTGTACAAAACACTCTTTTCACCACTACCCGGTGCGGCAGAGAACCGTCGTCCTTTTACACAATCCACAGTGCTGGCAGAGAACCGTCGTCCTTTTACACTCTCCTAGTGTGGGCAGAGAACCCTACGGCTGTTCACACTCTCCAAGTGTAGGCAGAGAACCTTCGTCCTTTTACACTCTCCTAGTGTGGGCAGAGAACCCTTCGTCTGTTCACACTCTCCAAGTGTCGGTAGAGAACCGGATCTCCTTGACTGATCTTCTCACAAGAATCTAGAAGGAAGAAGGAAAAGAGTGAAGAAATCCAATTTCACAAGTAGAGACTCTTACCTTAGTAATCCAAGTGAAGCCTTCTCGCTCCAATGGTAGGAATCCTCCTTTGAATGCTCTCTTCCACTCTCTCCTTGGCTATTCTCTCAAGAGGCACGAAGATCAAATGACAAAAAGATTGGGTGGCAGTCTAATTTGGACTATTTATACAAAAGACATGAAAAACCGCCCAAAAATTGCAAGTTTCCAATTCTGTACGCAGTGGATCGTCCGGTACGATCCTGGATCGTCCTGGACGATTTTACTTAAACGATCTGAAACGACCCAATTTGTATATGTGTACGAAATGACTTCGTACAGCTGATCGTCCTGTACGAACATGATTCGTCCAGTACGAACGGTTATTACCAGGTCGGTTCTAGAAACTGCTGAAAACTGTTCTAAGTCGGTTTATCGTTTGGACGAAAATATGTTCGTCTGGACGAAATTTTTCCAGAGACACGATCGTCCTGGACGATTAATTATTTCGTTTGGACGAAAATTTTCCAGAGGTCCAATCGCCACTAACAATAATTTGTTTTCGTCTGGACGAAAATTTTCCAGAGACCTGATCGTCCAGTACGATAATTAATTTCGTATGTACGAAATTTTTCCAGAGCACTGCTCGCCTCGTACGATTTTAAAATTTCATCTGGACAAAAATTTTACAGAGAACCCATCGTCCGGGACGATAATAAAATTCGTCCTGGACGAATAGGACTTAGAAAAAATTTTTATGAGCAAGTTCCTATTCGTTCCAAGTGCTCTATAGGAGATAACTGACAGATCGTCCAGTACGATAAATATCGTCCTGTACGATCAGTATAGAATTTTAAAATCTCCTTATTTGTGTGTGTGAGATTTTATTCACTCAATTACAATCACTCCCTTTCAAAATTAATTCAAAGAAAAGGCAAACTTCAAATAAACAAAATATCTCATGTTGAATTTGATTTGAAGTTTTCGTAGTCTAGAGTCTGATTTTCCTGAAATGTTAGTACACACAAGAGCAAGTGCAAATCTTCTGAAATTGTTAGGAGATAACTATACATTTGAACAATAATGTTTGGAATCATCAAAACTACATAAGTTGCACAAATATAAATCATTCAAATAGCAACTATTCAAACATGATCATTTTTAAAAAGTTATTTAAAACTTTATTTTTGAATCCCACTATGATATCACTTAGAAGTTCGTGAAGGTTGTTAAACATATAAGTACTATCCTGAGACTAACCAAAAGGGGGGTGGATTGGTAGTTTAAAAAAAACTTCTTTAAGCAAAAAATAAAACCTTTTTTTTTACTTTTTAATAAATTAAAAAGATTTTAACAATAGATGCAAAAATGAATAAATTCACAGTAATAAAACAAATTAAAGTTTTCAATTACATAGTAAACCACAGAAAAATAAAAGTGCATGAAATAATAAGAATGTACACACCATATTTTATAATAGTTCAGTTTAACCTGGTTTATGTCCACTCCTCAGAACCCTCTACTCCAATTATTGCAATAAAAGTAGTTTCTCTTCTTTTGCTCCCTCAGTATGGTAAAGAAGCCCTTACAAAATCACTTTCACCATTCTAGTGTGGTGGAGAACTAAAAGTTTTTACACCCTCTCAATGATGGCAGAAAACCTTGAACTTTTATACCCTTCATTTCATGGCAGAGAACCACAAATCCTTCTTCTCTCTCCCAGAGATGGCAGAGAACCACAGACCTAGTGCTGTATTAATTCTTCCTAGAGACTCTAAAGGATCGAGGCAAGAGCTTAAAGAACACGATGAAGAACCTTGCTTGGAGTAACCTTATGAAGCTCTCATAACTCCCCCTCATAATAAATCTGCCTCTCTTCTCTCCCAAAGCTCTCCTCACTTCTCTCTCTAAGCTCCCTCTTAAGACTCTTGATAGCAAAAGATGGTCTTTATAATATAATATGAGAGCTTAAATAGAGAGCCTCCAAAGAAGGCCTAAATTTCAATATTGCACTTCTGATCATCCAATAAAATTTGATATTATTTTGTACGATTAGTTAAAAATAACACTTTCTACTAGTACGAACTGCATTGGTCTAGATGATTAATTCAATAGATTATAGTGATCATCTTATATTATCCTACAATCGTCCTATACAAACTATTCGATAGATTGAATTGATCGTCCAGTAATATAGCTGGTGATTAAATATCTTATCATGTAGAGATTGATTCATACACTATGAAGTTTGGGCATCGTCCTATACAATCAATAAAAAATTATGGTTTTTTGTTTTGGATGATGAACAACATTTAATTATTATCCCATGTAGGAATCAGTCCATCATGTATAATCTGATTGAACAATTTAATCATAATTAAACACCCAATCATAGGATTAATTTAGGTATGATTTTCATTAGTCATACAGTACGATGAAGATCATACGGTATTGTGATTGATTACTATTTTGCTAATTATAACTGATTAGTATGTACAATCTAGATCGTACAATATAATGAGTTTAATTAATCTTAATTAACTGAGGTGTCCTAATTAGGGTTTTTTATTTTAATGGATTATCCAGTGCACTCTAAATCATAATATATGATTAGTTTAAAAAATAGAATTTTTTTCTAACTCACTCCCTTGAGTGTGTGTGTGTGTGTGTGTGTGTGTAAAGTTACTTATCTTAGTATCCACCATATTCATGACTTGACTCAAGAAAGGTAAAAATATATTGAAGTTGAAATTATAAACTAACTCAAGCCAAATCTTGAGCTGATTGAAGTTACAAGTGAACAGTGGACCTGAAATATTAGTGAGCAAGGAAAAATAGATATGTAATAAATTTAAATATAGCATAGTAAAAAGTCTAATAATATTTATATCATAAAAAATACAGGACTTGGGTCCAAATTTGCAACAAACTTGATATCATATGGCTTTTGAAGATCTACTCAATATCTTTCTAATTAGCCTAAGAACACCTAAATCAGATAAGTTTGTGAGGAGATATATATTTTTATGTTTCCTTCAATTTATTATGAAACTAAACCTTGATTTATATAGTCGGCCAGTGTTATACACATGGGCACCATACAATTTGTCAGCTAATCATTTCAGCTCACTATATGAAAATTAAAATGATTATAGACATCAGATTGCTGATCAAGTGGTCGTGATCAAATAGGCTACGTAATCATGGGATATAATCCAAACTATTGATTTAAATCAACAGTTAGGATCACATCTTTAACATCCCGCATAGACCTAAAGTCATTCACCTTCTCTAGCGTGATTTGAGAGAACCATCCAGAGAACTTCAAAATTTCACAAAAAGGATCAGGATAACATAAACTATTAATCCAATATTTAGATTATGGTGGGTTAACAGTTTACTTCACACTTGACCATTACTACTTATCCTAGGAGATCAGGAAAGGATTTTCACCATATATAAAGCCCCAATGATTGGGTTTTTCTATCAGGAAGCTTGAGGAGATGAAGGCAAAGATTTCTCCTTTAGATGTTAAGGCTAAAGGATTGCCAGAGGTAGGACTTCTAGTTTGACGTGAATGGGTTTTGTCAGAATTCACATGAACTTGGCATCTCAAGGAGCTCTAGGGGAAGATGGGGAATGAGAGAGGAATGCTCAAGGAGCTCTAGGGGAAGTTTTAGAAAACTTGGGATAAAATGAGGTGCTCTAGGTGAGGGCAACTCTACTCAAGTATTGGTCGAGAGCTTGGATGGCCATGATTAATCGGGCCAGCGACTGGATGGCTACCATGTGGAAGGGGACATTTTCTTAGAGCCTCATGAGCTCAAACTCAGTAAAACCAGGCTCTATAAGCCTTTGGGTGGAGCTCAAGTATGGGGGGCCATCGGAGCCAAATCTCCATTCATTCCTAACACCACTAACATCTAGTTGGGTCAGGCTTATTTGGAAAGGAAGCTAGGGGTCAGGCAAACTCAAGAGTAAGTTCAATTGGGCAAGAGGTAGTCTGATTTGATTAAGTGGCTTAAGTTGACCCAAACCTATTTGTTTTGGGTCCATTTAGGAACAACCTAGGTTGAGTCAAGTGGTGGGATTGAAGGGGAAGTATGTTGAGTGATGGTGAACCCAATCATGGGTTGAATTGGTCATGGGGTGGTCAAAATCCCCAATATGGCTCAGATTAACAAAATTTTTGGTAGGTTTGGATCCATTTGGGTTGGACCCTAGTCAAGCTAAGGTCATGGGATTAATGGGTAAGATGTATTGGGTTAAGGGGCACACAATGTAAGTGTCAATTGAAAAATAAAAATAAAAAGACTAAAAAAAAAAAGCAAGTGTCAATTGGGCCTGGTCTGATTTGTGCAGGAAGATGGCTTGGGTCAAAGTGGTTTTGACCACTTTGAGATAGCCTAGAGGTTGACCCAAGTCAACCCAAGGGTGAGGCTAACTAGGTTTGGCGTGTTTGGTTTAGGGCAAGCTAATGGAGGTGTTGAAATAGTTTGATGAAACTTAGGTTGAGAAATGGCTAAACCCATAGTGGTTTCGACCACTTTGGGTTAGCCTAATTCTCAACCAAGTTGACCCAGGGGCTGGGTCTACTAGCCCATGGGTCAACAACGGAAGGTGTATTGGGCCACGGAGGACCCAATGCCACCATTGGTTTGATCCAATTTGGCTTAGAGTGGAATTTGGCTTAAGAGAGACCTCTCTTTGGGCACTTGGGTCAAGCCAAATGGCTAAACCAAGTGGGCCCAAGTCTTTGGATTTTAAGGGAACTTCCCTAAAGACCTAATGGGTCATCTCATGGGTTTGGGTAGGCTTGGTAGGACTTGGTCAAAAGGTTTTAATGGGCTGAAGGTATATATGTATTTGGTCAAACTTGGTTAACTTGGTCAACCAAGTTGACCTAAGTCAAGGTTTTGGTCCATTGAGTTCATGTTGATCATATGAACTCAATGGAAGAGGTTTCAAGTCAAAATGAATTCATTTGGTTGGAAATTGCCATTTAAATCCTTAAAGGTTATTTTGATCAACCATGGTTGACTTGGTCAACCTAGTCTAACCAAAAGGTAAGTTTTTTCCCAATATGTTTCTAATGATATTTAGAATCCATTGGGATAGGTTTTGAAGGTTGATATGGCTAGGTTATATTGAACTTTGGGGAAAAGACCAAAAAATTCCCTTAAAGGGCATTTTGGTCATTGTGACCCTTGGCCAATGTTGGGTCAAATTTGGTCCAAAAAAGTGTGGATTACTAATCAAAAAGTCATAACAAAGGTCATTATATGGTTAGAATATTTGGGGATAATGCCCCAAGGTCAAATTACACTAGGTGGCAAGTCATATGGCATAGGCCATAAATATTTAAAGGTTTTGTAACCTTTGGAAATCAATTCAATTTTTGGGGCTTGGAGCCTTGAAAAGGAGGTCAAATTTGGTGGGTTGGTCTTATAGACATATCTAAATAATATATAATTGATAGACCCTAAATCAGAGGTCATTTGATTGAGTTTCAAAGTGACAAAAAATCACCCATAAAGGGTTTCAGGACCTAGGTCCTTAACGCTAAGGTTTGGTTTGGAATCTAAGGGTTGGATTGGGTTTTTACTTGAATGGTTGAGTTTGAATTATCTAAATCAATGAAAGTCAAACTAATGATTAAAATTGATAGGATATGATTTGAAGGTTGATTGAAAGTTGGTTGAATGCTGGACTGGAGCTTAGAAGTATGAAAACTGGAATGAAGATTGGATTGGAAAATGGACTGGGATTTGATTAAGAGTTGGATTGGCATTTGATTAGGACTTTTATGATTGACAAGTGGGCACTTGCCAATCATTAGTCCACCAAAAGAAAACCTTAGGAAGGTCCCAATGGCCTCTTATAGAAATGAGGTCAACATACATCAAAACATGTGCATGATAATCATTGCATTACATATGTTAATAGTTTAGTGAATTGAGTATAAGTAATATGCAACATTGAAAGTTAATAATTCTTGATTTTCTATTTGAATCCTAATAAAATATGTAATTCAAGTGCAAGTGAACCTCTTATAGCAAGTGTTCTATGATGCATCTAAACCATTTATGAAAGTGGCTTCAAAGGTTCTAGTTAGAACTTGAAATTGAGTAGACATTAAAACCCTAAAAAGTCATATTTTGTTAATATATTTTTTATTCTTTATAAGTTATTATATTTATATTAATTAACTAATTGATATTTAATATTTTAATTTGAATATTGATATCTATGATGGGTTAGAGAGAGAAGTCTTTTGAGCTAGTTATGTTCATTCTATGATATTTTATGATATTTCAGAGGAAGAAAAGGCTCGAGTAGAGACAGGATCTTCTAATTCTAGGAAGTTGAGGTATTCTTTTATAATCCAATTTTAATTTCTCTTGATGTACAAATAATTGAAATTTGATTGGATTAGTGTACATATGCATTTTGATGAAATAAAATATGTTTAGTTACTTTAATTTTTAGATGTATAGCTGTTCTGGTTGTTTTCTATCGATGGTTGAGAAGTTAAATTATAGGTTTAGGGTTTTCAATAATTTCATTGGACTTAGGGGACCACAATATATTAATATATTCAAGAATTGAACCAATTCATGAAACTCCCTTGAGATTAGTATTGTAGACATTAAGAAAAAATAAGTTATCTACTAAATTTTATAAAATATGAATTTTTGTTACAAACAATTTTATTTTTGGGCCATATAATAAGTATAGAAAAGATATATAGATTTACAAAAGGTGCAAACTATTATTGAATGGAAAATACCAACTAATGTATCAAAAGTATGTCATTTTATTGGTATGGCAGGGTATTATAAAAATTTTATTATGTCTTTTCTCATATTATAGTTCATCTGATCTGGATGAACATGGAAAGAAATTTCATTCAAGTGGAGAGCAAGAATGTGAAGATACTTTCCAGAAGCTATAGAACTATTTAGTTTCAACACCTATATTAATTTTACTACCTACTACTAAAGAATTCTAAGTGTTGAGTGGTACATCATTGAAAGGTTTGGAGTGTGTTTTAATGCGGCGTTGTAAAGTAATAATATATTCATCTAGATAATTGAAATCAAATGAGAAAACCTATCCTGCACATGATTTGGATTTGACAGTAATTATTTTTCCATAATGTTGTGTAGGTAATGGTTGAGCTATTAACAAAGTCATTGCATTTCTTGCCTATGAAAAACCAAACTAGTAGATAAGCTAGCTCAATTGTACATGAGTAAGATTGTCATGTTGTTTGATATATCTAAAGTTATTATGTTTAATCATGATAAAATGTTTACTTTTAAACTATAGAAGGAATACAAGAAGATTTGGCTACTAAATTGAATTTTAGTACAACCTTTCACTTATAAAAAATAGATAATCTAAGAAATATATAGAGACTTTTAGGATTTATGGAAACTTTTTATTCAAAATTTTTTAAGATATTTCAGCAATCATATTTTACTAATTTAATTTACTAATAATAATAGTTTCCATTTTAGTATTTGTGTTTCTCCTTTTAAAGTTGTATATGGTCTAAAGTGTGAAATGCCTTTATCATTGAAAATGATAGGAGAAAGAAGATTATTAGGTCCATAATTGGTTAATGATGCTACCAACAAAGTTAAAGTTATAATAAATTGACTGAAGGTAGCACAAGATAGATAGAGGAAGTATTATAATCTTAGGCATTATATAGTAGAATTATAAGAGTGATTTTATAATTGTTGAAGCTAGTTTATTAAAGGGAGTGGATAGATTTGGTAGAGAAGAAAAACTCAGTTCTAGATATATTGGATACTTTGAAATCCATAATTGGGACGTCTACTTATAAATTATTACTATCAGATCATATATTATGAATATATTTGATATTCATAATATATTTCATATATCTTGATTAAGAAAACATATAAAGTTAAAAGAGATTAAGAGAGTGAAAAGAAATTACATCCTAATTTGACCTGTAAAGAAGAACATGGTCATATATTGACTTATGATGTAAAATAGTTAAGAAATAATCATATTCTTATGATGAAAATTCAATGGAGGCGTTTATTAGAAAGTTAATCTATTTGGGAAATTTGTAATTGATAAGTAAATATATTGGAATGTCAAGGATGACATTATTTCTAAAATGAGGAGGTTATAATAATCACATATGTCAATTTTGACCATAAAGCAATTAAAAAACTCTCATATGTCTGTTTTTTAATATAATTATATAAATATAAGTTTAATTGATATAAAGCTCTATAATGCCTATTAAAATATATTTTCTTATTATTTTGACCTTTAAAAAAAAATTAATTTTTTTCTAAGAAATAAAAACTTAAATTTCTATAAGATATAAACCAACAACATTAAAATAATATTTTTGCAGTTGTTATAAGCCTGATTTACAAGCGGTCTTCATCCCATCATAGATAATGATGTGCTCTGCCTATAGACATTTTTTCTAATTTTATGAGCATTGTAGATTTTAAAACAAGAGGTTGCTTATTCAATTAAAATTTCTTCAAATTTTGAAAAATGATGGTACAATTTAGTTTTTTGGAATCTTCTGATGTCCGTTAATTTTATGAACTATTTTCACCAAAGCATGCTAGATATGATACATTATTTTATAAATTAATTTTTTCAAAATTTTAGAAGCTCTATATTTCAAGCTTTAAAAAGATTTATAAGAATATTACACTAAAAAACTACAATATATAATTTTATTTTTATCCATGGCTTTCCCTTACAAAAATTCCATTGCACTCTATAAACTTTCCAAAGCCATTTTATTTCCTAAAATCATGAAGGAAGAAAGGGTTAGGAGAAGAAAAACATTTTTTTTTTAAATAAACTTTTTTTCATTAGAAAAAAGACAAAAAGTATACAAAGCGACAGGAAAGAGAGAGATGTTAGGGTTTGGGTTTTTAGAGCCATTTTTGACTGACCAGTTAGTTGAGAAAATTATTAGGCTTAAGATATCTTATCATTATTATACCTTTGATTTTAGTGATTTTACATATTTTATATTTTTTATATTTTAATTCATTCTAAAATTACAAAAAATATAATATCTCAAATTTTAACAAACTTTCATCATGAAATTTTGAGTAGGTTATAGTCTTAATCATTCTACACATGCTAACATAAAGATATTTTTATATTGTGACACTTATTCCCTAAATGCAGCAAGATAAATAAATTAAGAAATTAAAAAAAAAATTGTTGCATCATATTTATGCAAAAAGATGGCATGCATATATATTAAATTTCATTTATTGTAATTATATATATGGAACTGAGCATGTTGAATTATCCTATAAATTTCACTATTTTTAATTCATGTAAAAACTTTATATGTATTGGAAATAATATAATGAGATGAATAATGGGAATGGTATTAAATATTTAATATGATATACATATTATGAAATGTTTGTATGCAAGAAAAGTTGGCTATTATATGATTCATGATGGCAGAGATATGATACCTAGCGCAAGAGGGTAAACTAATGGCCTTTCTTTTTAATAGGTTAGTAGTATAAACCTGATATAAGATGAGAGATAAAACAGGGAACATATTATAATTTTGAGTGTTTATGAACTAGGGATGATGATTTCCATATATTATATCATCTAATTATTTTTACATATATAGGATGATATTGTATGTAACTTACTATGATATATGAAAAATATAACATATCATGATATGATCACTTACTATGAATGTAACTTTCTCCTTTTTGTGCGCTTCTTCTGTCAAATCCCTTAAAATATGCCAAACTATAAGGGGTTTTTAAATATGTGATTTAAAGCAAAAAAAAAGGAAAACAAGGGTTTTATTCACCATGAGCTAAACTGAGGTTTTCTTTGGGAGGAGTTATGCTAAATCATTCTCAAATCCGGTGTAAATCATGTGGTCAAACTATAGGATTTATTAAATCCATAGGGTTAATTGTCTATTGATAGAATTCATGTTGGATTGTTGAAGTATAGAATTCATGTTGCATGGTTAAAGTGTAAGAATACATCAGGCTTATTGTGTGATAGAAACTTTTCCCTCAAACTAAAAGGAAAAATCTTTAAGATGGTGGATGAGTGGCTTTTTACTCTTTAGTCTATTATTATTGGTGATGGTATAATGGATGGAGATATTATTAGCAGAATTCATGTTGGATGGTTGAATTGTATAGGAAGGCTTATTGCATGATAGAATAGACCCCTCAAACGTAAGGAAAAATTCTATAAGATGGTGATGAAACCTATAATATTTTATGGTGTACGTAGAATATTATCCATTAAAAGATAAGTATAATATTAAGTTAAGTGTTGAATAGATAAGGATGCTTAAGTGGATGAGTGGCTTTACTCTTAAGTTAAGAAAGGTAGAGGTATAGACCTAGAAAGATCATAATATTAACTGATGTGTTACAAAGAGGAGGATGGAAAAGTAGATGCATAAATGAGTAACACAACTATTCATGAAAACTCCTAAAATCATCACTATTGCACATATTTTTTTTTTTAATTGATACAAATCTCATTATTTGGTTCTAGGAATTTATAGCACAAATATGTTATGGATATTCAAAATTATAGAAGTTGGATGTATAATCGGTTGTTTCCTAGATACAAGACTTTAACAGATGAATATCTGAATTGAGTGAATTATTTCATTCAGGCAGCTTGTCAATTATCTTCCTTCTTATCAGAGGAAAATATTCGTTGTCCACATTCCAAACATAAAAATTAAGCCTACCCCACACCATATGAGATTACTATTGATCTATATTGCAGATGATTCTGTTGAGATTCGTTCACTATGAATTAGGTTGTTAAACCTAAGCTTATGTCCCAAGGCTATCCAAGAGGGGGGTGAATTGGTATTTAAAAAGAATTATCACTCTTGAGTATGTTGAACCAAAATTAAACTTTAATGGATTTTTAGAAAAAGTTTTTCAACCACAATTTTTTGTAACAAAATAAAATGCGGAAAATAAAAAGTAGTAAAAATAAAAGACACAAAATTTGTAGTGGTTCGGTCTAAATCAGACCTACATCCACTCCCTGGAGGCACCCTTCGAGTATTGCACTAATACCAATAGTGTCTCTCCTTTTGCACCCACAGCAAGGTGGAGAAGCTTTTATAAACACTCTATTCCACCACTACCTGGTGCGGCAGAGAACTGTCATCCTTTTATACTATCCCCAGTGTTGGCAAAGAACCCTTCGTCCTTTCACACTCTCCTAGTGTGGGCAGAGAACCCTTCATCCTTTTACACTCTCCTAGTGTGTTCAGAGAACCCTTCGTCCTTTTACACTCTCCTAGTGTGGGCAGAGAACCCTTCAGCTGTTCACACTCTACTAGTGAGAGTAGAGAACCCTTCAGCTGTTCACACTCTCCTAGTGTGGGCAGAGAACCCTTCCATCTGTTAGAGAACCCTTCAGCTGTTCACACTCTCCTAAGTGTTTACACTCTCCAAGTGTCGGCAGAGGATCTCTTTGACAGATCTTCTCATAAGAAATCTAGAAGGAAGAAAGAAAAGAGTGAAGTAATCCAAAATTACAAGTAGAGATTCTTACCTTTGAACACCAAGTGAAGCCTTCACGCTCCAGTGGTAGGAATCCTCTTTGAATGCTCTCTCACACTCTCTCCTTGAATCTTCTTCTAATAGGCACGAAGATCAATGAGCAAAAAGATTGGGTGGCAGTAAAAATTGGACCTTATATAGGAGAGACAGGAAAAACCATCCAAAACTGCAAAATTTTCAAGTTAACACATAATGGATCGTCCCGTACAATCATGGATCGTCCCGGACGATTTTACTTAAAGTGTCGGAAACGATCCTAATGAATATTGGTACGAATTATGTTCATACACGATTATTGTCCCGTACGAACTAGGTTCGTATGGACAATCCGATATTCTATAGGTCGGTTTCCAAAAAGTACAGAACGCTGCCAGAATGTGAAGTGTTGATTCACTTCATCCCGGGATGATTTGTATTTCGTCTGGATGAAATTTTTACAGAGAAGAATTTGTCCTAGGACGATTTGTATTTTGTCTAGATGAAATTTTTACATGGAAGAAATCATCATGGGACAAAAATAATTTCGTCCTGGACGATCAGGACTTAGAAAAATTTTCTCAATTCCTAATCGTTCCATTGCTCTTACGAGAAAATAACTGACCGTCCTGTACGAACTAGGTTCGTCCCGTACGATCAGTACAAATTTTGTAAAATCTCCTTAAATATGTGTGTGTGTGTTTTTATTCACTCAATTACAATCACTCCCTCTCAATTCAAAGAACAATTTAGTGCTTCAATTTGCAAAGAATTGTATGCTGAATTTGATTTGAAGTCTTCATAGTTTGGAGTTCAATTTTCCTGAAATGTTAGTACACACAAGAGCAAAAACAAATCTTCCAAAAAATTTTAGGAGATAATTACACATAAAACAATAATATTTGAAATCATCAAAACTATATAAGTTGCAAGAATGTAACATATGCAAATAGCAACTCTCTTAACAATCTCCCCCTTTTTGATGATGGAAAAACAATTATTGTTTGTAGGATTGCAAATTCTAAGAATCTCCTAAACTCCCCCTGAGTTGATGAATGCATGAAAATAAGGAGGCATTGATTCAAAAATTATTTTTATTTTTTAAAAAAAAATTATACAAAACAAAACAACAACATAATCATAAAAACAAAATAAACACAAATACTAACAGAAGATAAAAAAACTCATAAGACACAAATACTAACACAAGATATAAGACTCACAAGGCACAATTCAACAAACAATTTCTCGTCCTTTTTACAACAGTAAAAAGTGAAGAAAAACAACTTGAAATGAAAGTAGAGATATGAAAATCATTTGATAAGGTAATCTTAACAATGATTGAAATATGTTATGCAAATAAAATTAAAACACTAGGCAAATCATAGATATTCATATAATTTAAGAAGTGATATAACATAGATAATAAAAAGAATTTATCTAAGACATGATTCAGTTTATACATTAAGATAGAGAATATCATTGCAATAAGGATGAATGAAAAATTATATATTTCAAATTTCAATATCAATTATAAATGAAAATAAGATCAATTTGAATTAAGAGATTAAAAGAGTTTGGAAAAAATAACTACTACTTGTGGCGCTTTGCGCTTCTTTTTCATAGTAGTGGCACATTTATGTGCATCATTTTTATTTTGAGCTTATTTTGTGCCTCTTTTTCATATTGCGAACCTTTGCGCATTCCTTTTGATTTTTATTATACTTTTACATAATTTAAAAGAGTAATTTTATTCTTTCCAAAAACAATAATCTAAAATTTCAAATCTCTCTAAGTGCATAAATAATGATTGATAAGTGAAATATAAAATAAGAAAATATCACAGTTGCAATAATAATATTAATAATAATACAGTCTAAAGAAGATACATGAAATTGATAAATCTAATAATATCTAGTTATAAACAAAACTTAAACTTAGAATAACTTGATTTTCTAATGAATTTAATTTTTCTTGCAATTTAGGTTATAGCACGATTAAGATTAAAAAATCTGATGATTTACATAAAGTCTAACAAACATTTCAAAAGTAAAATTAAATCAAAACACAAGAACTTATATTGATATCATTTTAAAGATTACAATGATTCATTCAAGATATCAATACAATAACTAAAATAAAGAAGAAATACATCAAACTACAAAACAACAACTAACACATAAACCATAACAACACAAACACACTACAGAAAGACACAAAAAACAACTACAACAATCACTGAGGACTCCGATCTGAAGGAGGAGGAGGAACACCACCAAAGAAGTTATAGTATGAACTTAATAACATCACATTGGTGTTAATTTCATTCATCTGCTCTTTCATGAAACCAATGTCACTTTACTGCTGCTGAAATTGAGCCTCAATATGATCAAAGCGTTGATCAAAATGAGTCTCTAGTCGATCAAATCTTTCAACCAAATTCTGATAATTTGGTTCATTAGCAGGAGCAGGTACATCTTCAGCCTCTTCTTCTGTATCACTAGCATGTGATTTACCTTTATCTTCCATGAAGATCGCTCTAAATGATGCATCATTATAGAAGAGCGGTTCTTCATATTCTTGATCATGATGAACCAAGTTATATTTCTTTTGCAGAACATAGGAAACTAAATGTCCTAAAGCAATATTCTTTTTCTTTTCTATTCTGTATGGCCAATTTCAGAAAGCCCATAAAGGTAGTCAAGAATAAGTTGGGCTTCATCTATAAGTTTATTGCTCATGATTAAGAAGGTCACCATGGAAAGAAGTGGGGTAATATTGACTCTATCACCAGCTTTTAGAATGATTGAAGTTCTAACAACATGCTAGATGATGTGTGCATTACGTACAAGACCAAATACCCTAGCCACATGCTCAGTTAAACCATTTACTCTAATCACCCTATTGATTTCATACCATTTATATGTATCATTGGTGATTAAGGTATGGGATCTACTTCCCTCAATCCTTAAATTTAAAAATGTTCCTAAGTCATCCTTAGTGATTTTTACTTTTTGTTTAAAAACATAGGAGCGAATCACAGAGTGGTCAGAATTGAAAGACATATTGGCTAAAACGTAGTGGAAGATTTCTTTGTTATAGAAGTGGACGAGAGTTAGGATAAAGCGAAATTGAGTTGAAGAAAATAAAGGCATTACCTGAAAGGTAATATCTTCTTAAACTAAAACTTGGGAAGGAGTGATTTTGGCAGAAGCAAATCTAGGAAAAAAATCCTCATTTGCTTTTGACAGAAAGTTTTTGGACGAATTCCTATGTGGCTTCTTCGCTAAGACCTTTTGAGGCTTACTTGAACTGTCCATATGAAAATGATCTAGAGTAAAAAAGGAGTTGAAAGTGATGTTTAGCGTGTGACTATTGAGTTAAAAAGCCCGCCTATTTATTGAAAACGACTTGTTCGTGCCAGATGAAAAAATGTTCGTCCCGTACGAAAAATCATTCGTCCTGTACGAAAAAAAATTTGTACAGCCAATCCAATCCGTCCAAAATGAAACGGCTTTTCATAATCAATGCGACTTATGAAGCGTCCTTCCGTACAGACTTTTGACCAGTCTGATCGTACAGACGAACATGTGTTCGTCCCGGACGACCAGAAATAATGATCATTTTTATGGCAGTTGAAATCGTCCCCTACATCAAACCGAGATGTGTTCATCCAGACGAACCAAAGGTTCGTACAGACGAAGTTCATATTAATAACTGTCTTATCCATTCAACCTCTCCATTCATTCGTCCCGTCTTTTGAGGAAAAAAATTTCGTCCAGGACGATCGTACAGAAGAAGTACACTAAAACCTGCACTCAAATGGTTCAAAATTCGACAGTTTATCACAATACACAAATCGTCCCGTACGAAATGATTTATCCCGGACGATGATGATAAAAAAAATTATTTTTGCACTCAAAACAAAAACTAGAAATCAAAAACACAAAAATACAAAAATCAACGATGAAAACACAGACTCTAAAAAGGAAAGAAATCACACAAACAAAATCATAAACACATAAAAAAATTTAATTAATTAACAAACATCAATGTTACAAAAATATTTTTATTTAAGCATTTAAATCAATCACATCAAACCTTGTTCTTAATGCACTGAAAGTATCAAAGACTAAAGCTTTTATAAAATGTCTGCAAGTTGATTTTTAGTTGTAACATGAATGAGTTCAATTTCTCCCTTGGATATATGATCCCTTATGAAATGATGTCTTATGTCTATGTGTTTGGTTCTTGAATGTTGAATAGGATTTTTAAAATGCAGATAGCACTAGTATTATTACAATAAACTGGTATAGTGCCTATAGTTAATCCTAAATCAATCAACTGTTGTTTCAAACAAAGTACTTATGCCACACAACTTTCTAATGCAATGTATTCAGCTTTAGCAATAGATAGGGCTACTGAATTTTGTTTTCTACTAGACCATGAAACTAATGAATTTATAATGAATTGACATGTTCTAGAAGAGCTTTTCTATCCACCCTACAGCCTGCAAAGTCAAAATCTGAATAACCAATAATTTCAAATGAAGAGCTAAACTTAGGACACCAAATTCCTAAGTTCTGAGTTCCTAGAAAATATCTTAAAATTCTTTTCACTGCTGTCAAATGTGATTCTTTTGGATCTGATTGAAATCTAGCACACAAGCAAATATTAAACATGATATCGGATCGGCTAGCAGTCAAGTAAAATAAAGATCAAATTATCCCTCTAAATTTCTTTTGATCAACAAATTTTCCCTTAGGGTCCTTATCCAACTGAATTGAGGAACTTATTGGAGTACTAACAGGTTTAGCATTATCCATTTCATTTTTTTTTGAGGATGTCCTTAACATATTTGGATTGGCTAAGAAATGTACATTTCTCAAGTTGCTTAATGCTAAAGTCTAGAAAGTAACTTAAGTCTCCCATTAGACTCATCTCAAATTCACTACTCATTATTTTAGAAAAATCATCACAAAGATTTTTATTTGAAGATCCAAAAATGATATCATCCACATAAATTTGAACAATGAGAATATCATTTCCAAATTTCTTCAAAAAGAGAGTTGTATCCACACTTCCTTTTTCAAAATATCTTTCAAGTAGAAAGGTGCTTAACCTCTCATACCAAGCCATAGGTGCCTGTTTTAATCCATATAATGCCTTTTTCAACTTGAAAATATGATTTGGGTATTTAGAATTTTCAAAGCCTGGAGGTTATTCTACAAACACATCCTCTTGAATTACCCCATTTAAAAATGCACTTTTGGCATCCATTTGATACAATTTAAATCCTCTAAAACAAGCAAAGGCTAGCAAAACCCTAATTGCTTTAAGTCTAGCTACATGGGCAAAAGTCTCCTCAAAATCAATCCCTTCAATTTGATTATACCCCTTAACAACTAACCTAGCCTTATTTCTAATGACTACTCCTGAGTGATTCATTTTATTTTTGAATACCCACTTAGTTCCAACAACACTTTGATCTTTTGGCCTTGAAGTTAATTCCCAAACTTTATTTCTTACAAATTGATTCAACTCTTCTTGCATGGCCAATATTCAAAATTCATCAGAAAGTGCTTGATCAATATTAGTGGGTTCTATAGTTGAAATGAAGGCTGAATGATTGACTTCTTTATTTAATCCACGCCTAGTCCTTACACCTCACTTGGTTCACCTATGATCAATTCTCTTGGGTGGTTTTTAAAAAATCTCAAATCTCTAGGCAAAGGATTTTCTATCTCCAAATTTTCTTCCACATTTTCTTCCAAGTTCAATTTATCAATCTTTTGGGAGTTGATCTCAATTTCATCTTCTACAATATTTGGCTCTTTCATATTTCTAGATTCATCAAATACAACATGTGTGGTTTCCTCAATTACCAAAGTTCTTCTATTGAATACTCTATAAGATTTTCCAACACTTGAGTATCCAACAAAAATTCCTTTATCTGATTTTGGATCAAATTTTCCTAAGGCAGATTTTTCATTGTTATGAATGAACACCTTGCAACCAAAAACATGTAAATGAGAAAAATTAGGTGTTCTCCCTTTATAGGATATTTTATTTAATTTAGATCTTACATTCATCCTATTCAGAACATAACAAGCTGTGCTAACCGCCTCAGCCTAAAAATATTTAGGAAGTGAATATTCTGCCAACATTGCTCGGCCAGCTTCTATTAATGTTCTGTTTTTCCTTTTGACAACCCCATTCTGCTGAGGGATTCTAGGTTCAGAAAAGTTCTGATCAATTCCTTTTTCCTTACATAAATCTTCAAATCTTTCATTCTCAAATTCTCCTCAATGATCACTTTGTATAGAAATAATTTCACACCCTAATTTCATTTGAATCCAAGTCAAAAAATTTCTAAATTCCTCAAATGATTCACTCTTATGAAATAGAATTCTAACCCAAGTGAATCTTGAGTAATCATCCACAATAACAAATCTGTATACCTTCCCTCCTAGACTTACAGTTCCAACTAGTCCAAAAAGATCCATGTGTAAAATTTCCAATGGTTTACTAGTTATAAGATCTTTATTGGACTAAAAAGAGGACTTCACCTGTTTTCCTAATTGACATGCATCACAAAGGTGATACATAGTAAAGTCTAGTTTTGGTATACCTCTCACTAAATTCTTTTGAGTAATCCTCCTAAGATTTTTCATGTTAGAATGATAAAGTCTCCTATGCCAAAGCCATGACTCATCAAAAATAGTTTTCAAACAAAAAGTAGTAAGAGACTGAATGCAATTTAAATCTAGCATATAAACATTATTTAACCTTTTTCCATTTAAAACATCTTTACTATTTAGGCTTAATATGCAGCTAGTAGGAAAAAATTTTACATAATAGCCCTTATCACATAGCTGATTTATACTTAATAAATTATGCTTTAAGCCTTTAACCAATAACACATTGTCTATAAAATTTTTTTTAAGATTTCCAATCATACATGATCCAACCACCTTCTTTGTGGTATTATCTCCAAGTGTAACCTTGCCTCCACTCCTGGCATCTAGCGTTATGAATTGAGCAGTACTTCAGTCATGTGTTTTGAGCCTCCGCTGTCCAGGTACCATATGCTCTCACGAGATCTTGTGTGAGAGCGACCCTACAAAATTATCAAACGTTAGACCTGGGAACCCAAACAAGTTTAGGTTCATCTTTTAGTAATTTTTAATCAGATGCATGTATGATATGTCTAGATTTATGCATCTTAGGTCTCCACACCAAATTAATTTTTATCTTCAAAGTACATGTGTGAGCTATATGTCCAAATAATCCATAATTATTATATTTTACTTTAGGAAATAGATTCCAAAGTCTTCTAACATTCATCTGTCTTTTTAGGGATTGCATAAATTTATGATACATAATAGGATTAGTAAAATCTTCAAGTTTAGGTGGTATCCTTTTATCCTCGAGAGCTTTTATCGTTAATTTGTAAAATGAATTCATATCTTTCTAAATTTGATTTGTATAATTGGTTCTATAAAGTTTGCTCTCAAATTCATCCTTAGAATTCTTAAAATCTTTCTCGAGTTCTACATATGATGATTTTAAATTCTCATGATTTTTATTCAAGTCATCAAATTCATCAAGTAATTTTATGTGGTTGTTATCAATCAAAGCATGATCTTTCCTAAGGATTTCATATTCCTTTTTAAGTTCTTCAAATTCTAGACTTAGACTAGTATGCATTTTCTTCATTTTTTATATGCATCATGCATGTGTTCAAAAATTTCAAATAATTCATCATAAGTTAAGTCACATACCTCTTCTTAATCTGAGTGATCAAGACTGTCATCCATTAAGCACAAATTAGTGAATTCCTCTTCTTTCTCAGTCTCTGATGAATCTGAAGCTGAGTCCGCCCAGAAAGCTTTTTGAAACTTCTTTCTCCCCTTCTTTACAATAGGTTTCTCCTCTACCTTCTCCTTGCTAGGATTGACTTTGAGTTTAGGGAAATCCATCTTTATATGTTCAGATTTCCTGCACTCATTGCAAATAACATCATTTGAAACCTTGATATTTCTATTGAATTTACCTCTATTCCATTGCTGGCGTTTCTTCTGGTTCCTCTTCAGAAAACTTCTGAATTGTCTAGTCATCAATGTGATGTCTTCTTCATCCTTAGGTTTTGAGTGTTCACTCTCAGACTCTTCCACATTCAGTGTTATGTTCTTCTCTCTTCATGGTTCACCTACATCAATCTTTCTTTGACTAACTCCTTACTCGTAAGCAATAAGCGAACCAAGAAGATTATCAATAGAATAAATATTTAAATTTTTAGACTCTGTAATTGCAATAATTTTAGCATCATAAGCAGTAGATAAACAACGAAGAATCTTATTAACCATTTCAGCATTCGTTAGTTCTCTACCAAGTGCATGCAAAGAGGTGACTATTTGAGTGAATCTTGTGTACATATCAGAAATGGATTCATTAGGTTTCATTTAAAATAGTTCATAATCATGCAACAAGATATTAAGTTTAGATTGTTTAACCTTATTAGTCCCCTCATATATTATACAAAGTCTTCACATATGTCCTTTCCACTTTTGCAAGTGGAAACCCGCATATAATCTTCTGATTTTAAAGCACAAAAGAAATTATTCAAGCATTTAGCATTTAGTTGTGATAAGTCACGTTCTTCTACAGTCCAGTCTGTAAAAGGTGTTTCAACTCTAACTCCATCAACTAATATAGTTGGTTTTGTATATCCTTCCTGGACTAAGATCCACATACGATAATCAAGTGACTGTAAGAAAGTAGGCATGCGTGTTTTTCAAAAATCAAAAGGTGTATTATCAAATAGTGGATGTCTAGAAATAGAGTAACCCTCAGGTGTATTTCGGTTTCCAAATGTAGCCATCTACGTTAATCAAAAAGTAGTTTAAACTTATGATTTTGAAATAAAGTTCTGATACCACTTGTTGAGATTTGTTCACTATGAATTAGGTTGTTAAACCTAAGCTTATGCCTCAAGGCTATCCAAGAGGGGGGGGGGGGTGAATTAGTATTTAAAAAAAAAAATTATCCTTCTTTAGTATGTTGAATCGAAATTAAACTTTAATGGATTTTTAGAAAATGTTTTTCAACCACAATTTTTTGTAACAAAATAAAATGCAAAAAATAAAAAAGCTGTAAAAATAAAAGACACAAAATTTATAGTGGTTTGGTCTAAACCAGACCTACATCCACTCCCCGGAGGCACCCTCCGAGTATTGCACTAATACCAATAGTGTATCTCCTTTTGCACCCACATCAAGGAGGGGAAGCCTTTACAAACACTCTTTCCACCACTACCCTGTGCGGCAGAGAACCGTCATCCTTTTATACTATCCCCAATGTTGGTAGAGAACCCTTCGTCCTTTCACACTCCCCTAGTGTGGGCAGAGAACCCTTCATCCTTTTACACTCTCCTAGTGTGGGCAGAGAACCCTTCGTCCCTTCGTCCTTTTACACTCTCCTAGTATGGGCAGGGAACCCTTTGTCCTTTTACACTCTCCTAGTGTGGGCAGAGAAACCTTCAGCTGTTCACACTCTACTAGTGTGGGTAGAGAACCCTTCAGCTGTTCATACTCTCCTAGTGTGGGCAGTGAACCCTCCATCTGTTTACGCTCTCCAAGTGTTGGCAGAGAACCGGATCTCTTTGATAGATCTTCTCATAAGAAATCTAGAAGAAAGAAAGAAAAGAGTGAAGTAATCCAAAATCATAAGTAGAGACTCTTACCTTTGAACACCAAGCGAAGCCTTCACGCTCCAGTGGTAGGAATCCTCCTTTGAATGCTCTCTCACACTCTCTCCTTGACTCTTCTTCCAATAGGCACGAAGATCAATGAGCAAAAAGATTGGGTGGTAGTAAAAATTGGACCTTATATAGGAGTGACAAGAAAAATTGTCCAAAACTGCAAAATTTTCAAGTTAACACGTAATGGATCGTCTCGTACGATCGTGGATCGTCTCGAACAATTTTACTTAAAGTGTCGGAAACGATCCTAATGAATATTGGTACAAATTGTGTTCGTACACAATTATCGTCCCGTATGAACTAGGTTCGTCTGGACGATCAATTATTCCATTGGTCGGTTCCCAAAAAGTGCAGAATGCCGCCAAAATGTGAACTGTTGATTCACTTCGTCCCAGGATGATTTGCATTTCATCTGGACAAAATTTTTACAGAGAAGAATTCATCCTGGGATGATTTGGATTTCGTCTAGATGAAATTTTTACAGAGAAGAAATCATCCTGGGACAAAAATAATTTTGTCCTGGACGATCAGGACTTAGAAAAATTTTCTCAATTCCTGATCGTTCCATTGCTCTTACGAGGAAATAACTTACCTGATCGTCCTGTACAAACTAGGTTCGTCCCATACGATCAGTACAAATTTTGTAAGATCTCCTTAAATGTGTGTGTGTGTGTGTGTCATTATTCACTCAATTACAATCACTCCCTCTCAATTCAAAGAATAATTTAGAGCTTCAATTTGCAAAGAATTGTATGCTGAATTTGATTTGAAGTCTTCATAGTTTGGAGTTTAATTTTCCTGAAATGTTAGTACACACAAGAGCAAAAACAAATCTTTCAAAAAATGTTATGAGATAATTATACATAAAACAATAATATTTGAAATCATCAAAACTATACAAGTTGCAAGAATGTAACATATGAAAATAGCAACTCTCTTAACAGATTCATGTTAGAATATTAGTATTTGTTTTCATATGATGAGTATGAGTCTCATTTTGACTCACAGTTTGACCCGTCTATAAATTCCAAAATAGTTAAGGAATATATAGTTAAGACATTTGAGGATTTGTTTTATGATGCAATAGGGAAACAATTTCAATAATATATAGAAAAATCCTCAAATAAAGAGGAACAAAACTTTATAATTTGTTGCATGTTGCATAACAACCAAATTAAAATGGGTTCTCTACTCACTCAGAGTTATTTGATGATATAAAGAAATTAAAGATTAAGACAAAATATAATGTACCTAGAGAATACTTAATCAATTCATTGGTCTATTTAAAGATACTAACCATGTAGATAATTTAATTCCAATTGACTTATACTGGACTAAAAAATTAGTTTTCAAACTTGATTTGACAATTATAAAATATATTATTGTGTTAACGGATGTATGTTATACTATGGGGATAAGTTATTAAAGATTACATGTTATCATTGTAACGCACTAAGCTTTGAATTAAATTTTGGGGAAAAAAAGAAGGCAGAAGTATGTTTTAGTTAGTCATATGTTCTACGTACCCATCGTTGCTAGATTATAATGTTCATATGCATCTGTGAGCTTTGTTGCACATATGCGATGACATAAGGAACATAGTTCACAAGTATGTATTTTAACACATCTATTAGAAGAAGAAGCCTATAAACACTTTGACTGTATACATCCTACTTGCATTGTAGAACTAAGGAATGTAAGATTAGGTTTATGTGCATATGATTTTAGTCCAATTAATCAATATACCTCACCTTACACATGCTATCATGTGATGCTCACCTACTACAATCTTCCTCCATAGTTGTATATGACTACACCCTACATATTTTTTACACTTATCATTCCAAACCCACACAATCCAAAGGCAAAGATAGATGTGTTCTTGTAACTATTAATTGATTACTTAAATTTATAAATAAATAAAAAAAAAAAAAACTCACCTATATCATTCAAGTATTTAAATAAACCTAAGAAGATTGTAAAGAATAAAGCATATCCTAAAGGATCAATATATGAACCATACTTGATGTATGAGACTACTCAATTTTGCTCATACTACTTTGGCACAGAGTTAGAATCGACAAAAACTACTACACCTCAAAATTTGGCTAATCAAAATATATATTCATCTACCAGTATCATATCAGTATTCAATGGAAGTGGTGAGGTAGCAGGCGCTTGTACTATACGTCATTTAGCATATAAAGAGATGAGAGGTACGACATTATTTACACTACTAAATTGTGTTAATTTGAGTCATATATCGAGTAAGCTTAAGTTAAAATTATATACATTCTATGGACTCCTAAATTCAAAAATTTTATAGGAAGATCATTAATGCTCTGAATACAACATCACAATTAGAGTAAGAAAAGAGAGTGGAATCTGAATTTTGACATTTGTTCAAAAAAATGTAATGTATTTTGACAAGTCACTTCAACCTTCTATATAATCAATGAAAATTATAGTAACATATATACACTTTCTACATAAACCACGCTCATAATGAAGCCAGAGATTTCTAATACCAAAGTTTCATGAGTATAGCCTGGGGACCTATAAGAGTAGAGAAATGTTGGCCAATTTTTATTGTCAACGGTTATAGATTTCAAACTAAAGCTTGATGTAAAGGTCAAAAAATAGAAAATTTTGGTGTAAGTGTGAAAGGGAACAATTATACAGGTCATGATTTTGAGTATTATGGGGGCAAAAAATATATTAAATTTTAAAAAAAAAAAAATCATACTATATGATGATGATCGTCTGCTTGTTTAATGTTACTTCAAATAGGTAAATTATCTAATTATTTTTAATTAAATTAATTAAAATTTAAATTGATCATGCTAAATGATGTGCGACATATTATATGATATGTTTAATTATTCTAATTTAATAGCCAAAATTAAAGCCTGATGTGATATTATTCAGGTTGACTTACGAATTAGATTATTCTTTAAGGTTGTACATAATGTAATTTTTATTTCAAAATAAGAATTTAGTTCTTATGGTGTTTAATATATAGAGATTTTTCTAGCTTGAAATGCATGTTAGCTTGGTTGGCTAGTCGCTATGCAATAGTTTTGGATATCCACATAGAAATAAAGTTATGTGTAGGGTTTCTCTAACACGAATTAAGGAGAAAACTATATAATCTCAAGTGGATGAGCCAAAATGTGGATAGATATGTTAGTGTCAAATCGTAATAAATATGTTTGTGTCACTCTACGCTTCTATTCTACAACATCGATTTTTATTTTTACAGGCTCTAATATTTATGTGATGTGATAAAATTTATTTTAATCATACTTCTCTCATATGATAAAAATAATGAGAATGATAGAATTACTTTGCTCTTGATCTTATTAGCATGTTGTGGAAATAAATAGTTGTGTAGAATCAAATATAGTTTTTTTTTATTAATTTGTTTTTTTTATTTTTAGAATCAAATATAGTTGTTTGTTGTTTGTATGATCAGCTTTGAAATATCTTGGCTTATTAAGATCTCATATTTTGCTAAGAAAGGCCATTTTTATTTATTATTTTTACTTCTCAAAACAATAAAAAATATTGTTCAATTTTTAAAATTTCATTTATATAGTTTAAAATCGCACATCAATTCATCCCCCTTCCTTTCCCCCTCATAATGTGTGACATGCACTAGAATTAAATTATTCTTCTCACCAAGAGCAATTCTATGAATATGATTGAAATACGAGATTATCTAACAATACGAGCAACTGCTCCTAATAAGATATTACTGGAGAGCAGATCAACCAACCCCTAATGTATAAAAGTAATGCCAAAATCGTAATAGGCTGCCCTTGATCACGCGCATCATGATCATATATGTTCAAGCTAACAGAGTCTATTGAGATTATAAACAAGCTCCAAATTAAATGATATTCGATTATAATTTCGGCTGAATATGTCACATGTTGGTTTGAACCTTGAAAAGATTTTTTTTAAAATATTGATTTAATTATTGAAATATTATGAAGTCAAAATTTTAGGTTAAAATTTATGGTTGATCATATATCAATTGTATGGTCTAATGTCTAAAATGAAAATCATATGATGCTTTGAATTTACAATTTCGAAGCCAAAATTATAGTATATCTTACTAAATATTTGACTATTAAAAATAAGTTAATTCATATTGAAGGTCAACCGTCTTGTGACTATAGATAGAATCCGCCAAATGTCATATCCTAAACGTTAAAAATATACATTAGATGATCGAATTAAAGTTAACAAGTCATACATTAATAAATCAAGCCAATTTATTTCCATATAAATCAGACGGCCACAAATCAATCATAAATCGGGATCAGATCAGCTTTCTGAAATGAATTATTTAATTTATTTTTTTCGTAAATTGCTGGGTCGGCTTTGAAAGCGAGGAGAAGAGAAGAGCGATTTGGCCAATTGTCGACGAGCAAAATTCCACGTGGCCGAATGCTATGCTATTAGAATAATAAGATATTTTTTTATTAAAATAAATTTAATTCATAATATTATTTTCAAATGCTTTTTAAATTGAAATACTTATCTCATAATTTTTTAATATGTTGTATATAAATTTTAAAATAAAAATATTATTTTTATTTTTCTATAAAATGAAATTAATGAATTCATTTTGAAATAAATATAATAGAAATTTATTTATTTTATTTTAATTAAAATCTGATGAAGATATCAGGATTTTTTTTTTTTTTTTTTTTTCATTTTCGTAAGAGTTTAATAGGTCAGATTAACATAGGGCAATGGGTCTCTTTCAAGTTTAGTGGTGAAACTCTTAGAGAAATTGACGCATGGATTATTCTTTTCGATTTGGTTAACGTGGGAAGCGGGACTTTATATGCCTACCTCTTCATCTTCTTTTATAACCCCTTTCTCCTAGCTGCCATTACAAGAAACCAAAGCGGGGAGCGTGTGGGGAGGATGGTTGATTTTTGAAAAGAGAAAGAATAACGGTAGAGAAGAAGGCCAACTTGGTCTCTTCCTCCTGCGTCTTTTTTTAACTCATATCTTAGATTTCTCTTTGAAGTTCTCTTATTAGATTTCGTCGGCCGAGTTTGGCAACGTTTGTGCCTCTTTGCGCTTTAGATTTTACTGTAGAAAGAGGGAAAGCAGAGAAAGGGGGAAGCTTGCCCACAAGTGTTCTCTAAAGAAGCCGGTTTTTCTTCTCTAAAGTTCGCTGGAGAAAAAATTTTGGAAGAAAGAGTGGATTTTGCTTGGAAAGCTGAGAGATGTGGGATCTCAATGAGTCGCCGGACCAGAGAAATGCTGCGATATCCCAAGTCGAGGAGATCTCCTCAGGTGGTTCTGATGCCATGGTGATGGAGCTTGGAGCGGGGTCTACTGAAAACTCCAGCTCCTCTACCGTCGTGATCGAGCACTCGAACGGTGGAGTCGGCGTTGAGGACTTGTTTGGGTTCGAGGAGAGCTACTCCGGCGAAAGTGAGACGGTAGTGACGCACCAGTTCTTTCCGATTAGTGAACGGCAGCCGGAGTTACCATTGCTTACTTTAGGCGCCGGTGGTATGCCGCCGGAGCAGAACACCAGGTTCGGATTGAAGCTGTCGGAGCCGGCCATGACCGGCGGCGTTGTCAAGAACATGGTGGTCTCGCAGCCAATCAAAAAGAGCCGCCGGGGCCCGCGATCACGGAGCTCACAGTACCGTGGTGTCACCTTCTACCGGAGGACCGGTCGTTGGGAATCCCACATCTGGTATTCTTTTTCACTTTCCCTTCTTCCACAGTACTGAAAAAAAAAAAAATTTTGATTTTGAATCTTTTTCCGTTTTGACCTTTTTAAAATATATATATGTTCTCATTGTCCTCTTTATATTTTTCTTCCAGGGATTGTGGCAAACAAGTTTATTTAGGTAAGAATTATTCTCACAAATAATAAAAAAAAAAAAAAATCGGTTTTTGTGATTTTTCAACCCAAAAAATTTCATCGTGGCAATTGATTACCTTGTGCAGGAGGATTCGACACAGCTCATGCTGCTGCAAGGTAGTTAACCCTCTTCATTCTAGTCCAAAAATTTTGTTAAAGCTTTGTTCTGTTCATTTCTCCCTTCTAAAATTTGAACCTTCAGATTGAATTCTATAGTTTTTTTTATTTTATTTTTAGAGCTTATGACAGAGCTGCCCTAAAGTTTCGTGGCGTTGAAGCAGACATTAATTTCATCCTGAGTGACTATGAGGATGAACTGAAGCAGGTATAGGTTCTTAGGCAAGTAATTGATCAGTAATTTTATTGAAAAAGTTTAGCAAAATGCATTTATTTTTTTCTTGCAGATGGGTAATCTAACAAAGGAGGAATTTGTTCTTCTTCTTAGAAGGCAAAGTACAGGATTTCCTAGAGGAAGTTCTAAGTTTAGAGGGGTTACCCTTCACAAATGTGGCAGATGGGAGGCTAGATTAGGCCAGCTTTTAGGCAAGAAGTATGTATCATATCCTTCTCAGATTCTTAAAATTTCCTTACAATGTTCTGCTAATCTAACTTTTCAAATCTTATTTTTGTAATAGATATGTTTATTTGGGTTTATTTGATACAGAAGTTGAAGCTGCTAGGTATGAAATATTAAACCATAATGCATTTTCAGAATCATGAACTTGTATTTTTCTTATTGTTGTATGAATATTTGCCCTTTTTGTGACTTACAGGGCTTATGATAAAGCTGCAATAAGGCTCAATGGGAGGGATGCAGTGACCAACTTCGACCCAAGGAAATATGGAGAAGAGCTCAACTCTGAAGGTAGTTTCTAATTTGAATGAGATAAAAAAAAATAACCTTTTGAGGCTCTCAATCAATTACATAATGCTTTTATTTTTCTGAAAACTGATAACAGATGTAGAAGCTGGTCATAATTTGGATCTCACGTTGGGGAGCTTCAGCTCTAAAAGAAGTCTTGCACCGATTGAAGATGATGGCTTGATGATCATGGATCAGAGAGTTCAAATGAGTTATGAACCTGAATGGATTAGAAGCACTGGACCCAAGGTATAGCAATCTTCTTTTGTTCAAACACCAGTCCAAAAAGATAAAAACAATATAGCTAAGTTGCAGTATTTGCTCCTTTTATAGTACGATGACAAGCCAAACCTGCCTGAACAAGAGCATTACAGAACTAATCATCATCCCTCAAGCAGCATATATATCCAAACTCCAGTCCTCCAGGCCCATCGGCTTGAATTTGCTAACCATAAGCAAGTGGGTAGTCCGTCAATGGAATTAAATTTTGAATTATTTCCCCATGATGATGCCTAATCTGATTTCTTAATTCAATTTTAATGCAGTTTCGAAGCAGTATCCATGGAATGAAAACAAAAGATGAAGGTTTAGGACTATTTTCTTTATCGGTCAGCAGCAACGAGCAGCCTCGAAGGCTGCCGGTTTCTGCAATGGGCGGCGGAATCCAGTGGCCAGCATCTGCAGCTTTCACTGCAAGTAGCTCTCCTCATCTGTTTTCTGCCATGACAGCAGCATCATCAGGATTCTCTTATCAAACTGTGAGGCCTCAACCCAACAAAATACAGAGGAACTGAACTATCAATAGTAAACTTCATGGCTTTTCTTTTTCATGGTTCCTCTGTGATGGGTTGGAGTTGCTTTGATCAGTTTTATTAGTTAACTTCAAGCACATAAGGAGTGCAAATAGGCTTAGATTTTTTCCTGCACTTGGTAGGAACATGTGTTAGCACAAGTTGAAAGGTTGAATCTAAATGCAACATTTTGAGTTGTTTTATTGGTTTTTTTTTTCAGTTCTTTTCTTACTCCTAATAAAAATATTTTTTGATGTGCTGCTTAATTTATATTTGTAAAAAATAGCCCTTAATCAAATTAGAGAAGGCGTAAATATAATATAGAGAGAGACATGACGTATGAGGAGCATCTCTTGTAGGAGAAATTAGCAATGGGGAGCGAGTGACAATAGACATCATGTAATGATAGGCTGATTGGAGGTGATTAGTGATGTCGTTCTTCTGAAAAGTGAAGAGATGAGGAGATCATGAAAGCAGCAAAGAACGATGAGTGAAGGGAAATTACACAACTCACCTTAGCTTGTTGGTTGAGAGCTTATGTTTTCAACTAAGATGTCTTGTGTTCGAGTCTTTGTGTATGCGTTGTGTGTATGAGTTTGCCTTCAATGACCTAAATGTCCAAATAAAAAAGGGAAATTAGAAATCTCTTGTCTAGTACTCCAGGCAGCGTTCAGATCTCTAGATTTTATATGATTCGGGAATGTTGCTTTAAGGGAAAAAGTGCAAATTAGAGGGAATGAATTAGGTGTGCAAACTAGGCATTTAAAACTTTTTTTTAAACGCTTTCTTTGGGATGACTTTTTATTGTTTTGTAAATCTATTTTTTAGTATTAAAATCTATTGAAAGCAGGAGAAAAATTGTGATCTAAAGTTGTCCCAAGCAAAGCATTTTGGGATGGCTTTCTTACTGCTTTTTAAAACAGTTTTTTAAATAGTTCAAGTAATTTTTGTACTAGAAAGTTCCTTTAAAAAGTGATAAGAAAACCGTCCCAAATGAAACCTAAATCACACATAATGAATGCACCAGAGAAAGCTAAATATAGAATAATGAAACGCATAATGTGTAGGTTAAGTAAATGTAATGATATAATATAAAATAAATGTAGTGTATTGAAAATATTTTTGAGTTGTTTGGTTGAGTACATTATAAATTGTATGAGATTATATTTTATGTTTGATTTGAAGTAAAATTAATTTAGTATATAACATGGTATTGACAGATGTGGTGACGATGATCAAAGTTGGCATGTCGCTACTAGCAATACTTTACACAAGCAATCTATTTGAAATTCATCCAAATAAATTGAGAAGGGTTTTCAAATACGCCATTATTTCACTCTGCATTTATATCTTATCCAACCAAATAACATAATTTCAGAACTATACCATTTACTTTTGCTTTGCACTAATACTTCTTGCAACCAAAATGCCCTTTAACCATAATTTCAAATATTTAACTCAATTATATATATCTCCTAAAGTTAAGCAAAAGTAAATATTATAATCTCAAGTAAGGTGATTATGAAGGTAAATGCTAAGATGTGATATGAATTTGATTGTTCAAGCACATGTAACTATCTTTACGCTTACATAGTAGTATAATTACAAGTCATAAGGTAATCATCAAATATCAAGCAAGTCCAAGCAATAAACTAGATAAATAATTAAATGTGTTTAGGAAATTTAAGCAAAAGAGCAAGAAAGATATCATGATATTTATGTCATTTGACCAATTTCATGCTCTAGGACTAAGAATCTTAATACCCAAAGTTTGCTATGCAAACATACTTCTTAACATAGAAGAAAACTTATACTATCTCATTATGGGCAATAGAATCAAACACCTAAATGTTATGGGCAACAAAATCAAACACCTAACCTAGAGCTTAGAAAATATAGTCTTTAAGATAAAACTAATGCGCCAAACCTATGTGTCCTTGAAATTTGGAGGAGATCTAAAGGCTGTCTCCTAATTTATAAGTTCATCCTCTACAAAATATAATAGAATGATATACAATTAAAAAAATTTATACAAAGTTTAAAGATTAAAGTAAAAAAAGTTACCAAAGTAAATGTAATTGAATTGATGAACATTATTAACTTGAATTTTGAAGCAAGTCATTGTTTGTACTACTATTGATCTTCATCGGCCTATCCTTTAGCATAGAGCACTATAGTTTAGCATCCATGTCACTAGATGCACTAAGATTTTTTGGTTCACACCTTTTGTGACCCCTAATATTGTTATGAATCCTTCAATTCTCCTTGATTCATTGATTATTGCTGACATGATTGGATAACGCATGACTCAATTAGCCAATAATCAACCCTGTAATAGCCTCTAATTGCTCAAGGTTCTAAAGGCTTAGTTAGACTTAGGCTTAGATGATTAACCTAAGACTAGAATGCCCACTTTTTATTTAAAGCATATTAATTCAATAAGATTTATAGTGAATCCTTGACCTAACTAAACTCTAGCTCAGTTGCTCTTTGACTCTAATACCCCTAGTACTCATGTAGTTATAAAACTCTAAAAAACCTCCATTAAATGCCCTTAGTTCCTTCATGAACTCGACACCTAAAACTCAGGTGTAAAGTTCAAAAGTGCCTTCCCAATAACAATCTCTACATGCATGTGGCTTACACTCAAGCCATTGATATGTTCAAAACTCTTAGAGGGCCTTCCAAGAGATCCTTCTAGTAACATTCTCGAGAACATCCTCGTCCAGATCTTTGAGAGTGATCTCGAGATTATTCACATGATATCTCTCAGTTCACTCAAATTTGCTCCTCCTAACTAGGTTTGCCTAAGGCGAACTAGCTCTCAATCTACTTGCTTCTCGATAAGGTGATGTGGCATAGTTGACTACAGCTTGGGCTAAAATAAAATACCATCTCACAAGTAATTTCAACATTTATACTAAAATTACATCATAATTAACTTCAAATAAGTGTAAATGAAACTCTAACACAAAGAAACAATTATTATAACAATACTCTCAATTTCATCTATTCTAATCTAAAATCTAGTCATTGATTTATGTTTCAAATGTCATGTATCAAATATTTAGAATATTATGGGCAGTCATACATATGATGCACAAATAATATGTGCAATCATATGGTAGTTCTATAATTTTGATATAATTGGTAGATTAATCTTTTTAGTTTTGAAAAGAGTTGGAGGCTATCTTGATAACTCTTCTTCTTTATTATATACCTTTTTATCTCTAATTGAAACGGCTAAGAATGAAATGAAATTTTTGTGATTAACTAACCACATCTTTTTGGTTGAAAATTTTAAAGATCAGCTTTTCATTTTCTTAAAGGTCTCTTACAATCTCAAGGAAAATATTTTAAGTGAATTATATTATTTATTTTACAATTTATTAAAGATGTAATTTGCATTAACCTAGATTCTGACCAAAGTTCAGAAAAATTAGGTTGCCTAGCACCTAAAGATAGGTGTTTTGGGTTACACTAACCCATAAGAATAGGTATTTGAGTTGCATTAGCCAATAAAGAGATTGTGTAGGTTGCAGAAGTTTCTCTGCATATTTGTTGGGTAAGGGAATTAATTGATCTTCTAGTTGGTAAGTCTTCTTATGAAACAATAATCTATGTGACACTACAGGAAGACACGGTATTACTGGCGGACCATATCCGCCGGTAACACACAAAATCCGACGAAAGGCCTTGGTTTCCGACGCATTTCTGTCGGATTTTGGTACGCCGGTTTGGTACGCGTCGAAAAATGTCTTCCGGCATTTATAAGACGCTGGAAACCTTTCCGACTCACTCTCCGACGCATTACCGGCGCAAAATATGTTAGTCAAAACGTCGTTTCTTAACCGATTATTCGGGCGATATATACGTCGAAATTTTACTACGTACATATCTGTCGGAAAATACCGGCAGATAAAACGTCGTAGGTTCGCCGCAACTAAAGCTATGGCTTGTTTCCGGGTCTATTGTTGCGCCGGAAAATGCCGGCGTAGAAGACGCCGTAAGTTGCGCTGTAACTAAACCTACGACTAGCTTCCGGCGCATTTGCCGTCGGCCCATTCCGACAAAAGTAAAAAGATACCCATGTAATACCATATGCTTAGATTCCTTAGACAGTATTTATGGCTAAAGGTTGCCAAACACCTCATATAAATCAATGTTCCTCGAATAAATGCAACTCCAATGTAAGGTCAAATCTATCAGTCTCCTTTTGTCACATAATTTGACACTACAAGCCCCCTCACCATCCTTCACATTTTCAAGGCACTAGATTCCTAATTTGCAAAGATCATTCATAGACTTCAGCTCCCGGCACAGTGGACGTCGGAAATGCTGGTACATTCCGACGTTACGACCGGCGCAGTGGACGTCGGAAATGTTCCGTCGCACGATGCGCCGGAAAATTCGCCGTCATTATTCCTTCGCATTATGCGCCAGTACAAGCGCCGCATTTACCGACGCAAAAAATTCCGCCGGAAAGTCCAACGTTATTCGCGTGTTTTTCGGTAGTGTGAACATTTGTTGGATGATTTTGGTATTTAGTGGTATAAAAATCTATACCTTTTTTAGTTGAGTGAATCCAATGCTTCATTTAGGACAACTTACTACTTTCTAAAGCAGGTTTTTTGTATAAAAATTTCTAAAAAAAAATCTACCAAAAGTCATAGGCTTCGTTTGGGGTGGATTTTTTACTATTTCTTCAAGCAACTTTCTAGTACAAAAATTTTGTACAAAAACTGCTTTAAGAAGTAATAAAAAAGTCATCACAAACGAAAGCCTAAATCATAGAACTTAGTAGTTGAACACTTGGTTGCTTAATCTTTTAGATTTCACCTTAGTTGAAATATATCCAATCATGATTGTAGAATTTAATCAATTAATTAAAAGAATGTGTATTAGGATTTTTAAGAGTAATTAATTAACAAATTATTTCTATTGTGTAATTTTTTGTATATTAATTTCTATTAGCTTTTCACTCCTTTTGTATCTTATTTTCAATATTTAACACTTATTTGCATATTGAACTTATCAACTATTTTTCAGTACAAAAAATACTTCTGTTGAAAGTAATCAATAAATAGGTAGTATAGCTAACATTTAGAAAGTATGAGTAGGTTGAGACTTGAAAAGCAAAATAGTGAGAAAGGTGTCCCAAATAGAATCTTAATGCCTTGAATTAGACTAATTTAATTTAATATTAATTTAATTTGATTCAACTTGAGCTACCCACTAAGCTTTTTAATATATGATAAAACAAAACAAAACCAATTAAATTTACAAAATAATGTTATTTGTGAATATTTTACTATTTTAAATTAGGTAAGATCTTTTTTAATGTATAAGAGCCAATTGTCAAAATAGAATATATATATATATATATATATATATATATATATATATATATATATATATATATATATATATATATATATATATATATATATATATATATATATATATATATATATATATATATATATATATATATATATATATATATATATATATGTGTGTGTGTAATTGAAATGTTTTTAGATTTAGTGCTGTATAGAAGTTTTGGCTTTAGCTTAGGGAGCAATGGAAGAGACGGATTGCAAAATGTCTAAAAATTTTCAATTTTTAAATATAATGCCAAAATTCGTTAGACACAAATTAATTCATTATATCTTAAATTTTAAATTTGTCTTTTATATTAATTGCATTCATACCACTTTTTATGAGTCATCATAAATATTTTTATGTATATATAATTTACTTGAAAACACTCCACATTTACATGTAGAATGATGTTCAAAAATGATATTCGGTTCTACATAATTAATTTAAAAAATAAACTTATTTAATCATATGTAAAAGGCAATTAATGTAAATTAGCTATCAAATTATCATTAATAATTTTATTTTAAGTGGCATTAATGATACCCACATAAGTAATTTATGTGATAATTAAATGCATATTCTTACTACTTTATTTTATATGGAAGTTTAGTCATAATTAAAAATAAAAACTTCTATATATTGGAGAGAGAAGATAAGGGAGGGCTGGCAAAGGATCTTAGGATAACATTTTGTATTTGGGTAAATTTCTCTTTTCTTTAATTTATATAAGAAAATCTTCATTTTTTATTTTGTAGATGTGTACATAAAAATGGCTACATCATGACTCATATTTATTTTATTTTTATTTTTTTGGGTAAATTTGGGGCAAAGCCCTTTCATATATACAAATAAAGAAAATAACAAAAATTATAACTCCAAATCTCATAAAAAGGAGATAAGGAATTCTAAAGGAAACAAAATAACATAAACGAAAACAAAGAAGACAGAATGGCTGAAGAGCCAAAAGGACTCAAGCTATTCTGCCAATGCACGATATGGGTCAGTACTCGAACGGGTCTGTGCAGAACAAAACCCCTGGTTGCCAAAAGACCGTCCTAGGGGCAGCTAATAAATTAGCATTCATCATCGTCCTTTCAAAAAAACCACCAAGGCAACCTGTAAGGAAGACAAAATTTACAGGCACCTCAAAAAAGAATGAAGCAAAGTCAGCAGCAGCATGTTCATTCCTCGAACAACAAACATCCTCCAGTCCAGTACTCTTAATTGTGCTTCCAGTCATATATTTGGGAAAGGAATTATGCCTACACGTACAGAACACAGGAACGGGTAACATACAGCCAGCCATCCTACTAAAATTCACCAGTGAAGTATTTTTTTAAATGCATAGAGAAAATATGTTATTCATGACATGCATGCATCCATGATTATACAAATAATACACATGCAAGCTTTATGTTTCGTTCATGGCATTTTGATGATATCATGAAAGATTTGTACACATGCATACGTGAAAGTTGCATGCATGCTCGAGAGCAAGCTCAAAAATTTTAATATATTTATATATAGTAGCTAGATATTACTAAATCATTGATATCTTATGTTTTGAACAGTAAACATTATTTGAAAATTTATAGTATGTATATAATATTTGGTTCTTCATATAGTTTCTTATTTGTCTTTCCATACAAAATGACAAATAATCTTCCATTTGAATTCCAACTAATCTTTCACAATAAAAACAAAGTAGAATCTCAGCTGATCTGTGTAAGCTAATATGAGCATATTAAGGCTATTTCCAACCCAATAAATCTTAATGTGTTAATATTGACTTTTTTTTGTATAAACTATAACAAAACTATTTTGGAAAATTTTTAAGAGAATCTCAAAGAGTTTTAATCTTTTTTAAGATAAAATTAATATATAAATAATTGATCAAATGAATATTATACTCTGCTTAAAATTAATTTAGAGGCTTTGAAACTATTCTGATAAAAAATTAGTAGAAATGTTCTGACTAAATTTATATATATATATATATATAAGCATTAAAGGCTATGATGGATCTTCTCCTACAATTATTTTCCTTTTTTTTATTGGAGCAATGATGAGAATTCTCTTTTCATAGTATGAGCTTAATTAACTAGGCAAATAGGTCCCTATGCCTATCAAGAACTAAATATATTATATGTATTACATTCATTTTAATTATTCATGATATTTTTCCCCTTCATTTTCTAAGCTCATTTTTTGGTGAAATTATTCTATGCTGATACGGGCGCCGCCCAGAGGCGAGCCAGAACGCGTCACATCACTCGTTTGTTGTGTACCACGACTGTGTACCGAGTGACATGGCGCATTCTGATTAGCTTCCGGTGTTTGCACAGAATAATTTATCCATTTTTTGGGTCTCTTTTGGGAGACTTTTGATTGTTCTTACTCTGCTTATAGTTTTATTTTAACTAGCTTCTTTGCTTTTGAAGTTCCCCCTCCCTTTTTATTTATAAATCAATTAAATGCTCAAATTTTGTCCATATTTTACTCAAAATTTGATATATATTCATGGATAATATATGTTATTTCTTGAATATTTATAAATCATATTTATAATGAATAAGCAAATGCATATCCACTTAGATAATCCTTCAAAAAATTTAAAATCTCAAGACTATCTTTTATTCTATCATTTTATCATGATTATCTTGATCTTACATTGTCCTATAAATATCTCTCACCATGAAGAGCAAATTGTTCACTTCTTTTGTTTTCATTTTTTTATTTGAAATTTTTCCTAAACAAGAAAAACTTCCTTTCAAATTTAGATTTTAACTGTTCTCTTCTTCAAAATCTTTTGAAACTAAGCTTATCTTGATTTTTTTTTTTTAATGGCTGTGTCCCCCTTATAAAATTAGTTTGACTTTAACTTGTAGATTATTAATTAAATTTGTTATAATATTTGTGTAATTTATATTCTTGTACTCTTTTAGGATTTTGCTTACGATCAAGAGAGGGTTATTATTAAGAGTTATGCTTGCAACCAAAAAATGGTATTTTTTTTTTTAACCAAATAAGATTATTCATTTAAAATAAATAGAGAGGTACATCAGCAAAAAACCAATAGTCCAAAAATAAAGAACAATGAAAGCCCAAAAAAAACTCAGACAATTAGGGAAAATCAATGGTAGGGGACTCAGGCACGGAGGCCCTAGCATCATCCATTCAACCAAATATGGACCATCCATAGGTGACCGAGCAATCGAGGGCCTAGAACGACCAACCAAGGTAGCTTGATCAATTTTTAGGGGTCGGCCAAAAATCGAGCCGAGACCCTAAAGGCTCCTAAGAGAAAACAGATGGGGACGCAAATTCGGGAAAGACACCCAAACATGGACAATAGGGGATTCAACATCCACATCAAACGAAGGCTACCACTTGATCAATCGCATATAGCAATTGTTACTAAAGTAGGAACGATGCGCAAAAATACGACAATAATCCAAATCATGCGCTAGTTTAATCAAAACATTTTTTGCATTGAGTACAATAACAGAAAAATCGCCATTAAGTTTAAGATTGAAAAAAAATCTCCTAATATAATCAAGTGACGGCCGGTGGGTCAGAAACTTCCCCACCAATGTGAACTCAAACGGAGCAACTAGAGAAAGCACCTCATCCTCAGAAATTCACAAAAAAATGCATCCCACGATGAGAAGAAATCGTCAAATCAGGGAAGGAAGAAATGTTACCCTTAGAGAGCATCTCTTCACTTCCCCAACCGAAGAGGAGGCAGCGGAAAGCGCGACCACAAGTGGAATACCCAATTCGCCGCAGAGGGAGAAACCCTAGCAGAACGCATGACCTTATTTTTTTAAAATCAATGTTAACTAAAAAGTGGTATTGAAAGATGTGTTTGCATCTAGAAAAATACAGTTCAAACTTTACAAAAACTTGTATTCCATCACGCTTGGCAGAGGAGATTAGTAAAATTTTCAAGGGAGTTTTGATGAGTTGATGTAGACTTTTAGGCTTTCATTCGGACGACTTTATTACTATTTTTTAAAGCTGTTTTTTTGTAAAAAATAAAAGTCATCTTAAACAGAGCCTTAGAAATATCAAAGCACTATAAATATCTTATGTACTTAATTCAATTCATTGACTTTATACCTTTTTTTTCTCTTTCTCAACAACTCTAATCTTTAATAACCTTAGTACGTCAAATTAGCAACTTTGTTTACATCAACCAACTCTTTAAATTTGTGGTACACACCGTTTTCTAAAGGATGATCTTTTACCTTTTTAACAAATTTAGCTATAAGTAAAAACATTTCAAAAAAATTATATTTACATTATACTTTCAAAATGTAAATTTACTTTTTACAGAATCTATATTTCTAACTACTATAATAATTATTCTCAATAAAGTTGCAGTCATCATCCAATTGGGTGTGTTGATATAATTGAATAAAGTAGATGTACCTTTATATAACATTATTTATTGCAATCTTTATTTTTATTTGATGGTGTATGCACCTATGAGGCTATACCATTCAAATACTTTAATTTTACACATTTGATAAATTATCTTTAATAATTGCAATTTGCATCTGCTCTGATGTGTTAATCTTTATTTCATACACTTAATATAATTAGTCATTTCATTAATCATCTATGGTCCACCCTAACATTAAGTGGGTACATATTTTAATTTTTATAATTCATTTGAAAAAAAAAAAAAAAAACTAACATGGTTGCATAAGTGGCCCTAAAAAAGCATGTAAGAGCAAAGCTTTTTCTATGGTAAGAGGTTAGAAAAAGCACTTTTTTCTTCGTTAGATTTTGTTTGGGATTGCTTTCTAACTATTTAAAATAATTTTTTAGTACAAAAATTAAAACCTTTGTATTAAAAAATTGCTTTAAAAACAGTAAGAAAGCTATCGCAAACGAAACCTTAGTCTTTGACTTCGTTTTGGACGGCTTTCTTAATGTTTCTTTAAGCATATTTCTAGTTAGGGGTGTCAATTTTTGACACGACTCGAACCCGACCCGAAAAAATTCGGATTCGGGTCAACCCGAACCCAAAACGGGTCGGGTTCGGGTTGAATAAATCAAACCGTTTTAAAAATCGGGTCGGGTTCGGGTTGACCCAGCATAAGCCGAAATTGACCCAAAATTGACCCGAAAGTGACACGAAAACTCATATTTGACCTGAAAACCCGATATTGACCCGATTTTGTCTCGGAAATCGAATATTGACCCGATTTTTTATCCGAAAATTAGCAATTTTAAGTCAACTTCGGGTCATTCATGTCTGGTCAGCTTGAACCCGGAACCCAAATCGAGTCGGGTTCGGATCCGAAAACCTGACCCATTTTTAAAAATGGGTCGGGTTCGGGTTGACCCGAACTGTGCCGGGTCAGTTCCGGGTTCAACCCGAAACCCGAACTCGCTAACCCGAATTGACACCACTATTTCTAGTATAAAAATTTTTTTAAGAAGCAATAAAAAATTCATCCCAAACTAAACCTTCTACTATGTATAGAAATTAGCACAAATAATACAAAAAATAAAAACTTTTTTTTTTCTCGATCAAAATAAACATGAAATAAAGTGAGGTGAAGCAAGGTCTTCAAAACCCTAACGTACAAGTCATCAAATACCTTTGACAGGACCCACCATCAGCTCTCAAAATATTTTTATCATAATTAACATTTTATCACAATATCTCTAATATACCTTCTCATTTCATCCACATTAAATATTTTTTATTTAAAATCCATTGTTAAATTATATTAAAATTTTATGAGACAAATAAATTACTGCCATTTAAATTATATTTATTTATATTCTATCCGTCAAAGAAAATTTAAATTAATATTCTAATAGTTATAACAACTTCAAATAATTACATTAATTAAATTTCTTATTGGTCCTGATCAAATACTCATTGTAACTAAGGAGCTTTTATTTTGTTCGATTGACCGGATGCAAGAAACATCCAGTCCTAGGCAAAAAAAGGCGGTACCGAGGTGTACCGAGTTTTTCAAAAAACTCGGTACACCGCGGTACCGAGTTTTTTTGCCTACAACCGGATGCTCCTCTGCATCCGGTCGGAGGACGTAATAATTGATCGTAACTAAGTGATATCATAATTATTCTATGATTAATCAACTTGAAAATTAAAATGACTTTAATGACGCTTCCTAATATTATAATCCCAAATTATGCTACATTAATCATTAATTATTTATTAGTTGAAATTATGATTTTATTCATCATTCCCTATTTCTTTATCTTAATTAACACAAATTAAGTATTAATGCATTTAATTAAAAGTTAACCCCTAATAAACCTCTAATAACCCTTAACACATAAAAAATAGAATTTTATTAAAATTCATTCAATAATTGCTATTTTCAAACCTAATAATAATAATAATAATTAAATGCCTAAAATTTTATTGGCCTTATTATACACTAATCAAATCTAATTACCTTAACTGTTACCAAATTAGACAAATTAATTAAAACACACGTGTTTCCAAACATGTAAAAATGCCCTCATAAATATTTTCACAATTAATTTAAAAAAAAAAAAACAATCATGTTCTTGCATTATAGATACTCTTTTAACACTGATTTATACTTCCTAAATGGACCTTAAAAAGACAAATAATAAAGTTCAGTAGTACCCCTCACATGAGTCATGTTCTTGCATTCTGTCTGCTACATGATTAACCTTTGCTAAGTAAATTTCCAGGTGTGGAGAGGAGACGCAAAGCTTGTTTTGCATTTATAAGCACAGAATTGGACCTTGAAACCTTCATTTTTCTTCTCTTCAGGAAATCCATGGAGTTCTCCAAGCACTGGGCAGGCGGAATTTCCTCTAGAAGAACAGTTTCAGGCCTGGAAAGTATCATTTGCAAGTTACTCATAACTTGCTCGCATGAGCCATAAGTAAGTTTTAAATCAATCAATATAAATTTATACCCAAAAGATTTCTTCTTTTTCTTCAAAATAGCAGGCTTATGATTCACTACTTCCTCGTCAGAATCGGATGTGAAAGTTTGCCTGCACAATGGTGTAAGACTATGATGAATTTACGATCTGGTGCATAGAAAACTGGATGTGAAAAATGAGGTCTTTTACTCGTCATTCAACTGGTCTAAATGACAAGATTAATGATTCTTTAAACTACTATCAAGAAAGGATAATAATTTGGGGGGAAAACTCAAAAAGATTTTATATAAACGAATAAGGACCTTCCCAACAACCACCTTAAAGCTTTAAGATCATTACCAAATACGAAATACGTTTTTTACAAGCGAATAGAAGTATTATGTATATCGAGTTAGCCAATAATTGCAAATTATAGCAACGCGATAAGCTCAAATATCAAATTAGTAAGAAAAGAAAAAGAAGTTACTTCTCACGGGCTGCAAGGAGATCGACTATGTTACTCGGCAACATTCCACGAATAGTTGGGGCCTCCACTTTCGCTTCTGGCACGCTCTCCTTGTCGGATTTAAACTGAATTTTTCTTTGTGCCCATTGCCGCCTCCTCTCTTTACCTTCCTGAACCACTCTACAATACAAGTTTCGAGTCAATTATAAAAGAAAATTTAGAGAAACATGAAAGAAATTAGTTCAATTCAAATATTGGTGAAAGACAGATGGTCATCAAACTTGAAAATGGCTTTTCTTTGAGGAATTACAGATGTCATATTCAGAGATGTTGCAATATGGAAAAGTCATGACCGTCTTAAAATTGTGGCTTACACAAAAGGTCAACACAATCAACATAAATATTCCAATGTGGCATTCATTCACTTCACAAGGCATGGAGGTATGGAGGCATGGATGAGCAAATGGAGGTTGTCGAATTTCTTGTATGAGAGAAAAAAAAAATTCTTGATGAAAGAGATGTTATAAAGATCAGCATTTGTTTAATTTTTAGGTTAACCAAAAATTTGGCAGCATGTCAAAGAGAACAATATAAATAATTGCAATATTGGGGTTTTTATGGGACTTCATTTTGGATAAATACTTATCACAAGTATAGAGATGTTTTTCACTCTCAATGGTTAAATCAAGGTTAGGATAAGCGTTTAAACTTCGAGCAAGAATCAAATCAAAATAAGTAAATGAGGAGAAGATTGGAGTCTCAGATCATGCACTCAAATGTCCGCATTATTGCTCATTCCCTGATGTTTAGATGAAATAAGTGTTTGAATGCCTTTTATGGTGCGTGTTCAGCTGTAATAAACTTCTTGGACGGGAGAAAACAATCTTCTTGAAGAGCTAGATGATATAATGGAGTAATAATTTTTTTATTTTAGCCAAACCATTTGCAACAAGTCACAAAGAACAGCTTAATTAATTAGTACTTTAGGGGTATTCAAACCTAATTTGGGCAAGGTACTTTTCATAGTAGTATAAGAGCAGCGTTAACTCTTAATGGAAAAACAATGCGAAGATAAATAAACCTTGAAACATTTGAAACAGAAGTGAATGTATGCCTTCTAGGATGTGTTCAATTCATATAGCATTTTAGACGGGAGAACTAAATTCTTGATGCATGAGATGATATAATGTAGTTCTTTACATTTCTTTATGAGATACTACAAGGTTTGTAGCAGTCATGGAGAGCATGATAAATACTTGGAATATTTAGAGTTTTTTTTTTTTTTTTTACTTTATTTTGACAAAGATACTTTCGCCAGTAGTATAGGGGCATTGTCCAATCTTAATGGAAAAGATACTCACATCTTCTATTGTTGATTTTCCTCCCAGACAATTCTCTATTAAATCTTATTTCCTGACCTTTTTTCCTTTTTAGCATGTTTAGCTAGGGTTTGGGTTTAGGGTTTAGGATCTGCTAATCTAGCCGTTGACTTTCAAAGCTCAACTCTCACATACTTGTCTCCCAATTTCCTCTCTCCAAATGGCATGAAAGTTTGACTCCAAAGTCCAACAACCGACATTCTTTTCCCTCTCGAGCTCAAAGCCTAATGAGGCGATGACTGACTGCCTCTCCTCTTGATGCCACAGTATGAAGTCCTCCAAATAAACACTAAACAATGAAAGAGAATGAAGATGAATATTTTAAATAAATAATCTTCAACTATGCCTCTCTAAGCTTATTAATTTATTATAGAACAAAATATCATTAATAAAAAATTTTCAAATAATATACAGTTTCAATATTCATGCTTTGATTTTGTTTGTTATTTGTTTAAGTAGCACTCTTTAATATTGTGTACTTATTTTATGAATTATGTAATATGCAATAAAAAATAATGGCACTTCTATAATTCTATAAGTTTAATCTGCTTATTACATTTAATTTGTATGAATTATTTTTTAATTTTAAAATAAAAATTATAATGTCATGTCCAAAGCATGTCCCATAGTTTCAATAATAGGCATGCCATGTATCGATAATAAAGAAAACATTTTATGTGATCAGGAGAGAAGCCATGGAAACAAAAAAATTTTGATATGATTCATCAATAAAACCTTGGTACAAAAAGCCAAACCAACTAAAACCTATCTCAATTCTACATTTCTGAAAAAGGGGGACATGTAAAAGTAGGAGTCAAAATCGGATTTTGGGTCGGATTCGGGTCGAACACGGAACTAACCCGAGTTCAAATAGGTCGGCCCTAATCCGACCCGGTTATGTAAATGGGTCTGAATTTTAGACCCGGACCCGACCTGTTAGGTTACCGGGTTGACCCTACCCAACATGGCTGGATGGCGGACAACGGGACGGCGACTCTAGCGTCGACGACAAGGCTCACGTTGCATCATGCTGGCGGGCAAGGGCAGCTCGGACGACAGGCAACTTCAGATGCAACGCACGGGGTAGCGCGGGCAGCTCGGATGTGATGCGCGTGCAGCCTCGGGACGACAGGCAAGCAAACGCCGGGTTAACCTGGGCAGCATGGTCAGCCGTTTCAAACGGGTTTTTGAGTTGACTCATCGGATTTCCGGGTCAACCCGAACCCGATCCATTTTTTCAAACGTGTCGAATCCGAGAACTCGAACCCGACCCATTTTGCGAAACAGGTTGACCATAACCCAAATTTTTTGGGTCAGATTCGAGTCGAGTTTTTGAGTCATGTAAAATATTGACACCTATAGTATACAAGGCATGCCAAAGAAACCAAGAAACTCCAACCCTTGACATTTGATTAAGGTAAAATATCAAACTCATTATTGTGAATGTGTCATTATTCTCAACATAAACCTTATCCCCAATATTCGAGGTCGATTTTGATGAATCCTTATTCTCCGATTCTTCCTTTTCAGTGATGCATAATACTTATTTTGTATAAATCTTTTAGCACAACTTTCATTCATGTTATATTTGATCTGCCCGAACTTTTTTTTCCTTTCTAACCATCCATCAATAATTTTATGCCACTTTATTAATACATCTTCTATCCTTACCCTCTATAGTATATGCTGATTTTATTTTCAAGTTTCTCATCTTCAAATAGATGCTAATTTGATTTTCCCTTTTAAATAATGAAACTAGCAAGGTTTATACTAAGTTAATTGTTTAAATCAATATAAAAGAAGTACTTATCAAAGTTAAAATATTGAAAAAGGTCTACGAAGAGAACTTGAAAGGTTATATCATTTGAGATATAGCTTCGTTAACAAAATGAATTATTGAACTAAGGGAAATGAAAGAAAACAAGGTCTTCACACTGATATTATGCAATTATTTAAGGTTCTACCCAATGTATAGAATACAATAGACAACATATAAGGAGATTCAAATATAAGGGGATGCTGGCGCTATTAACCACTAGAGTTATGACATAGGCCTAACAACTAGAAGAGATGACGTGATGAGATGAAGAAACAAAAATAGATCCCACATAAAGTGAGATCAATGAGCTAGGAAGCTCAATGAAAGGCTATATACAACAACAACAAGCCTTTATCCCACTGTGGGGAATAAAAGACTATATATTGTTAGAAAAAAATTAGTTACTAAAAGGATGTTGGAATACCTCTCTCTCCTAAAGATGGTGTAAAGAGATGAATTGATTAAATTAGATTGCTAGGGAGGGTAAATTTGATAAGATAGTGCACTCAAACAAAACCACTCCCTCCCTCCCAATTTAATGCTTGCATCTTAGGTTTTACTCTACAAATTAAAACAACCAAACAAACCAAACAAAGTGTAACCAGAAAGTACAAACTATAGAGCAAGAGAGAACTGAGAATCACAAAATGACAATGAAGAAAATGAATTATTAATATAAAAATAGTCAAAAGATAATTTTTATTCAAATCTACTTCACAAAATATTAATTTTGATAACAATGAACCCCAAATTCTCAAAGATTAGACAAATTGCACGATTATTTAGATTCATTAGTATTTATGTAATAATAAGGATTTAAATCGAGAGAAATTTGGCTCATTTGCCGGATAATAGCATATACAAAGCACTTCTCAAAAACATAACAAAATTTTACAAGACACTTGAATGAAAATTTCTACATGAAACTCCCTCCGCACTTCAGGAGTGTCAAAACAACAAATCAAATATGTATATTGAAAAAAATCACTTATAATATCAAACAATTACAAAGAACATCATTTGAACGAAAAAGAGACCATCAGCAAAATGTTGTAGCCACAAGGGTAGTGCAAAGTTGAACTAATATCATTATCTAATGGGATTAGTGAATTAATTATGCCTAAAACTACTTTTAAGGAACTTCATGTCATCGCTAAGGGAACGATAAAACCATATTACAACAACAACCTCCATTAGTATCACCCATAATATTGTCCACTACGATCATACTAGAATATGGATGTCGACCGACATTTTATCAAAGAAAAATTAAAGATTGTATGCTTTGCATTCCTTAAATTGCATCCTCAAAGAATAACTCTAATATTCTAACCAAGATATTGTCTAGACCTCATTGAAAATAAAATGATAAGCAAGCTTTAATTATTTATGCTTAAATCTTGCCAGATGGGGAGTGCTAAAAATACCATTTGGCCCTTTCGATCCACCTCTTGCCCAAGATCCAAAGAATCATGCCCTTTCTCATTTGGGGCTCCTATCTTTCCAGTTGTCGAAGGTCCATGGTATCCATTGCATATGGAATGTTGTTTATTTCTCTCATCAGCTCATAATTACTCTATTTGGGAAGTACTAAATCACGTGCATTGAATTTCTAGAATGGAATTAATTCCCTACAATTGTCCTTATCAAAACTATGTTGCACAGCTATTTGCATTTCTTGTTTTGTTATTTCCTAAAAAATATATTATTTATACTTATGGCTTCCCCCATCACAATATAAAATTTCCTTTGATCTTTCCTTCTATTTTAGAATTAATTATAACAACTTCTTTCTTAAAAGTGTTGGCTAAACAACACATCATGAAGATTTGGTTATTGCAAGGTGGTTATTTGAATTTTGCATTCCATTTAATATTTTGAATTCAATATATGCATATAAAGTCGTTGATGTCATTACTATTATAGGTTCTGGATACAACCACCTGGCATATCATAGAATGATAGTTAATTTATTTATGGATTGCAGAAAGGAGTACAGGTCACTTCTTGATTCCTATAGCCAAATTTGGAAAGAGATGGGTTGTGCACTCATGGAAGACTGATAGACTAGGGTATAAATGAATCGAGTCGAGTGTTGTATATGCCTAATCGAGCTAAGAATGTTTAGTTATTCGTAAGCTCGAGCTCGAGCTCGACTTAAGCTCGTTTATTAAGCTTGAGCTCGACTCATTCAAGAATTTATAGGCTCAAGCTCATTTGGAAAGCTCAGGCTTGACTATATTGTTAAGCTCAGTTTCTTAGTTTTTAATTAAAATTTTGAAAAAAAAAATTAATTTATATTTTTAATATAGAATTAATTTAAAAAGGTTAAAATATAGTAATATAAGACTAATTTAAATTAATTTTTAAATATGTTTTAAGTTAATCGAGTAGCTAAATGAGCTTTCGAGTTGAGCCAGTCTAAACTAGAATATAAGCTCGAGCTCAAACTTGTAGCTCGATAATCTCAGCTCGTGAGCTCATTAACAAGTTTAGTTCGAGCTGACTCATGAGTTGGTTTGGCCCACTTACACCCCTAAGATGTATTGATAAATATTAATAAACTTTTTAGTCTACTATCCATATGATGTATCACTTATAAAATCAATTTATGCTTCTAATGTCACCAAGGATGCTACTATCATGTGCTCTTTATTTGTTGAGGTTTTTAAATGTGATGGCTCAAAAAATGTGATGCAGTTAGTTACTAATATTGTTGTCAATTATAAAAAAGCTAGGTGAGATGATGCTTGAGAGATTTGACAATATTTTTTTGTCATCATGTATAGCACATTGTCTGAATCTAACTTTGAAATATATAGAAAATATATCTTACATAAAAGCTCTTGCAAGAAAAATAATAAAGGTGACAAATTTTTATTTATAAGCATATCTTTATACTTGCACGGCTATGAAAAAATATCAAGAATAAAGAAGATAGTTCATCACTTCATCCAAAAGTTACCTATTTCGCAATAACTTTCATCAATCAGCACGAGCATGACTTGCAAGTCTTAGTCACTAACAAGTTCTACACATATTCAAAGTTATCCAAAACCATGAAAGAAAAAGAGACAACTGCTATCATTTTAGATTTGATGTATTTGAATGAATGTCTTACAATAAACTATGATTAAAATATCAATTTGATAGCTATGATAAGTTTCCTTTCAATGTAAATATATAAAATCTATACATATGATGGCTATGACTAAAATATCAATTTGAGGAATCTGCACATTCATATTGAATGACTTTCATTAGAAAATATTAATATAGTAGATGATTTCATCCCTTTGAGTAAATTTATTGAAAACTAAAATGATGCTAGATGAGTGGAGAATGAGTGTGTTCATTCATATTTTTAAGAATAAAAGTGATGCACAGGAGTGCGAAAAGTAGAGGAATTAAGTTAATGTGTCATACTTTAAAATTATGGGAGCGTAGGTTACGACGTGATACTAAAGTTTCTCAAAATCAATTTGGATTCATGTCAGGTAGGTCTACTATGGAAGTCATGCATTTATTGAGAGGTTTGATGGAGAAATATAAAGAGAATAAGGAGGATCTACATATGATATTTATTGATTTAGAGAGAACAAATGATAAAGTTCCAAGAGACGTGTTATGGAGAGTTCTTGAAAAGAAAGGAATTAATAATGCTTATATTTAAATCATTAAAGATATGTATGCAGGAGCTATTACTTGTGTTCAAACACAAGGTGGTTTGACTAAGTATTTTCCTATTTCGGTTGGATTGCATCAAGGATCGGCCTTAAGCCCATATCTTTTTGCTTTAGTCATGGATGTACCTTGGTGTATGCTTTTTGCTGATGATATTCTTCTTGTTGATAAGACTAAAGAGGGAGTTGAAGGTAAACTTGAATTATGGAGGTCAACCTTAGAGTCCAAAGGTTTTCTCTTGAGTAGATCTAAAACAGAATATATGGAGTGTAATTTTAGTAGCAATAGACCTAGTGAACGGATTGTGACTTTAGGCGATCAAGTCATTAATAATAGTACACGTTTTAGATATCTTAGATCTAATGTTCAGAGTGATGATGAAATAGAAGGGGATATTATCAGCAGAATTCAAGTTGGATGGTTAAAGTGGATGCATCGGGATTGTTGTGCGATAGAAAAGTGCCCCTCAAACTTAAGGGAAAATTCTATAAGATGGTGGTGAGACCTGCAATGCTTTATGGTGCCAAATGTTGGCCATTTAAAGAGAAGCATAATATACTAAGTTAAGTGTTGCAGAGATGAGGATGTTTAGGTGAATGAGTGGCTTTACCCTTAGAGATAAGGATACAAAATGAACATATACGTGAAAAGGTTGGAGTAGCTCTAGTGGAAGATAAGATTAGAGAGAGACGCCTTAGATGGTTTGGTCAAGTTAAACGAAGACCTTCCGATGACCCAGTTAGGAAAGTTAAGGTTTTAGATTTATCTTATGTTAAGAAAGGCAGATGTAGACCTAAAAAGACTTGGTTAGATAAAATTAGAAATGATATTTATTAGATTTAAATGAGAATTTGAATTTTAACAGGACACAACGGCAAAAAAGGATTCATGTAGCCGACCCCACGTAGTGGGACAAAGGCTTGATGTTGTTGTTGTAGAGTAAATTTATTGAAAAACACTCTGATGCAATCAAGGATTATATTTTGTATTTTATTTCGAATGTTTTGAATGTTATGTAATTTTGGACTATGTTTTTTTTTATATGCCCTAAGATGAAAATCAACCCATGATCATGCTTGGGTTTGGTGCTCTTAAGTATTTTCTCTACTTTGGTATTCCACTCATGTTGAATTTGTATACTTGCTTCTTTGATGGCTAAGTGGGTATTTATCTTTGGGCTATTTTGTCCTTAGTGGGCTTAACCCATGTCTACCTATATTGGTTGGTGGTTGTGTATTCACCATGCAATTACGGATTCATTGCTAGCTATTTTTTCCCTGCAGATTTTGGTTTCCTGTACTTGGAATTCCTGTTTTTTTTTCCATGCAGTTTCAGTCTATTTTCCTGGGCTCTGATTTCTTGCTGCTAGCCATTCCTCATCCTACATTTGCTAATTCCTAGTCTAGTGTTTTATCTTCTCAAGATGAGGCTTCTTTTGGCTACTTGGGGTGATACATTTATGTGGGTTGTTGGGTCTTTTTCTATTATAAAATGGGTTGTTTTGCTGCTGGAAATGGGGGGTTGTTGGCTGAAATCCAATCCAAACCCGAGGGTTTTCTTCCTAGCTTGAGAGCTAACTTCTTTCTACAACTATTTCTTCTTCCTGTCTTCGCTTCCACTTATATATTTCTTCTCCAAATGTAGTGAGTGTGAAGTGTTGTTGAACCTATTTGTTGGTATTTGCCGGAGGTGTGCCGACTTGTTTTGGATCAAGATTTATGTGGTGAACCACTGATTTAATTTTCCCGTTGAGCGCCATTCTCTAATTTTCAAACTTGCATGTGAGGTGACCTTTCTAGGTTGTTTTGAGGGTAATTTTCTTACGTTTTAGTTTCTTTTTTTTTACTTACAAGAGTTCCTAATCATTTTCTTATTACTATTTACTATTAAGTTTCATTTTATTTGTGTAGGTTTATGTTTTATTAAGGAAATATCTTGTTGCATATCTAGTGTTCTCCAACTTGGCTATACAACTTAGGTTATATTACACTCCAATTTTTTTCACATCCTAATGAAGATGATATTTAACATAGAATTCTTATCGTGAAACCAAACATCTTCTACAGCTCATCTAAAAAATGTCAAATCAAAAAGCTTAATGAAGATTCATATATGTCAAAATGAAGTAGATGTATATGTTAACATTAAAAGGGAAGTGACCAAGTTGCATTCATATTAACATTATTAAAGCAATATGTTTGCTAAAGCTTTATAAGTTATTACGAAAGAGCCTAACCTCATTCATTACAAATATAAGTTTTGAATAAATATCTTTATTTTCAATTAGTTCAATTAGATCTTGCATAACTTCAGGCTTATGATAATAATTTTCTTTGTCAAGCTAAAAATGAGGATTTAAGAAATATATTGTTGAGTGGATGTCTTACCTTAGTTGAGTATCCCATCTTTGTTTTATTATAACAGTGAATAACCTATATAACCTCTTTATATTTTTTAGCATGCCTTTAATTGTCTTTCTTACTCTATACATACCATTATATAGATATCCTAATGAGGATGTTTCATTAGAGTTATCAATGCATAGCAACCTAATCAGAAGGCCTAATATCTTTAAAATCATAAGACATTCATTCCAAAACTTCAAATATGAAATTATAGCAACTGCCTCTTTCCCTTCACAAATTAGGTATCTTTGAATCTATGTATAACTTGTTAACGACTAAGGCTTGCAAGTCATGTTTATGCTCATGAACACTTTTTAAAGTGATGAAAGTTGTTGCAAAATAGATAACTCCTAAACAAACAATTCTCCTTCCATTCTAGTCTCTTTCATCGTCAAGCAAGCATAACAATGTGATTATAAATAAAAATTGTCAACTTTGACACTTATCTTGTAAGATCACTAATGTGAGGCATACTACATATATCTTTGAAAATGAAATTCAAACAATGTGTCACACAAAGTAACCAATAAATTTTATCAAATCTTTCAGGTAACATCCCACCAGATTTCTTAGAATTAGCAATTTTATTAATAACTAACTACATTATTCTTTGGGTCAACCCATTCAACAACCTTAACAAATAAGGAGCTCAAGGTAGCAGCACCCTTGGTGCATCAAAAGAATCCTGATTTTATAAACGATACATCATGCATATAGTAAAAAAAAATTATTAATATTCTGCTCCTGTTATCAGTCCATCCATTCACAATGAGTGCACATCATGTCTCTTTCCAAATCTGCCTATAAGAATCAGCAAGTAAAGTGCAATTGATCTTTACCATCCCCAAAATAAATTAACTCTCGTTCTATGATATCTAGGGTGTTTGTATCTAGGATTGATGGGGACATTAGATTTCGACACGTGTACCATCGCCGACGGCGCAGATCGACGGCTACGATCCAGAGCCTCTACTTTTGAGTTTTACAGCTTATGTCATGTATTATTTTCTTAGTTTTCCTAGTTTGCCCCTGAGGGCATTGTTTGACTTATGTAGCCCCGATGGCGTTTATGTCTTTTCTTTTCTTTCAGTTTGAGCCTCCTTATATGAGGCAATATGCATTGTAATTTTTTTAGTTTTTGATGAAATGAAAATTATCCTCCTTTGTTCTCTTTATGAGTGCATTTCCCTTTGATCTCTTAGTGAGTTCAAAGGGAAAACTAGATCTCTCCGTGAGTTCTAGATTTAATCCATTCTTGTAGTGTGAAGGTGAAGTAGAGCAGAAATTCGAGGCGAGGAAATCGTTGGAAGAAATTCTCAGATTTCTTCAAAATTTCCCTTCCCCTCCATCCTAGTGCCGCCTCCCTTGGGCCCAACCAAGCCGCCGGCCTCACTGGCCAGCCCGTCCCAGCCAAGCCGCCGGCCTCACTGACCATCCCGACCAGCAAAAACCCCTCCCGCCGGCCCCAGCCAGGTCTCCCTCCCGCCGGCCCAAAACCCCACCTAGCAGCCGCCGGCCACTCCAGTCCACCGGCCCCTCCCTCCTTGCCGCCGCCCCTATTTTTCCCCTTTTTTTTCAAAATTCTGAAATATTTGGGTATTCATTAGCATTTAATGTTACCTAAATCACCTCCTTAATTTAGGCAATCAAATAAATTGGAATTGGATTTGAAATTCAAATTCAAATTCAATCCAATTAAATGCTTAAGTTAGGAAACCTTCCTTTTTATCCAAAACTGAATTGTTAATCTCAGATTTTATTAAAATCTGAGATTAATTGCGTGGACCCCACTTGCTTAATCTCCTCTTCCCCCCTTTTCTCTCTCTTGACCGGCCCCTCCTTAGTTTCTTCTCTCTCTCCTAATCACCCCCATTAACTCCACAATTTCAGCCCCTAAAACCCCTCTTTTAGCCGCCCCTTCCTCCTCATTGATTTAATTTGATTTTCAAATTAAAATCTCTCCAATTAGCCCCCAAAACAATTTCCTGCAGAAAATTCCTGCAGTTTTCTTTCTCCTCCCACCTTGGCCGAACCTTCCCAACCCCCTCTTCTTGGCCGTTTCTCCTCCAACGACCGAGCCGCCTCTCCCATCCACTTGAGAACGTCTCGCGGCGACCGCTCACTCTTGCCGACAAGAATGTATGGAGGAACCCGAATGGAATTTCGGGTTTGAGTACGACCACCGCGGAAGGGTCAATATTCTCCAATCGCCTTTCTTAGACGTCGGTTTCGACTTTGACGATACCATCGAGGAATACTTGGAGAGGATTCTACCACCACTAGTGGAGGTCATCGACGACCACTTCTCCGTCTACACGTGTATCATTGAAGGACGACCACCCACTCCTCCGATTCCGGCTCCCTCCCCGACGACGAGTCCCCTCAAGATCACTTGTCTACTCGTAGCGTCGCTAAGCCAACTTACGGTCCTTTTCCGCTAAGCCTCCACTTCAAATTGAGTGACGGATCCTAAGGTGAAGGATCTAAATGTTAAATTTGGGGCTTTGTTATTATTAGCTATTCGCATTACTTGAAGTTTTGATGTTATTTTGAGAAGCCTACTAATCTCTAAATGCGATTTCTTGTTGTTACTTAATCATTCGCTTTATAATTCATGAACTTCACTTGATTAAGCATAAAGTTTTAGTAGCAAGTTATGATTCAATATTTCTATTAATTTTAAGTGCAATTCTCATTTCACCGCATGTTTGATTCACATCATTTGTGGTATCAGAGCATGGCTAGCATGCTTTGCCCATGTTAGATGCATCCTAGGAGTATCCATTCAGCTTACTTTTAGTTGTTGGCATGCCTAACATCATCTAAGTAATATTAAGTCTCTGTTTTCTTTTGCTGTCCTGAAATTTCAGCATTCAACTTTTCATGTTACATGATCATATTGAGTTGTTTAAAGTGCTGCCATCATTACATTCACATCCATATTAGTGTAGGACATTAAACCTTTGCTGCCCGCTACCTTCCTGCACTAGTTCTTGACGTTGGATTGAATTTAAGGTGGTAGTAGTTTGCTGTCCACTGTTTCCTGCAACTGTTAGGTGTCCGTTAGCGAACCTAGTTTCACCTTTGCTGTGCTGTCTACACCCCCGAACCTTGCCTAAACACTTAGGAGACTTTCCCTCTCGTATGTGCTTGCTGCCCTGGATTTTCAGCTGCTGTAGTTACTTTTCCAGCAAGCATTTCAGTAGAATTATTGCTGCCCTTGGCTTAGAATATATTCCAAGTGATCTTTAGCACCTAACCATGGACCCAACTCATATGCAAGCAACCCTAGACCTCATTTTGGGCCAATTGGGTACCGTTACTCAGCAAATTCGCAACACCCAAACCGATCTAGCTGACTTTAGTCGCCACACGAGTGACCGATTAGATAATATCGAGCGTAACGGGAATCCTGCGATTTATACGCCATCAAGACCTCACTCACCTTATGGTGAAGACAACCGACCCGATCATGAACCCCCTCGAGATCCCGGACGTTTTCAAGACCACTACCAACGCAACCCAAGGCCACCTCAAGAGCCCATAGGGGACGACAATACTTGGAGAGACAACGACGCTCAGTTACTGAATAACATTAGGATTGACGCCCCAACGTACGACGGGACCCTTGATCCTTAAGTTTTCCTAGATTGGCTCAAGTCAATGGATAGTTATTTCAAATGGTACAACATCTCTGAGTCTAGGAAAGTAAGGTTCGCCGAAATGAAGCTCATTGGTCGAGCCAACCTGTACTGGACCAACTTAGAAAACATGCACGAAGCTCGCGTTGAACACCCTATCAGCGACTGGAGAACCATGAAGCAAGAACTTAGGAGAAAATACCTCCCACCATCCTACTATCCTAAACTCCTAGATAAGTGGAATAGACTGACTCAAGGAAGCAAACCTGTTAAGGATTACATCTCTGCTTTCGACGATTTCTTGATTCGTTGCAATGGCAAGGAGTCCGCCACCCCAACCCAAGTCCTATCCAAGTTCAGAGCTGGCCTTAGGGAAGATCTTAGAACCGAACTGTTTGCTAGAGGAATAGACACCTTAGAGGCCGCTTGCAGCCTGGTTCTTGACCTAGAAGAATCTAAGACTCACTCCCACACTAGGCAGTTTGATGCCCGTCCTAACCCCTATCGAACCTCCACTAGCCAGACCCAAAATCGATCCGCGAACCCGATAGGTAGTCGACCCGCCGCCAGTTCGGCCCCACCTCGCCCGGAATCTAAAGGTAAAGCCCCCGAACGTGACGCGCCCAAAACCAACTCAGGAACCAAATGTTATAGGTGTCATGGGTACGGACACATTGCGTCCCAATACTCCAGCCCATATAAGGTCATCATTATAGAAGAGGCTGATGAAGACGAGGACGACCCTGAGACTGACATAGTTCATCATGTTGATGAAGAAGAAGACTCCTTTACGGAAGAAGAACCCGTTACCCTTCAGGTTGTTAGGTGCGCTTTGTCGCAACCCAAGTTAAGCGATGATTGGCGTAGGACTTCCATTTTTCATACCTATGTTAAGATTGGAGAAAAGAACTGCAAGGTTATCATCGATAGTGGAAGTTGTATCAATGCAGTCTCTTCTGCTATGGTTTCCAAGCTCAACCTCAAGATGACCCCTCACCCGAATCCGTATAAGGTTGCTTGGATAAACTCGACTATTATAGAAATTAACGACCGTAGCCTCATTCCCATAGAGTTCGTGGGATATCAAGACAAGATTTGGTGTGATGTTTTGGCCATGGACGTAGGTCAAATTATCCTGGGTCGCCCCTGGTTATTTGACAATGATGTTCATATCTATGGGAGGTCGAACACCTGCGTGTTCGAACACAATGGAAAGAAAATTAAGTTAATACCCTCCCAACCTAAACCCCCCAAGACGGAAGCCAAGCCTACTCCTGCTAAACAAAGCAAAGGGCTACATCTCTTGACTGTTAAGGAAGTAGAAGATGAAATCACCCAAGGAGCACCAATGTATGCCCTAGTAGCTAGAGAAGTGGATGAGGATCAAAAAGAGCAACTCCCCGAGGAAGTTAAACCCATTCTTGAAAATTTTGCTGATGTGTTCCCTGATGACTTACCTAACCAACTGCCACCCCTTCGGGACATACAGCACGCAATAGATTTAGTGCCTGGAGCATCCCTACCCAACCTCCCTCACTACCGTATAAACCCGACCGAGCATTCGGAACTGAAGAAACAAGTCGATGAGCTTCTTCAGCGAGGATTCATTAAGGAGAGCCTTAGTCCGTGCGTTGTTCCTGCACTCTTAACTCCCAAGAAGGACGGCTCGTGGCGGATGTGTGTTGATAGCCGCGCTATCAACAAAATCATCGTCAAGTATAGGTTTCCCATTCCCCGTTTGGATGACATGTTGGATATGATGACCGGGGCAACACTCTTTTCCAAGATAGATCTTAAGAGTGGATACCATCAAATTAGAATCCATCCAGGAAATGAATGGAAGACGGCTTTTAAAACAAAAGACGGGTTGTATGAGTGGATGGTCATGCCATTTGGCCTTAGTAACGCTCCTAGCACATTCATGAGAGTTATGACTCAAGTCTTGCGACCTTTCTTAGGAAAATTCGTTGTAGTGTATTTTGATGACATCTTAATTTACAGTCGCTCCGTAGACCTGCATTTACATCACCTAACTCAAGTATGTGAGGTTTTGAGGAAAGAAAATTTGTACGCTAACCCAAGTAAGTGCGTATTCCTCACGAACCAAGTTACCTTCCTAGGATTTATCATATCTCCTCAAGGAATCTCCGCAGACCCCGAGAAAGTCCGTGCGATTAACGAGTGGCCTGAACCCAAAAATATCAGAGATGTTCGGAGTTTCCATGGATTGGCCACCTTTTACAGGAGGTTTATCAGGAATTTTAGCACGATTGTAGCACCCATAATTGATTGCCTGAAGAAAGGAGAGTTCCGTTGGACTACGAATGCAAGCAGGGCTTTTGAGGATATTAAGCTAAAAATGGTAGAAGCCCCTGTCATGCGTCTACATGACTTTTCAAAAGTCTTTGAAGTAACTTGCGACGCCTCAGGGATTGGAATAGGTGGAGTCCTATCGCAAGAAGGCCATCCCGTGGCCTATTTCAGCGAAAAGTTAAATGACATACGTCAGCGATACTCTACCTATGACAAAGAGTTTTATGCGATTATCCAAGCCCTTAGATATTGGAGGCATTACCTCCTGCCACAAGAATTCGTGATATTTTCAGACCACGAGGCTCTAAGTTACATTAATTCCCATAAGAAACTCAATGCCCGCCACGGCCGTTGGGTTGAATTCCTACAAGAGTATGCTTACACGATTAGACACAAAGCAGGGACTGAAAATAAGGCTGCTGACGCCCTCAGTCGAAGAATGATGACTACCCAGGAAATGAGGACGGAAGTAATTGTTTTGAACGACTAAAAGATGACTATTTGGACTGAACCGATTTTAAAGAAACTTACACCGTACTGACTAACGGTGGTGGGCCTGTAATAAGTGATTTCCTTTTGGAGGACGGCTATTTGTTCAAGGCCCAAAAACTCTGTATTCCTAATACCTCTCTGCGAGAATTTCTAGTCTGGGAGCTGCATGCGGGAGGACTAGCTGGCCACTTTGGTCAATCCAAAACTATTGCCGCGTTAGAGAATAGATTCTATTGGCCCACCCTGAAACGCGACGTTGGCAAGCTTATAAAGAGATGTCACACCTGCCAACTTGCCAAACAACGAAAACAGAACACGAGCCTCTACACCCCGCTTCCTGTACCAAATTGCCCTTGGCAAGATGTAAGCATGGATTTTGTTTTAGGTCTACCCAAGACCCTCAGAAAACACGATTCTGTTTGTGTCGTCGTTGATAGGTTTTCTAAGATGGCCCATTTCCTACCCTGTTCAAAAACTTTTGACGCATCCCGGGTTGCTAAGCTATACTTTGACGAGATTGTGAGACTTCATGGGTTACCTAAGACTATCGTATCCGACAAGGATGTCAAATTCACAAGTTATTTCTGGAAAACACTTTGGCATAAGATGGGTACAAAATTACAGTTTTCTACAGCCTTCCACCCTCAGATCGATTGTCAAACCGAAGTTGTAAACAGAAGTTTAGGAAACCTCTTAAGAACGTTAGTTGGGGAAAACCTTATAGACTGGGATTCTAAGTTACCGATGTCAACCGAACCACGGGTCTGAGTCCTACCGAGATTGTGTATGGTTACAAACCAAGGCAACCTATAGATCTTATTCCCATGGGTCCTAAGTCTAGGTCATCTGAGTCAGCATCTGCATTTGCATCGCATTTACATGAATTGCACAAAGAAATTAATAAAAAAATTGAATTGAGCAATGCCAACTATAAACTTAATGCGGACCTCAAGAGAAGGTTCAAAGAATTTGATGTGGGTGATTATGTGATGGTTCGGATTCGTCCGGAGCGGTTCCCGCAAGGGACCGTTAAGAAGTTACACGCGAGAAGTGCGGGCCCTTTCAAAATAATCTCTAAAATTAATAGTAATGCTTATGTGCTCGACCTTCCCGAAGGTTTTAACTTTAGCCCCACTTTTAACGTTGAATATATTGTAGCTTATGAGGGTCCAGAGTTTAACCCACCCAACCCATTACTTGACGAGCCTTGTGAGTCCCCACCTGGTGAGATCCCCAGCCTTCCCCCACTCCCAAAACTCCCCACTTTACCTACTGCGGAAAGGATCGAGGCAGTGCTTAGCGATGAAATCATTTCTACTAGAGACGGTGGTCGCCGGAGGTACTTAGTTCAATGGGCAGGAAAGCCCGAGACGGAGAACGTGTGGATCGACCGAGATGAGCTACAGAGATTAGACCCAAACCTGCTGGAGTATTACGAGGCTTCTAGAGACACCCACTCGACGGGGTCGAGTTCTCTCCCACCCGGGGAGAATGATGGGGACATCAGATTTCGACACGTGTACCATCGCCGACGGCGCAGATCAACGGCTACGATCCAAAGCCTCTACTTTTGAGTTTTACAGCTTATGTCATGTATTATTTTCTTAGTTTTCCTAGTTTGCCCCTGAGGGCATTGTTTGACTTATGTAGCCCCGAGGGCGTTTATGTCTTTTCTTTTCTTTCAGTTTGAGCCTCCTTATATGAGGCAATATGCATTGTAATTTTTTTAGTTTTTGATGAAATGAAAATTATCCTCCTTTGTTCTCTTTGTGAGTGCATTTCCCTTTGATCTCTTAGTGAGTTCAAATGGAGAACTAGATCTCTTCGTGAGTTCTAGATTTAATCCATTCTTGTAGTGTGAAGGTGAAGTAGAGCAGAAATTCGAGGCGAGGAAATCGTTGGAAGAAATTCTCAGATTTCTTCAAAATTTCCCTTCCCCTCCATCCTAGTGCCGCCTCCCTTGGGCCCAACCAAGCCGCCGGCCTCACTGGCCAGCCCGTCCCAACCAAGCCGCCGGCCTCACTGGCCATCCCGACCCAGCAAATACCCCTCCCGCCGGCCCAAAACCCCACCCAGCAGCCACCGGCCACTCCAGTCCACCGGCCCCTCCCTCCTTGCCTCCGCCCCTATTTTTCCCCTTTTTTTTGTTTTCAAAATTCTGAAATATTTGGGTATTCATTAGCATTTAATGTTACCTAAATCACCTCCTTAATTTAGGCAATCAAATAAATTGGAATTGGATTTGAAATTCAAATTCAAATTCAATCCAATTAAATGCTTAAGTTAGGAAACCTTCCTTTTTTATCCAAAACTGAATTGTTAATTTCAAATTTTAATAAAATCTGAGATTAATTGCGTGGACCCCACTTGCTTAATCTCCTCTTCCCCCCCTTTTCTCTCTCTTGGCCGGCCCCTCCTTAGTCTCTTCTCTCTCTCCTAATCACCCCATTAACTCCACAATTTCAGCCCCTAAAACCCCTCTTTTAGCCGCCCCTTCCTCCTCATTGATTTAATTTGATTTTCAAATTAAAATCTCTCCAATTAGCCCCCAAAATAATTTCCTGCAGAAAATTCCTGCAGTTTTCTTTCTCCTCCCACCTTGGCCAAACCTTCCCAACCCCCTCTTCTTGGTCGTTTCTCCTCCAATGCCCGAGTCGCCTCTCCCATCCACTTGAGAACGTCTCGCGGCGACCGCTCACTCTTGCCGACAAGAATGTATGGAGGAACCCGAATGGAATTTCGGGTTTGAGTACGACCACCGCGGAAGGGTCAATATTCTCCGATCGCCTTTCTTCGACGTCGGTTTCGACTTTGACGATACCGTCGAGGAATACTTGGAGAGGATTCTACCACCACTAGTGGAGGTCATCGACGACCACTTCTCCGTCTACACGTGTATCATTGAAGGACGACCACCCACTCCTCCGATTCCGGCTCCCTCCCCGACGACGAGTCCCCTCAAGATCACTTGTCTACTCGTAGCGTCGCTAAGCCAACTTACGGTCCTTTTCCGCTAAGCCTCCACTTCAAATTGAGTGACGGATCCTAAGGTGAAGGATCTAAATCTTAAATTTGGGGCTTTGTTATTATTAGCTATTCGCATTACTTGAAGTTTTGATGTTATTTTGAGAAGCCTACTAATCTCTAAATGCGATTTCTTGTTGTTACTTAATCATTCGCTTTATAATTCATGAACTTCACTTGATTAAGCATAAAGTTTTAATAGCAAGTTATGATTCAATATTTCTATTAATTTTAAGTGCAATTCTCATTTCACCGCATGTTTGATTCACATCAAGGATACTTTTAAGTGATGCTTGGATCATAGTTTAAATTTAGGAGCAAAAAAAATTTTACATCATTCATTTTTCTTTTTTCTTTATTAGGTGCAAGTCTATGTGCATCAAAAGTTTATGATCTAGGTAGAAAAGATGAACCCTTCCTTCATCTACTATGTATCTACATGAATTAGTACACTCTCCAACTCTTTTTGTCCTTGTTTCCTTTTTTTATATTCCTTTTAAGTTTTTATGCATTTGATGTGAACATCGTGTGACATTTTCTTAAAAGAAGATATGCTACCTTTATTTCTGTAAGTTGTTGTTTCATTCTATTTATGACTCCTTATATTCTGTATCATAATATAGACATTTTAACTATTTCTTTCCATCGGGGCCTTTAAATTCAGTGAAGTGAATCTCTGCATGTCCACCTTTTCGTGCACAATAGAAGAGAAAACTACAAGTTGACTACTCTGTCCATCCATTTTAATATAAATAATTAAATTACATCATTAAAAATTTACAATCTCATCACATATACAAAGCAATAAACATGAGATTTGATAAATGAACAATATAGACATAACTCATGACAGAATGAAATGAGTCAAATAACATTAAAAGGATCACAAGCGATATATAAACTAGGAATAGAATTATAAAAGCAAACTTGCACAGAAAATTTCACAAGAGAAGTATCATTTCATAACAGTTTCATTATCCTATAATTAAAAACCTTCATTAGTACAAGCATTTTTTAGTTTGTATTATAGGAATGTGAATTTCGTCAAATTTATTTTCCAAATAAAAGTTATCTTGGAAATTAATTTGATTGAAAAAATTTTGCTTCACATCAATAGAGATATCTATTAAATTAATAAATTTTTGGTGGTAAGATGATAATACTTATAGCTTTTTGAAAAATAAAATTTAATAAAAATATATTTGAGTGCTCTAGGATCAAGTTTACCTCTATATTATTTGTGTTGATAAACATAGTCAATGCACTTAAATATTTTTGGAGAAATTTTTTGAGAGGAAGTTATTTATGGAGAATTATTTAATCAGAAAGTTGTATGACTTTTAAAGACAATCACTCTTAATAATATTCAATTGATTAGGTACATAACAGTTAGGAATGTTTATCTCCAGTATCTTTTTTGGCACTTGATTATAACAAAAAGAGTCTGTGTCACTTCCAAAAGATGGCAATTTTCTCTTTTTATTACTTTTTTTTTGGGAAGTATCAAGACATGAGGATTGATGAATGATACAATTTTTTTAGAAGCAAACAATAATGCGCGAAAGCATGGTTTAAAATTGCACAATATAAGGCTCGTCTTGAGTCCCGCCTTTGCGCAATTCCAGTAAAAATTGCCTCGATGCTTACGCCTCCAATTTTTTTTATGAGGCTTGCGCCTCAACTTGGTTGAGGCCCGCCTTGAGGCCCGCCTCACCTCACTGGCATGAGGCTTACGCCTCACACTATATATATTAAAACTTACATAAATCTTGAAGTAAATGCCCGACATTGGACTCTATAGGAGAGCAGGAAGGGCAGAGAGCAGGTCATCATAATGATGATTCAAATGAAGAACCCCTTAGTGATGACAATGTTGATGACTTATGAGTTATTATGTGATATGTCATTGATATTTATTTTTTGAAAATTTGAATTATATGTTAATGAAAATAATACTAGGATTTGGGAAAGATAGAATTTTGAGTTGAACTATATTTCATGTTGTCTTATTATTGGGATATTTTGATTTCACTTCATATCTTATGCCTTTTTATGATTTATATTATTCACTCATTTGTATATAAAAAATTTATCATTTTATGTTTACGCAATCTTTTGATTTTGAGGCTTACGCCTCAAAATACCTTGAGGCTTACGCCTCGCCTCACTAATGAAAAACGACTCAATACCCGAATACGCAATTTAAACATTGCGCGAAAGTAATCATAAGCATTATTGATCCAAAATATTCTGATGTTAGCTTAAAATTATTTTTGTATCATCTCAGTAAAAATGAAGAGAATAATACTGATATCAAATTTTTGTCTCATAAAATATAGTCACATCATCCGAGTGAAATCATCAATGAAAATGAGAAACCCTATAGTTGCAAAAATGTTAAGAATTTTGGAAGATCCCTAGATGCCAAAGTGAACAACTAAAAAAAGAATAGAGAATCTAGAATCACTTTAAGAAGAATAATATGATGATGTTTGATAATTTCACAATTCTCATAAAGAAGAATTTTCAGGCTTACATTTACAAACAGTGAATGAGTCATACATTGTATAGTTTTGAAAGAGGGATAACCTAACATGTAATAATATTTCCAAACAACCTCTATATTGAGGTTGGAAGTCAAGAAACATGACATGCTATTTTTGTCTTCCAAAAAAGCTTACATTTGTGGTTTTTAGTAATTTTATGGATCGATAAAAGATTTAATGTAATACAAGAAATATGTAGTATATTAATGAGGATAAATGTGAAAAAATTAAAACATTTCTTTTTGACTTGAAATAATGGATAAAGAATAATTGGCCATTTTGTATTTTTCTATTTTTGGCGCAAAATTTATAGATTTTCTGTTTAATGCCTCCTGAATTTATGATCCCGATGTGAGACTTTATTTAAGGCACAAAAAAAAAAGTTATAAGTCATATCATTTTAAGCCAGAGAGCATGATCCAAAGATTTTTTTTTTCAAATAGTTGAGAAAACTTCTAAGATCGTCATGTTTTTTTGGATTATGCGCTTTTGATTTCACAAGACAAGCCTGCCCTCTTTAATGAATTTCTTTATTTCTACCATAACCTGGGGCTTTTCATAGAGTTTCCAATATTTTTATTTGATGTCACATTTTCTCTTGCAATAGTTACACCAAAGATTGCCTTTAAAAGAATGTTTTTTATCTTTCTTTAGGGAAAGTATGTAGCAATAAATCCATTACCATGGGCTTTGGTGATTTTCAAGCAGATATTTCGAAGAATCGATAGAGCGTTAAACATTATCGTCCTTCTTCTTTCTTCAGACTAATGGGAGAAAAAGCCTCATTTAGTGGTGGTAGGTTTTCTCTTCTTAAAATTTGGACACAAACTTGGTCGAATTGATTACCGAGTCCTATAGGAAAGTTAAACATCATTTTTTTACTACAAATTTCTTAAGAATTAAGACATAATCAAAGCATGTCACCATGAGATTTTAATAAATCCAATTCAAGCCAATAAATCTTCATTGTATTTAAGTATTCAATAATAGAAAAGTTAATTACTTAATTGTTGAAATCATAGTTTTTATATAGTAAATGAGACATCTTTCACTTTTGAGTATGTTTATTTAACAGCATGTCAAACTTCATTTGCAGTAAAGAGGAATAAATGGCCCACATATTTCATGTATCTAGGTATTCCACAACTATGCCTTGATCATGGAATCCATTTTAGCTCAAAGTACAACTTCTGAGTCTTCAGCCCCAGAGGAGCATCTACAAGGCGACAAGATATTTTCCTTTGTTTCATAAAGGTCTTCATATTTGGGACCACTTCAAATAGTTTTTTCCATTCAAGAGATATGAGACTTGTAGCCAATAAAGTTCTCTAATATTATGACTATCACCATTCATGGTGGTTAATTCCTTAATAGGGAAGTTTAGGAAACCAAATATAATAAAGAGAATGAATAATTCCGATAATAACAAAAAATAACAAATGTTAGAAAAAAAACTATAAGCACTCTCTGATAACATGTCAAAAAATAGAAAGCTAAAAAAAATTACTCTGAATTTAATTGCGTGATTCTTTACAACACGTGGAAGTATATATAAACTTCTATAAAAGTCTTACAATAAAAGTAAATCAAAGATATTTATTTAAAAAAAAAAAAAGTTTATACAAAAGTTATGTGGCAAGAAGAGAAAGAGGAAGCACACTAATTGCGATCTAAGGGAAATAAAAAGATAGATCCAACTATTACATCCTCTAATCCATATGCTCAAGGATCTCTACCAAGATTGTTTAAATTGTGCGTCCCATGTGCATTCAATATATTTCTTGGTGTATTTAACATTAAATAAGATTTCATTATCATTATTTTTAATACATCCAACTTAATTAAAGTATATAAATCTTTTTATCTCCTAACTTGGCTGCTTTATTTATCTAATTTATGGCCTTCCTTGGTACTTAACATAATATATAAATCATCAAAAGCTATAAGTTTTAATTTGTTCACTAACATCTTTGTAGGGCTTCTAACCTCCTTTCAATCATTAGAAACCTCAATAGTATTTAATTTTTATCACTTTTTTAAATATATATTTATTTTTCCTTTAAAACTTTTATAACTTGTCACTCTACCACAAAATCACCTTATGTACAATATATTATTAAGCTCTCTTAAAACTTCAAGAACAATCTTCTCTAAAAATCAATAATCCTATCGTATAGTCTGGACAAACAATATAATTTCAATTCTCCTATCTTATAACGTACCTTCAATGATTAATAATTCCTTACCATTGCAGTTTCAACATCATATCTTGAAGAATATCATTCTTTTGTTCATCCTCTTTATGCTAAATAGATATAGAGCAATCTAATATTATCAAACATTCTTATCCAAAATTTTGCAATTAGTAATGGTTTTTTTTTTTTTTTAAATACCCTATATGCATCATTAAATACATAGAAACACACACACACACACACACACACACATATATATATATATATATATATATATATATATATATAAATGGGTAATTGAATATATAAATATATGATAATGTAAACTCATGCATACATATAATAGAAATGAATTTATATATAAATATACAATACAATCTAATATTGAGAAGCTCAATTCAGTCCAAGCTTAGCTCAAATCATGTTGGCTTTATCTTTAATTTCAACCTTGCTTGGACAAAACCAAAACCTGATTAAATTTTCGAACAATCTTTAATATTTTACTCAAAGACCCAATTAGCATTTGCACTTCATAAGTGCTCTGAAAAATATGAGGTAGATTTTCTACAACAAAAATTGCCCTAAAAATTATGATCCTCATCAAAGCCAAAAACTTTATAACTAGGTGGTATGAGTGAATATAAATAAAAAATTAATGACTAAACAAACACAAAAATATATTACTATAACTTCAAAAAATCAAAATCACAGTGAAGTAAATAACTTAAGTGTCGATTGATCTTTCCTTTACCAAGTTATTAAAAGTTTGATGACCCAATTAGTGTCCAACTTGCTTGGAGAACCCAACCAAAGCACCGTTTCATGGCATGAGCCTTTTCAAGGGGGTTATGTTAACTTTCATAAGCACTCGGTTGAAGAGCCATCATTGAAGCTTTTGAAATTTCATAATTATCAATCACAAACCATCATATCATGCTGTCATACAGGTTCCCCCTTGACAATATATCTTCAAAAAAATGATGAAAGCTAAGGATCATTGATGTGCATCATAGCCCTTATACTACTAGAAAATTAAAATGCTATGCAACGTCCCTTTCAAACACTCTTGTAATGTTTGAAATAATTACTTACACCTATTTTTGCATCATTACAGTTATCTCACCTTATTTTCTAATCACCTTAAAATGTTCAATCTTTCAAATGGATCTACACAATAAGCCTTTTAATGATTACCTTGAGTTATCAAAACTCTTAAATATCATGGACATTATCACAATAGTACTCGGACAAGTTTGATGATATGTGTGGTCCTAGATGGCCCTCATCCTTGAGTGCAAGATGAAGTATTCTCCAATGGCATTCAAGTTTGTATGTCCCCTCGAATATATAAGGTAGCAAGTTGCATACTTCCAACATTACTTTATGAGCCATGTAATGTTTAATTTAAGGCCATTTTGCTAATGCTGCCACAACTGGAGCAAGCTCTTAAAGCAATTGAGATATTTGAAAGCGCTGGCAATAAATTATACATATTACTATTTATGATCATTGAAAAATGTGATGCTTCCAAGCTTCAATTTTGAGTGCTTTTAGAAGTTGGTATGAAATTGTAGATGAAGCCAAGTGACTCCACAAATCCATCTTTGTAATCAATATAATTGAAGGTTCTATGTAATGATTGAGTTTGACAATTTTAAAATCCAAAAGAATTGGCTCCTCCATGCTCTTCGTGATAAATACATGAGAGTCCTTCTAGCTGACTTTTCATGTTCCAAAAACAAGTGTATTAATTTCATACATTCAAACTAGCATTCAGCATAGTCTATAAAAGTCTTCGAAAAGAGAAACATGCATCTTAATAGTTTAACACAGCTCTGAGTCAACAGGATATCACCCATCTACACTAGTAATCAGTTAGGTTGTCATCTACAAATCAACATACTAAAATCTTTTAGATCATCCTACAATTAGTGGAATTTTTCAATGGTGATGAACTGCTGAGCCACTATCAAAGATGAAGATGTGGGCGATCACTAGTGTAAACAAGCTAGGCTCTCACCCAAATTCCTTGTTGTATGTTTTCTTACCTGTAACAATCTCAATTAAAGAGCCATTTTTTAGCTCTCCGCACTGTTCAAGTTGCAAGATAATCTTAATAACCTTCAGAAGTCGTCTGAGGGCATGGATTGACCTAGCTAGATTTCTTGGCGGGATGATATTTATAGGAAAGAAACCTAGCATCATTGCAGATTGAAGAATGAAGAGTTACATGGAGATTGAAAGATGATCAGATCACTTACCACCTCTCTCTAGCAAATCAAACGAAAATTCAATCTCTATATCACTTAAATCTGACATCTTTAGCGGTAATTGAAGAATATAATGCAACATTGTTCCCACCAAATGTCTCCCTCGCTGCCTTATTCATAGCAACATAGATGGTGCAAGTTGCTGAAGGAAATAATCTTGAAGGAGTCTCAGGTGCCTGCTTGCTGAACAATATTCTTGCAATATCAGTAGCATATAGCATAGCAGCTAGATCAGACAACCTGCCCCCGACTCCTGCTTCCAGCATCAGAACTGGACCGCAGTAGGAAAGCAACTGTGATGCATTCGGTCTAGTAGCCAATGACTACTATGAAGCAGCCCTAGATAAACCCACTAGAGGTGCCAAAAATATAACTTGATTGCGATATTCCAAACAACAATTGACAATTCATAAATAGCAATAAACCAAAACAGGAAGCAACAGAAACTTGAAAAGCTATATGATATTATAAGATGTTCGAACACAAAGCAGCGATAAATTACCTTATCTTATTATCTCTCTGAATTTTTCTTATTTGTACATCTTGCTTGATGCCCTGTAAACCAACGTCACTAAATATGAGAATACACAAGATTGTATCTAAGATTTACAATATACTACCTAGCAGCAGAAGGTGAATATAGAAGATTGCTAAGCATAGAAACCCAGTTTGCTAAGCATATAAACAAAGTTTCCTATGCATGATTTATTAAAAATGATCTAGCCTACAAACCTGCGCCGAAGTAAGCTCCTCCGGCGCATCTAAGTCCCCCTCGCTGTCCATCCTTTCCGTCTTACTGCCGACGATTTTCCGGTGAAGGCCGTCAACTAGGTTTCCCCTCCGACCTAGCAAGCACCATCGGTTCGACGATGCTCTCTTAATAAATAGGCTTACACAACGCAAGTTCGGTTCGGATCTGACGAATTTAAATTAGAAAAGCATATATATATATATATATATATATATATATATATATATTTATTTATTTATTTATTTATTTATTTATTTATTTATTTATTTATTTATTTATTTATATTATGTCTTCATGGGATTATTTTCAAAAGCATAATATTTAATCATAAAAATATTTCAAATACTTATTTTATTTTCTTAAGCCTCCGTAAGCCATTGGCTACACAAAACCCTAAATATTTATAATCTTCCCACTTTTTTTCCTTAAAATCCTATTTATCTTATATTCATCTACACACGTTCTCTTAATATAAACAAGCTATAAATCATAATATCAAGTGTTAAATAACCCAAACTCGAGTCTTCTCCTCCTCCCATGCCCATAAAAATAAGTTCCTATAACTTTTGTCTCTCGACTTCCACCTATATCAATAAATACTAATCCAAACAAGTTTCAAGCGACACAAATAGGATCATCCAATCTCCCTAAATATAAATGCAATCAAGTGCTCATTCATGTTCACATGTAAAGATTTTTTTTTTCACCATTGCCAATCAACCTCTCTCACTCTAAATGACAGCACTAAATGTTATTTATAAGCATGGAATAGAAGTTGAGAACGATAAGAGAGTTACTCACTAAGGTAGTAAAAATAGATTAATACTATATATAAAAGATAATACATCACCAAAGAATAAGCTATTTGGTATTAATTTTTTTCTAGTCCTCCAATGATACAAACAAAGCTCTTTATGTTACAAAATCTCTAACAATGAAAAAAAAAATCTCAACCTAGCTGAGCTTACGGTATAAAAATATTGGTGTACAATTTAATGAAGAATCTAAGAGGTTCGCATCTCAAAAGGAATATCCCTTTAAGTTTAGCAATTTTACTATTATATTTGAGAAGGTGTAGTTGTCATTAGTTACTATAGTCAATATTTAATTAATATTTTTTATGATACATATTAGGTGATGGTTGTTCTTACAAGAATTTATTATTTGTTGAATGTTGATGACTAAAAGTGAGTCAAACAAAGTAGTCATTAGTTAACTAGATTAATAAGTCAATATCTTATCACTTCCAAAGTCATTGAATGATAGAGCAAAATAAAACCAACTTTTGCACTATCATAAACAATAATTACTTTAAGGATATTGCGATCATTCCCTTTTGATTTGGTGTTTATATTTGAATAAAATCAAATGTACACATGTTAATTATTAATTTTATATTATTCAATATCATAGTTTTACTGATTAATGATAAGGATCTTATCAATGAGAGGATACAAGAAGTTATATATGAAAGGTGCACCACAACACAATGAAAGATATCGACTAACACTAAGAAGTGAGAGGATGAAGGGAATTCTCACAAGATCATCAAAATATAAAAATGTAAATTATATTCAGGAGAATAAAATACATAGAGACACAGAGGAACACAACAACTCAACTTGGTAAGGATGAAAACTAGCAAAATGAGTCAATAATCTAGAAGTAACTAATATGCTTAAGAGGAGAGAATGGTAAATCATGAAGAGAGAGAGAGGGAGGGAGGGAGAGAGAGAGAGAGAGAGAGAGAGAGAGAGAGAGAGAGAGAGTAAGTGAGAGAGAAATAAAACTCGAATTAATTCTCAATTGGACTAATAGGTTGGTTGGTCAAGTGACTCGCTAAAACCCAAGTTAACCCAATTGAAATCAAATCACCTTAAGCTTCAAAATGGCCAAACCCTTTACTTTAGGCTCACCATAAATAGACCACATGCACAGAAAACCAATTGGCCCCTTGATTTGACCAATTAAATTCAACTGACCCTACTTGACCCAAATGGTCTCAGTTGGACAAAATTAACTTTAATCCTTGAATTAGTTCAATCAATTGAACATGAACCCTTTCTAGGATGTATTTGACTTGACCCAACCATAGGTAACCCAATTTGATCAAGGGTATGGCCATTTTTTGTTAAATAGTTCAACATGATCCATTTGAATCAATTTGAACTCAAATAAATTTAATGGCTTTTAAAGCCAAAATTGGCTAAACCAATTTATTCAAAAGGCTGCCCAAACATCATTAGATAACTTAACCTAGTAGCTTAACCTTAGAATTAAGCTAATTGACTTAGGCTAACCATGTTTAACATGGTAGGAGTATCCAATAGGATTAATCCATTTAACCCTAAGGAAAATTATTCTTGTTGGTTCTTTGACCTTTTGGAAGCATCCTACCCCCCCCCCCCCCCCCCCCCCCCCCCCCCCCCCCCCCCCCCGCACACACACACACACACAAATTGGCTAATTCAAGATAGATGGCAACTAATTAAGTTAAACTAAACATGGGTCTATCATGGTTAATTCTTAGTTTTAGCCAATCAACCAAACCAAACAAGGGATTTATCTTCATTTACATTTATCATCCTCCTAGCCTCAAAAAAGTTCCTCTGAACCCTTGGCATCTTTGTAATAGTACTCACAAGCTTCAATCATTAGCACGACCCATAACCAACCATGTGTATGATCAACCCATTAATATAAGGCTTTTAAGTTGAATTCTAGATAGGGTTATTCATCTTAACCTTCCCTCACGGTGAGGTGAGTGAACCCATTCATAGGTAGTCTAAAGCTTTGTCTAAATATGAGAACTACATATTAATAGTATTATTTAGACTGGTTTGACCTGATTTGAAGTCGGGTAGCATATTGTATTTCTTATATTTGAACTTATTTGTATGTATTTGGAAGTATTTTAGTGTGTGAAAAAATGATCCATGTGTTCTAGAAAGAGTATTAAGGGTTTGGAGTTCATTTTGGCAAAATATCTAAAATTTTACTATTTGAGTGCCACAATGTTGGGGTTTGAACATCGCGGTGCAGCAGCAGCACCAAGGTGCCAAATAGTAACATTTTAACGCTCCAATCTCATTTTTTTAGAAAATGAACTAGCACTGCATCACTATATGGTAGCACCGTAATGTCATACCACTAATTGCACTTTAAATATATTTTAAATATGTTATTCCATTACATTTGACTATCGTGTTAGCAGAGCAGGAGAGAGAAGGATAAGTTTTTTAGAGAGATAAAGTTCATTTTGAGCCGCTTTGAGTCATTTTTAGCCCTCGAGCTAGTTGAAAAAGTTGTTCATTTCGATGTAGAATATATTTTTCCCATCTTAGTTTTAAAAAATCAATTTTTTTGTATATATTTTTCTAATAAAATTGATACCCTGTTACCAAAAATAGAGGATAATTTTATATTGGTAAAACTTCTACCACGTAATCTTTTATATATTATCGAGATTGAGGTTTTGAATATTTTTTTAAAATTTCCCTCGATGATTTTGAAATTGGTGCAATTTTTATTGAATTAAAAATATTTTAAACTCTGAAATATAGTGTCATAGTACAATTAAAGTCTTAGAATGATATTTTATATATTCACTCAAACTATAAATTTTTGCTCATTAGTGTTTATGTTGCCTACCATTAAGGTATTGATGGGGGCATGGGTTGAACCTTAAGGATTATATCAAAATGTTAGGGCTCTATCAATACCTAAATAAATTTTAGGTTTTCTTTGATATAAGTTAAAAATCTCCACTTAATATATATAAGTATATATGCTGAATCAAGTAATATAATGATAGAGTAGAGTATCGATCCCACAAGGAAGTATGCTTACTTGCAATTTACTAGAACTGTTTACTTAAATTACAATAATTATCCTACCAATTATAAATGATGATTTTGGAGTTTCAATCACTGAATAAAAGTAATAGAAAAAAACTAGAAATTATATTTGATAAAAAGTGTTTTGAATTGATAATAATAAAATACATATATTTTTTAATAAGACTCTTTACATTTGATATGATTCAGAGCATATGCATCACTAGACATCTGTCGAGCTTATAAGGATGAAAAGGATATCTGCTGACCTCCTACAGTTAAATCACCTTCTTAAGAATTTAGAATCCATTACCTGCTATAGATAGACTTGTAATAGTCTATATTAATACTCGTAGTTGTTCTTGTACTCATTTATCGAGGACTACATCACATTAAATATTAATTATAAATATGAACACTATGTGCATTAAATTAAGATCATGATAAATATTAAAAAATATCTTAAACATTGATTTCCCAAGATTCTACATTAGTATTAAACATGCATTTTATGTTACCAATATAAAATAAGAGGCTTAGCTGGACAAGATATAATAATTAAGCAAACTTATTTTCATTAATACCATGGAAGAATCAAAGATATAAGAGAAATACAACAGTAGGATGGATCAAAATGTCTCTTTTATAATCTTTCTCCCTTAATTTATATAGTTGCTTCAACAAACACTAACTAAAACTCTCTAATGGATTATATCAAGTAATTAACTAAACTCTCTTAGTGTCACTCTAAGAGAAATTCATAGAAGTGCTTTGAAAGTATTGAAATTATACAAGTGATTGTACTCCTCTATAAACTTAACACAATGACTATTTATAAGAAAAAACATAAATTAGGAAATTGTTGCTATGGGGCTTGAAAGATTGGCACTAAAATGCCCATAAAATGAAATAATACTGTTGCGCTGATGTTTTTGCTCCATCTTAGCACCTACTGATATGGATTAGTTACTTAGTGAATAGTTGCATAGCTTTGCTGGCAGATTGTGTCCTTTGAAAGTTACAACTGCTATGCTACAATGCTATTGGCTTTTAAACCCTATGGTGCCCGAGTGATAATTTTGGCACCAAGGCATAATAGATTATGATGCTACGCCACTTAAAAACTGTGATGTCCAAAAATCTATTTTAAAAGAATTATTTTTTTATCTTTTAATAATAACAACCAGTGTTACCTAATTTTTTTATAAATATCAATATGAGCAAAAATAAAACTATCAATAAAAATATCAATATCTACATCTTCATTCAATTCCAAAAATCATATACACTGACTTGCATGGGTTACCAAGTTGATTATAAATAAGGCTCTTTCTTAGGGGGAAGGCATTGGCTTGATATAACAAATATACATCACATTGAGTGCATTACATAGTGGGAATAAGAAACATCACTATTGACGTGTTTGTTTAGTTGGAAGGATCATAGCCCGTGGGCGACGAAGGTGGGAAAGACCATAGTTGGTGAAGGAAGTCAGCAGGCGATAGAGGTTGGAAAGGCTATTGTCGGTCTAGCGATGGAGGTCAGAAGGATTGTAGTCGATGAATGAGGTCGGAAGGACCATAAACAACGAGTAACAAAGGTTGGAAAGACCTTTATTGGTGGGTGATACAGGTCAAAAAGACTATTGTCTGACAACGAAAGTCAAAAGGATTATAGTCGATGAAGGAAGTTGGAAGGATCATAGTCGGCGAGCAACAGAGATCAAAAGGACCATTGTCTGGAGATGGAGGTCAGAAGGATTGTAGTCAGCGGGCGATGGAGGTTGGAAGGACCGTAGTCGGTAGGTGACAGAGGTAAGAAAGACTAGTGTCTGGCGACGGAGGTCAAAAGGATTGTAGTCGATGAAGGAGGTTGGAAGGATCCTATTCGATGGGTGACAGAGATCAGAAAGACCATTGTCTGACGATAAAGGTCAGAAGGATCGTAGTCAGCGGGCGACAGAGGTCAAAAAGACCATTATCCAGTGATGGAGGTTGGAAGGACCATAGTCGATGAAGGAGGTCGAAAGGATCATAGTCGACAGGCAATAGATATCAAAAGGATTGTTGTTTGGTGATGGAGGTCAGAAGGACCATAGTCGGTTGACGATGGAGGTCGTAAGGAGCGTAACTGATGGGCGATGGAGGTCAGAAAAATTGTTATTTGGTGATGGAAGTTAGAAGGACTATAGTCGGTGAAGGAAGTCATAAGGTATATGGGTGGCAATCGATGGAGGTTGGAAAGATCATTGTATGTTGACGAAGGTCAGAAGGAGTGTAGTCAGCAAGCGACGGAGGTTAGAAATATCATTGTTGGTGGGCGACAGAGGTTGGAAAGACCATTGTCTAGCAAAGAATGTTGGAAGGACCATAGTCAGAGAAGGTGGTCGAAAGGATCTTAATTTGCTGGTAACAGAGGTCGAAAAGACCTTTGTCGGCATGTGACGAAGGTTGGAAGGACCGTAGTTAGAGAATGATAAAGGTTGGAAATATGAAACTCCTTAAGTAAAAGAAGTTAAACTATTAAACGTCAAGGTATATTTTGATGGAATGGTTGAAATTTCATTAAGAAACTTCACAGTTAAGCATGCTCATCCCATTGTAATTTTGGGAGGGTGACCCACTGGGAAGTTATACCAACAGGACAAAACTGTGAGGCTATAAGCCAATGCAGATAATATCTTGATAGTTAAGAATTTATTATGTTATAGGAAAGACGGTAGTCTGGAGACGGAGGTAGGATGAACATTGTCGGGTGGATGTCCAACAATAATTAGAAGGCTGGTGGAAGTCCGATGTTAGTGGCTGGCTAGAAGTCTGACGTCAGTTGGTAACCGATTGTAATTCTAACTACAGTTGTTAGCCGGGCGGAGGTCCAGTAAAAGTTTGGGCGTCAGTTGGTGGTCTGACAGAAGTCCAGTGTCAGGCAGTGCTCCGGTGGAAGTCCGACATCAAGCAATGGTCCAGCAAAAGTCTGGGCAGTGGTCGAGGCGAAGCTAGGTGGCAAGAGCGATCTCCGTTCTCTCTTCTTGCTTCGTTGCTTGGGGGTCCCCCTTCATGAGAAGTGAGGGGTCTATTTATAGATTTTTTAGAGTGTCATGACCCGTAAAATAGGAGTTAGATCAAGGGTAAATTGGGAGATGTTTGGATGGATGACCGATGTTGAATCCCTTGATCGTAGACTGTTTACTAGGCATTTAATTGTCTTATTGATATCATAATTTGAAGATCTTGGGCTCGTTAGATTCGTCTCGTTGAGCCGCTCGATTCGACTATAAGCATGTCATGTTTAGAAACTGTTTGGTAATCCAAAATATGGTTTGAACCTTCCAAATGGGGTTTAGGTCTTTGATGTGGACCCATTTGGGCTCAGATTGAGTCAAATTTCGTGTCGTTGTGTCTGTCTTTTTGAGACGTTCAGTTCAACAGTAAGTTTGTTGAAATCGAAGTTCATATAGTCCCGAATTTAATATTAGAAGTTTCCAACTTGATTTTACCTTGACATTCGTGCCCGATCAAGATTATTTTTTAATGATATATCAAGGGCTAAGACAATAATCAACTTTTTATTATACTTATCTGAAATTAACTTCAAAATTTCAAAATCCATTATGATCAAATTTCATTAAATATTCTCACATGTTTTTTTTTTTCTGATTTTTATATTATTATTATTAAAATACCAGTCTTCGTTCTTAATTTCAAGCTTGCTTCGAAATTTTTTTGACCCAATTATTGGCTAATTCCAGTCCATGTTCATTCACTTTAGACTCATGGTTGACTATTATTTGACCATTGATGGGGCCCCACCATAACACTATTCTGTGACCACACTACACGTCGTTTCTACTTGTAATCTTTCATTGGTTTCTTTTTGAAACGGCTCATTAAAATAAGAGATTTATAACAAAGAAATAATTTCTTAATCATAAGAAAAGTCAAAATACATCCATATTTTATTCATTATGACCTCTATATTAGATTCTATCTAGTCAATATCATTAATCAAAAGAAGTTTCAAGTAATACAATTGATATATTTAGTTCTTGATAGGCACAAAAACGTATATGCCTATTTAAGCTCATACGAGGGTGAAAATATTACGTGCGGTCACCGGATATTGTTTGGAGGCCAATCAGGATGTGCTAGATCACCAATTTAAATTGTACTATTACTGTGTACCACTGTGTATCAGGTGATGTGACACATCCTGATAGGCTTCTGAATGGTCCGATGACCACACGTAATAAGAGTGAAATAATTATAGGAGAAGAATCACCATAAGCTTCAACGCTTACCTATCAAATTTTTGGAAAAAGTTTTAGTCAGATCATTTTTTACAACTTTTATAACACCAAAATCTATAAATTATTTTTAATTAGAGTACATTGTACAAGTTAAATTTGATTGATTATTTATATATTGATTATCTTAAAACAGATTCGAAGTCTTTGAGATTCTCTTAAAAAAGATTTTCCAAAATATTTTTGATATTTATTTTTATTCCATCTGTCAGTTTGACGTTGGACCAAAGCAATTATAATATACAAAAAAATCTTTAATGGTCAAGCATAAAAATATATAGTTTACATAAAAAAAAGTCAATATTAACAAATTAAAATATTCAATGGGTTGGAAAATAGCCTTAATATGCTCATATTAGCTTACATATGATCCGTTGAGATTTTACTTTATTTTTATTGTGAAAAATTAATTTGAATTCAAATGGAAGATTATTGGTCTATTTGTATGGAAATTTTCAAATATGAGAAGAAAAAAACAATATGAAGAACAAAAGTATATATATATATATATATATATATATATATATATATATATATATATATATATATATATATATATATATATATATATATATATATATATATATATATATATATATATATATATAAATGATGGTAGAAATCTGATTCGGTATATGATGCCAGATTCATATGTATAATATAAAGCCAAAAAAGAAAGATATTTGGTTTAAAAGGTATTAAGTGTCATAAAATCCTTGCTTTGGAGAATAGATCCATGAAACCCTCTAATTATGGAGAGATTATTAGGTGCGGAGTGCGGACGGGGAGAACCATCGGCATAAGTATTGTTCGGCGCTTGGTACCCGCACTCGGTACTGTTGGGTACCACTGGGTACCGCTAGGTACCCACTACTTGTGCGGACGGTGCGCACTTCGCACCTAATAATTTTTCCTAACTATGCATAGTGGCACAATCATAAATTTTTCACGGAAAGGGCACTTAAAATATTTTCATTAGTTATTTTGAGGAGGCATAAATTAAGGTTTTGTTTGGGATGATTTTCTTACTGTCTCTCAAAACAATTTTCTAGTACAAAAATTAATTTTTTTTTACTAAAAACTGTTTTAAGAAGCAGTAAAAAAGCCTTTCCAAACGAATCCTAAACTTTTACTATTCAAAATAAAAGATAGCAATGATTTAATAATATCTAGTTATTATATATATATAGGCATTGAAATTATAGAGCCTATCCTTGAGCATGCAACTTTCACATATGTTTACATAGCTTTGATGATATCATCAATTAAAATGCCATGATGAACCATAAGCCTTCCACCATAATTAATCTCATAGAAATAAGTATGCTTACATAATGCTTGCATATGTGTAATGTTTGTATAATTATCCATGCATGCATGTATGCCATAAAACACATATTTTCCCTATGCATTTAATCAAATATATATCAATCATGATGCAGCCATTTTTATGTATACATCTACAAAATAAAAAAAAAAAGCTTTTCTTATATGAATTTCTTTTAATTACTTTGCATATACAATATGATATGAATAATCTAATCTCTATATATTTAGTACATAGTTAATAGCTTCAAACAATATATTATACTCATGAATTGTGAAACTCATGCAAAAATAAAATATGCTTTAACATATAAATTAAAGAAAATAGATATTGACCCAAATACAAAATTTCATCCTAAATGCCTTCTTCCTATACACTTTTCATGTTCTTCTAACTATCCTTTGCTAGCCCTCCCCTCTCTTTTCTCTCCAATACATAAAAGTTTTTATTTGTAACTATGACTAAACTTCCATATGAAATGAAGTACAAAGGATAGACATTTAATTATCACACAAATTACTATGTGGATATCATTAATGCCACTTAAAATAAAAATCTTAATGATAATTTGGTAGTTAGACACTTAATTCTAATTTACATTAATTATCCTTTACATATGATTTAGTAAATGTATTTTTGTAATTAACTAATTAGCACTGGCTATTATTTTGAACATCATTTTACATGTAAACGTGGATTGTTTTTAAGTAAATTATAAAGAAGTCATTTACAATGACTCATGAAAAATAGCTTGAATGTAATTAATATAAAAAACAAATTTAAAATTTAAGATGTAATGAATTAGTTTTTGTGTAAACATTTTTTTACTTAATTTGCCATTATAATTAAAAAATGAAAATTTCAATTAGAAACTTTGCATGGTATCCTGAGTTGAATAATTTGAGGGGAAAAAAAGGGCTTTTGACTATTTGAAGATAAAGTTTTTTAAATAGAAAGATATGAGTGATATTAGGAATATTGCATAGTTTTTTTTTTTTTTTGTAAAATGATTTTAAAATCCATAAAAAAATGAAAAATCGTGTTTGTTATTTAAATAAATTATTGGTATACGTTATGATATAAGAATGATGTTACTAAGAATAAGACAATTATTTTAGATATTATTTTATTATAAAACTGACAAATGCCTTAAGTTCTTAATAAATTTCATTATGAATATTATATTATATTTGGAATATAAAATATATATATATATATATATATATATATATATATATATATATATATATATATATATATATATATATATATATATATATATATATATATATATATATATATATATATATATATATATATATATATATATATATATATATATATATATATATAATGAGCTTCAACAAACAATTTCAAATAACTTTCAAGTCTTGGGCCAAATCTCTTATTATGTTTTAGAAAGAGAGTCAAGCCCTAGAACTCAGATGCCTCCTAAGCGGCGAGTTTAGATGATTATGCTTACGAAGATAAAAAGTATGACGAAATTTGAGGCTTGTCTTAGATGTTGATGAAAGAAAAACAAATAAAAGACAAGATGTTAAGTAACACTTAACAAATTATTCAAAGTAAAATCTATTTAGACATTCTTTATTCATCATACTCTTAGATATTTTTTACTTGACACATTTTTAAATAGTAACTCAAAGAAATTAGCTTTGCTATATGAAATTTCTTGTTCTTATAGTTCAAATATATATATAGTTTCACAAAAAAGATGAAAATTGAAATGTATAACCCAAATTGTTCGTGCAGCGCCCGAGTTAAACCGATCTGTTAAAAGAGTTTGATATCATGGGTTAGCAAGATTGGACAAGATTAAGCAAAGACTTCGTTCATGATTGAAGCATAGACATACATGTCAAAATATATGAAATAAGATTAAAAAGATATAGATAGCTGATATAAATGAGTGTATAACAATTTAACCCAATTTAAATAATTATACTAAAAAAATTGTTAATTTGCTCTCTTTTAATTAATTGATTAAATTATGCAATCATGACTTCATATATTTTAACTAAGGTCAAAACTAAACGATTAAATAAGTGAGTACGTTTTTATTATTAAGTTCTAAGTTTTAGATTCACTCAACTATAAAAATTAAAGATATTTATACCACTAAATATTAGTCACCCAACAAATAAATTTCCTCAATCTAAGCTTTAATTAAGAGCAAAATTGGTAAGCTCAATGTATTAAATTACTTGCATTTAAACATTAGGCGTGAAATTATATATATGTATATATATATATATATATATATATACTGCTTGCAATTATCAAAATTGTAAATATAAATGCTATGAAAGTAAATAAAAAAATACTTCATATATCATAGCAAAAATAACAGATTTTTCCCAAGCCCTTATACCTCCCGTCAGAACAAAATTCATAGAATTTTGACCCTTTTGGCTCTCGTGCTATCATATTAGAAAATAGGTTCTTATAACTCTCAATACATAGCACTAGAATAGAATGTGTACATAACACCAAAATAGAATGTGCATTTAGTACTCAAATGCACGTTTAACACCTAAACAAAATTTTCTCACACACACCAAGTCTTCTCAAAATCGCACATTTCAATCAAATCAGCATATAGTTTTTTGAATTATTGTAAAGTAAATATAAATGAGCTAAATTCAAATTTTAATAAAATGATTTAATGGTTGGTAGCAAAATATACTACTAAGCATAAATTCACTATTTTATAATGTAACTAAATTATCAGAGATTATTCAGAGCATTTTTTAAACTTTAATTGCACTATATCAAAGTTTTAGGAACCAAAATGATTTTCTAATTTGCTAAAAACTCCACATTTTTCAATTTACCTAGAGAAAAATTCTTAGAAAAATAACTAATTATTCAGAATTGTTGTATATATAACATACAGAAAGTTATATTGTGAAAGTTTAGTATGTCTAAAGTTATCCACTACGGGAAAACACGCGAATACCGTCGGATTTTCCAGCGAAAAATTCTGGACGGTAATAAACGGCGCAGGTACCGGCGGATTTGCTCGACGTAAAGTTTGCGTCAAACGTTCCGGCGCAGGTCTTCTCAAAATCGCACATTTCAATCAAATCAGCATATAGTTTTTTGAATTATTGTAAAGTAAATATAAATGAGCTAAATTCAAATTTTAATAAAATGATTTAATGGTTGGTAGCAAAATATACTACTAAGCATAAATTCACTATTTTATAATGTAACTAAATTATCAGAGATTATTCAGAGCATTTTTTAAACTTTAATTGCACTATATCAAAGTTTTAGGAACCAAAATGATTTTCTAATTTGCTAAAAACTCCACATTTTTCAATTTACCTATATCAAAGTTTGTGTCAAACGTTCCGGCGCAGGTCTTCTCAAAATCACACATTTCAATCAAATCAGCATATAGTTTTTTGAATTATTGTAAAGTAAATATAAATGAGCTAAATTCAAATTTTAATAAAATGATTTAATGGTTGGTAGCAAAATATACTACTAAGCATAAATTCACTATTTTATAATGTAACTAAATTATCAGAGATTATTCAGAGCATTTTTTAAACTTTAATTGCACTATATCAAAGTTTTAGGAACCAAAATGATTTTCTAATTTGCTAAAAACTCCACATTTTTCAATTTACCTAGAGAAAAATTCTTAGAAAAATAACTAATTATTCAGAATTGTTGTATATATAACATACAAAAAGTTATATTGTGAAAGTTTAGTATGTCTAAAGTTATCCACTACGGGAAAACACGCGAATACCGTCGGATTTTCCATCGAAAAATTCTGGACGGTAATAAACGGCGCAGGTACCGGCGGATTTGCTCGACGTAAAGTTTGCGTCAAACGTTCCGGCGCAAAATACGCCGTAAATTCACTGACGCATGTTCCGCCGGCAATTCCGACGGTATAGGGATGCCTGAACCATTTCCGTCGCACGTTACGGCTGAACCATTTCGGCGTATGTTACCGGCGGACATTGCGCCGGCGTATTTAAACTCAACGAAATATAGCCGACGGATTAGACGTCGGAAATGATACCGACGTCATTACCGGCGGAACGTCTGCCGGTGAAAGCCTTATTTCGCGAACCCGAACCCCTCTGGCCGTCATTCGTTTCTTTCCATTCTCTCACTTCGACTGCTTCGCCCGTCGCCCTCCGTCGCCGTTCGTCGCTCGCCGTGGTTAGACGTCGCCGACGTTCAGCGGACTTCGCCGTCGACGGTCACCGGACTTCGCCGAGCCTCCTTCCTAGTCGCGCGCCGCCTCTCTCCTTCCTAGTCGCGCGCCACCGAGGAGATAACCGAAGGTTTTTGTTTTCAATTTTTTTTGCTATTTCGGTTGGATTACATATAGGATTAGCCTTAAGTCCATATCTTTTTGCTATAGTCATGGTTGTTATCACTAGACATTTGCTAGAGGATGTAGTTTGGTGCTTGCTTTTTGTTGATGATATTGTTCTTGTTGATAAGACTAGAGAGGGATTTGAAGGTAAACTTTGATTATGAAAATCAACATTAGTCCATATCTTTTTGCTTTAGTCATGGTTGTTAGCACTAGACATTTGCTAGAGGATGTACCTTGGTGCATGCTTTTTATTGATGATATTGTTCTTGTTGATAAGACTAGAGAGGGATTTGAAGGTAAACTTTGATTATGGAAATCAACATTAGTCCATATCTTTTTATTTTAGTCATGGTTGTTAGCACTAGGCATTTGCTAGAGGATGTACCTTGGTGCATGTTTTTTATTGATGATATTGTTCTTGTTGATAAGACTAGAGAGGGATTTGAAGGTAAACTTTGATTATGGAAATCAACATTAGTCCATATCTTTTTGCTTTAGTCATGATTGTTAGCACTAGACATTTGCTAGAGGATGTACCTTGGTGCATGCTTTTTGTTGATGATATTGTTCTTGTTGATAAGACTAGAGAGGGAGTTGAAGGTAAAGTTGGATTATGGAGATCAACATTACTCCATATCTTTTTGCTTTAGTGGTTAGTAGACCTAGTGAGGGGATTGTGACTTTGAGCGATCAATTCATTAATAAGTGTAACACATTTTAAATATCTTGGATCTACTAATTATTAGATATATATATAAATCCATTAATTTTTTACTCTTATATATAGGTTATGGATATTAGAAATCAAAGAAGTTGGATGTATAACCGATTATCTCAAGGTCGGAAGACATTAACAGATGAATTCATCAATGGGATGAATTTTTTCATTCAGCAAGCGAAACAGCTGCCCAGCTTTATATCAGAAGGAAAGTTTCGATGTCCATGTTCTAAACACAAAAATCTAGTGCAGCTAGAACAAGATGATGTAACTGTTGATCTGTATCGCAGAGGATTCATGCCACAGTATTGGTATTGGACTTCTCATGGTGAGTATGAGCCACAATTTGATTATCAATGCGGTCCTTCTACAAGTAGTAATGTTGCTGAGGCTGAAAACATTCGTCCAAATCTTGAGAAATTAGTTCATGATGCAACTGGAATTCAAACTGAACAAAATACAGAAGAGTTACCGAATACGGAGGCACAAAACTTTTATGATTTATTGCATGCTGCCCAGCAACCAATCTGGAAAGGGTGCATGACTCACTCAGAATTATCTGTTGCTGTGAAGATGTTAAGCATCAAGGCTGAATATAACGTTGCTCGTGAATGTTTTAATCAATTCATTGGGCTGCTTAAGGAAATCAATCCGATAGATAATTTAATTCCTACAGATCTATATCGGACAAAGAAGTTAGTTTCCAAACTTGGTTTGACATACATAAAGATATATTATTGTATGAATGGATTCATGTTATACTTTAAAGAAGATATCGCAGAAATTGTATGACGTCATTGCAATACACCAAAATTTAAACCCAAATCTAGAAATAGAAGGAAGCAAAAGGATGTGCCTGTTAGTAGGATTTTCTACTTTCCAATAATTCCGAGACTACAACGTCTATATGCATCCATGAGATCTGCTGCACATATGAGATGGCACAATGATCACATTCCACAAGAAGGTGTTATCACACATCCATCAGAAGCAAAGGCTTGGAAGCACTTTGATCGTACACATCCCACATTCGCGGCAGAACCAAGAAATATCAGATTAGGTTTATGTGCAGATGGTTTTACTCCATTCAGTCAGTCGGCTACACCGTACTCATGTTGGCCTGTGATACTCACTCATTACAATCTTCCTCCAGAGTTATGTATGACTACTCCTTATATATTTCTATCACTTATAATTCCAGGGCCACATAATCCAAAATTAAAGATTGACGTATTCTTACAACCTCTGATTGATGATTTAAGTTTATTATGGGATGAGGGAGTAAGTACATATGATATCTCCACCAAATAGAATTTTATACTAAGAGCAGCATTACTTTGGACAATTGGTAACTTTCCTACATATGGTATACTCTCAAGTTGGAACACTTCAGACAAGTTAGCTTGTCCATATTGTATGGAAAATACAAAATCATTCACTTTAAAGTATGGTAGGAAGAACACTTGGTTCGATTGTCATCGAATGTTTTTGCCTCAAAGTCATCCTTTCAGGAGAAATAAAGAAGCGTTTACTAAAAATAAAATGGTGATGTTTCAACCTCCTCTAAGATTCAGTAGTGAAGAAATTTTTGAAAGAGTAGAGTTCTTTCCCACCATAATGGAATCTCCAACATTAGCTGAGATCAGATTGCCAGAATATGATGTCAACCATAATTGGACCAAGAAAAGTATTTTTTGGTCGTTGCCATATTGGAGAACAAACTTGATTAGACATAACTTGGATGTTATGCATATAGAGAAAAATATTTTTGATAATATTTTCTATACAGTTATGGACATCAAAGAGAAATCAAAAGATAATATAAAAGTAAGGATGGACTTAAAAGAGATTTGTAGAAGGAAAGATTTAGAATTGAAGGAAGGTGGAGCCGGAAAATTTTTCAAACCCAAAGCTCCATTCACATTAACTTTAGAGCAAAAATGAGCAATTTGTGAATGGGTGAAGACTCTACGAGTACCTGATGAATATTCTTCCAATCTAAGCAGGTGTGTTGATATAAGATCAGGGAGATTATTCGGATTGAAAAGTCATGATTGTCACATCTTCATGCAATGCCTACTATCAACTGCTTTTAGTTATCTTCCAGATCAGATTTTAAAGCCGCTGATCGAGCTAAGTGTCTTCTTCAAAGATTTATGTTCTTCTAAATTAAATGTGGAGAATTTGATTCTTATGTAGCAGCAAATTCCATTCATTTTGTGTCAACTTGAGAAAATATTTCCTCCATGCTTTTTTGACTCTATGGAGCATCTACCTGTTCATTTACCATATAAGGCTATGGTTGGTGGACCCGTTCAGTTATGATGGATGTATCCTTTTGAGAGATATTTAAATAAACTTAAGAAGACCGCTAAGAACAAATCACGACCCGAAGGTTCTATTTGTGAAGCATATTTAACATACGAGACAACTCAGTTTTGCTCGTATTATTTTGAAACAATATCTCAATCAGGTGAAAGTTCAGCATCTCAAAATGTTGGTAAATCCTCTAATATATCTGTATTCAGCGGAATTGGAGAACCTTTAGGCGCTAGCACTGTGCGCTATTTGACCGATAAGGAGATGACAGTTATCACATTGTACATCTTGCTTAAATGTGATGAAGTGGAGCCATATCTCGAGTAAGTATAAGTTAAGTTGTTTATATTTTTTATTTTCTTTTAGACTTTGTTCTAAACTCAAGACAAAAATTTGTAGGAGGTTCATTGATGGTCTTAGTACATCAGAAGAAGGAGAAGTCTAGAAGATAGTGGAAAAAGAATTCACTGCTTGGTTTAAAAATACGGTTTGTTTTGAATAATTATTCTTACTTAATGAGTTAATTATTTCAATTAATAACATCTTGTACATTTGAAGGTACACACTGAAGATAGTTCGCAGTATTCAAGGTTATCTGAGTTAGCTTGGGGACCAAATAGATTAGTAAAATGTTATCAAATATTTGAGGTCAATGGTTATAAATTCCAGACAAAAAATTGGTGTGAAGGTGTTAGAATAGTTGCTATTTGAATGCTTTACATTTGTGCAACTTATATAGTTTTGATGATTCCAAACATTATTGTTTAAATGTGTAGTTATCTCCTAACAATTTTAGAATATTTGTATTTGCTCTTGTGTGTACTAATATTTCAGGAAAATCAGACTCCAGACTAAGAAAACTTCAGATCAAATTCAACATGAGATACTTTGTTAATTTGAAACTTGCATTTTTCTTTTAATTAAATTTGAAAGGGAATGATTGTAATTGAGTGAATAAAAATATACACACACACATAAGGAGATCATAAAAATTTTATACTGATCGTACGGGACGATATCCGATCGTACGGGACGATCAGACATTTATCTCCTATAGAGCACATGGAACGAATAGGAACTTGCTTGAAAAATTTTTTTCTAAGTCCTATTCATCCAGGACGAAATTAATTATCGTCCAGGATGATTGGTTCACTGTAAAATTTTCGTCCAGATGAATTTTATTATCGTCCGTGGCGACTGGTTCTCTGGAAAAATTTCGTCCAAACAAAATTAAAAATCGTCCAGGACGATCGGGTCTCTGGAAAATTTTCGTCCAGACAAAAATGAATTATCGTCCATGGCGATTGGTCCTCTGGAAAATTTTTGTCCAGACAAAGTCAAGAATCGTCCAGGACGATCGGTTCTCTGTAAAAATTTCATCCAGACGAACATATTTTCGCCCAAACGATTAACCGACTTAGAACAGTTTTCAGCAGTTTCTAGAACTGACCTTGTAATAACTGTTCGTATTATACGAACCTAAATTCGTAAAGGACGATCAGCTGTACGAAGACATTTCGTACCCATATTCAAATAGGGTCATTTCAGATCGTTTAAGTAAAATCGTCCAGGACGATCCACGATCGTACAGGACGATTCACTGTGTACAGAATTGAAAACTTGCAGTTTTTGAGCGATTTTTCTTGTCTTTTATATAAATAGTCCAAATTAGACTGCCACCCAATCTTTTTGTCATTTGATCTTCGTGCCTCTTGAGAGAATAGCCAAGGAGAGAGTGGAAGAGAGCATTCAAGGGAGGATTCCTACCACTGGAGCGAGAAGGCTTCACTTGGATTTCAAAGGTAAGAGTCTTTACTTGTGAATTTGGATTACTTCACTCTTTTCTTTCTTCCTTCTAAAATCTTGTGAGAAGATCAGAACAGCCGAAGGGTTCTCTGCCTACACTTGGAGAGTGTGAACAGCCGAAGGGTTCTCTGCCTACACTTGGAGAGTGTGAACAGCCGAAGGGTTCTCTGCCCACACTGGGGATTATGTAAAAGGATGACGGTTCTCTGTCAGCACCGGGTAGTGGTGAAAAGAGTGTGTTGTAAAGGCTTCTCCGCCTTGCTGTGGGTGCAAAAGGAGAGTCACTATTGGTTTTAGTGCAATACTCAGAGGGTGCCTCTGAGGAGTGGATGTAGGTCTGGTTATAGACCGAACCACTATAAATCTGGTGTCATTAACAGCTTTTTTGTTTCCGCATTTTATTTTAATTGTTAACAACTCTGTGGTTGAAAAATATTTTCTAAAAAAACCTTAAAAAGAAAAATTTTCATTTCGGTTCAACTTAATCTTCTAAGAGGTTTAAAATTTTTAAACTACCAATTCACCCCCCCCCCCTCTTGGTAGCCTTGGAACATTAAGTTAAGCATAACAACCTAATTACTAGACTCAACAAGTGGTATCAGAGCTCCGTTTCAAAATCATAAGTTTGAACTACTTTTTGATTAACGTAGATGGCTACTTTTGGAAATCAAAACATACCTGAGGGTTACTCTATCACTAGACCTCCACTGTTTGACAATATTCCTTTTGATTTTTGAAAAACACGCATGTCTACTTTCTTACAGTCACTTGATTATCGCATGTGGATGCTAGTCCATGAAGGTTACACAAAACCAACTAGATTAGTTGATGGAGTTAGGGTAGAAACACCCTATGCAGATTGGACTATTAAAGAACTTGACTTAGCATAATTAAATGCCAAATGTTTAAATAGTTTCTTTTGTGCTTTAAAATCTGAAGATTACATGCGAGTTTCCACTTGCAAAAGCGGAAAGGACATATGGGATAGACTTTGTATAACTTATGAAGGGACAAATGAGGTTAAGCAATCAAGACTCAATATCTTGTTACATGACTATGAATTATTTCGCATGAAACCTAATGAATCTATTTCAGACATGTACACAAGATTCACTCAAATTGTCACTTCTTTGCATGCACTTGGTAAGAAAATTATCTAATGCTGAAATAGTTAATAAGATTCTTCGTTATTTACCTACTGCTTATGATGCTAAAATTACTACAATTACAGAGTCTAAAGATCTGAACATTTATTCCATTGCCAATCTTCTTGGTTCACTCATTGCTTATGAGCAAGGAGTAAGTCAAAGAAAGATTGATGCAGGTGAACCACGAAAGGACAAGAATATTGCACTAAATGTGGAAGAGTCAGAAAGTGAAAACTCATAACCTGAGGATGAAGATGATATTGCATTGATGACTAGACAATTCAGAAGCTTTTTAAAGAGGAAGCAGAAGAGACGCCAGCAATGGAATAGAGGTAAGTATAACAAAAATGGCAAGGTTTCTATTGAAATGATTTGTTATGAATGCAGGAATCCAGGTCATATAAAGACTGATTGTCCAAAACTCAAAGCCACTCCTAGCAAGGAGAAGATAGAGGAGAAACCAATTGTAAAGAAGGGAAAGAAGAAGTTTCAAAGAGCTTTCTGGGCGGACTCAGCTTCAGACTCATCTGAGACTGAAAAAGAAGAAGAAGTCACCAACATTTGCTTGATGGCAGATAATGTTGAACAATCAGATCAAGAAGAGGTATGTGATTTACTCTATGATGAATTGTTTGAAGTTTCTGAACACATGCATGATGCATATAGGAAAATGAAAAAGATGCATGCTGGTTTAGGTTTAGAATTGGAAGAGCTTAATAAGGAACACGAAATCCTTAGGAAAGATCATGCTTTAATAGATAACAACCACATGAAACTACTTGATGAATATGATGACTTGAATAAAAATTTTTAGAATTTAAAATCATCCTATGCTGAACTTGAAAAAGAATTTAAGAATTTTAAGGATGAATCTGAGAGTAAGACATATAGAATCAATTATACCAATCGAATCTTGGAAGATATGAATTCATTTTACAAACTCACAATAAGAGCTCTCGAGGATAATAGGAACCCCCCTAAACTTGAAGATTTTACAAATCCTAAATATTATCCTAAATTCATGAAATCTCTTAGAAGATAATCATATGAAAGAAAACATAAGAATATTTTTCTTAATGTTAAATGTAATAATTATGGATTTTTGGGACATATATCTCACACCTACACTTTAAAGATGAAAACTAATTTGGTGTGGAGAACTAAGATGCATAAATCTAGACATATCATACATGCATCTGATTATAAATTTTATAAAGGTGAATCCAAACTTATTTGGATTCCCAGGTCTAACATTTGAGAATTTTGCAGGTATACTCTCACACAAGACCTCATGAGAGTATATGGTACCTGGACAGCGGATGTTCAAAGCATATGACTGGAGATACTGCTCAATTCATAACGCTGGAAGTCAGGAATGGAGGCAAGGTTACACTTGGAGATAATACCACAAAGAAAGTGGTTGGATCAGGTATGATTGGAAATTTGAAAAACTTTTTCATAGACAATGTGTTATTAGTTGAAGGCTTAAAACATAATCTGTTAAGCAATCAGCTATGTGATAAGGGCTACAATGTAAAATTTTTACCTACTAGCTGCATAATAAGCCTAAATGGGAAAATTATTTTAAATGGAAAAAGGGTAAACAATGTCTACATGCTAGATTTAAATTGTATTCAATCTCCTACTGTTTTTTGTTTGAAAACTGTTTCTGATGAATCATGGCTTTGGCATAGGAGACTTTGTCATTCTAGTATGAAAAATCTTAGAAGAATTACCCAAAAGAACTTAGCGAGAGGTATACCAAAACTAGACTTTACTAAAGACCACCTTTGTGATGCATGTCAATTAGGAAAATAAGTGAAGTCCTCTTTTAAGTCCAATAAAGATCTTAGGACCTGTAAACCTTTAGAAATTCTACACATTGATCTTTTTGGACCTGTAGGCACTGTAAGTCTAGGAGGGAAGGTATACGGATTTGTTATAGTGGATGATTTCTCAAGATTCACCTGTGTTAGATTTCTTTTTCATAAGAGTGAATCATTTGAGGAATTCAGAAAATTTTCAACTTGGATTCAAAGAAAACTAGGATGTGAAATAATTTCTTTACAAAGTGATCATGGAGGAGAATTTGAAAATGAAAGATTTGAAAATTTCTGTAAAGAAAAGGGGATTGATCACAATTTTTCTGCACCTAGAACCCCTCAACAAAATGGGGTAGTTGAAAGGAAAAACATAACATTAATAGAAGCCGCACGAGCAATATTAGCAGAATACTCACTTCCTAGATATTTTTGGGCTGAGGCGGTTAGCACTGCATGTTATATTCTGAATAGGGTGAATGTGAGATAAAATTTGAATAAAACACCCTATGAGTTGCTAAAAGGTAGAACATCTAATTTGTCTCATTTGCATGTATTTGGTTGCAAGGTGTTCATACATAATAATGGAAAATCTGCCTTAGGAAAATTTGATCCAAAATCAGATGAAGGAATTTTTGTTGGATATTCAAGTGTTGGAAAATCTTATAGGGTATTCAACAAAAGAACTTTAGTCATTGAAGAAACCACACATATTGTATTTGATGAAAGTGGAAATTTGGAAGAGCCAAATGTTGTTGAAGAAGAAATTGAAAAAAACTCCCAAAATATTGATAGAATAAATCTGGAAGAAAATGTGGAAGAAAATTTGGAAAGAGAAAACCCTTTGCCTAGAGATTTGAGATTTTCTAAAAACCACCCAAAAGAATTGATTATAGGTGAACCAAGTGAGGGTGTTAGAACTAGGCATGGATTAAACAAGGAAGTCAATCATTCAGCCTTTATTTCAACTATTGAACCCACTAATATTGATCAAGCACTTTCTGATGAATTTTGGATATTGGCCATGCAAGAAGAGTTAAATCAAATTGTAAGAAATAAAGTTTGGGAATTAACTACAAGGCCAAAAGATCAAAGTGTTGTTGGAACCAAGTGGGTTTTCAAAAATAAAATGAATGACTCAGGAGTAGTCATTAGAAATAAGGCTAGATTAGTTGCTAAGGGGTATAATCAAATTGAAGGAATTGATTTTGAGGAGACTTTTGCCCCTGTAGCTAGACTTGAAGCAATTAGGATTTTACTTGCCTTTGTTTGTTTTAAAGGTTTTAAATTGTTTCAAATGGATGTAAAGAGTGCCTTTTTGAATGGGGTTATTAAAGAAGATGTTTTTGTAGAACAACCTTCAGGTTTTGAAAATTTTAAATTTCCAAATCATATTTTCAAGTTAAAAAATGCATTATATGGATTGAAACAGGAACAAAGGGCTTGGTATAAGAGGTTGAGCACCTTCCTACTTGAAAGATCTTTTGAAAAAGGAAGTGTGGATACAACTCTCTTTTTAAGAAAAATTGGAAAGGATATACTTATTGTTCAAATTTATGTGGATGACATCATCTTTGGATCTTCAAATAAAAATCTTTGTGATGATTTTTCTAAAACAATGAGTAGTGAATTTGAAATGAGTTTAATGAGAGATTTAAATTACTTTCTAGGATTTAGCATTAAGCAACTTGAGGAAGGTACATTTCTTAATCAAACTAAATATATTAAGGATATCCTCAAAAAATATGAAATGGATAATGCTAAACCTGTTAGTACACCAATGAGTTCCTCAGTTCAGTTGGATAAGGACCTTAAGGGAAAATCTGTTGATCAAAGAAAATTTAGAGGGATAATTGGATCTTTACTTTACTTGACTGCTAGCCGACAATATATTATGTTCAGTGTTTGCTTATGTGCTAGATTTCAATCAGATCCAAAAGAATCACATTTGACAGCAGTGAAAAGGATTTTAAGATATTTACTAGGAACTCAAAACTTAGGGATTTGATATCCTAAGTTTAGCTCTTCATTTGAAATTATTGGTTACTCAGATTCTGACTTTGCAGGCTGTAGAGTAGATAGAAAAAGCACTTCTGGAACATTTCAATTCATTGGAAATTCATTAGTTTCATGGTCTAGTAGAAAACAAAATTCAGTGGCACTATCTACTGCAGAAGCAGAATACATTGCATTAGGAAGTTGTGTGGCACAAGTACTTTGGTTAAAACAACAGTTGATTGATTTAGGATTAACTATAGGCACTATTCCAATTTATTGTGACAATACTAGTGCTATTTGCATTTCCAAAAATCCTATTCAACATTCTAGAACCAAACACATTGATATAAGGCTTCATTTCATAAGGGATCATGTATCCAAGGGAGAAATTGAACTCACACATGTTTCAACTGAAAATCAACTTGGAAATATTTTTAAAAAACCTTTAGCCTTTGATACCTTCAGTATTTTAAGAACAAGGCTTGGTGTTATTGATTTGAATGCCTAATCAAAATGTCTTTTGCAACATTGATATTTATTTTGTCTTGTTTTTTATTTTGAGAAATTTTGTGTGTTTTGAATGAATTTGTTTTTAGGTATATGATTTTGTTTTATAATTTCTGTGTTTTTGAATGTTTAGTTTATTTTTTCTTAATTTAAAAATCAAAATTCAAAAATTGGAGGAAATCGTCTAGGACGAATTTTGTTTCGTACTGGACGATGTGTGAAAGAACAGTTTGCACGAATTTTAACCGTTTTGAGAGCAGTTTTTAATTAGATCATCTGTACGATCGTCCAGGATGAAATTTTTTTTTTCTCAAATGTCGGGACGAATGAATGCAGCGGTTGAGTAGATAAGACAGTTTTTAATATGGATTTCGTCTGTACGAATTTTTGGTTCGTCCAGACGAACAGATGTCAGTTCATTGTAGGGGACGATTTTCAAGAGACATTAAAACGAGTTACTTTTTGATCGTCTGTACGAAATAATGTCGTCGGTACGATCGGTCAAGTCAAAAAGCTTATACGAAGGGACGCATCATAAGTTGTGTTGATTACGAAAAGCTGTTACATTAAGGACGAATTTGATCGTCTGTACGAAATATTTTCATCCAGACAAACGATGATTTTCGTCCAGGATGAAGATTTTCGTCCATGACGAACGTATCGTTTTTCTTTAAATATGAAGGCTTTCTAACTTAACAATCACACTTTCAAACTTCACTTTCAATCCCTTTCTACATCAAATCGGCAATGGCCTCCTCAAGCAAGAGACAAAAGATGTTGGTAAAAAAACCCAATAAGAATGCCTCAGAAAACTTCCTGTCTAAGGCTAATGAGGAATCCTTTCCTCATTTTGCATCCGTCAAAATAACTCCTTCTCGCATTTTAATCCAAAGCGAGTTAAATTTTAAGGTAATGCACCTTTTTGTCTCAACCCAATTTCAATTCATACTTTCTCTCGTCCACTTCTACAACAAGCAAACCTATCACTATTTCCTAACAAACATGAGTTTTAATTCAGACCACTCCTCCATAAGTTCTTATGTCTTCAAGCAAAAAAGTTGAAATCACCAAGCACGACCTTGGTGCCTTTTTGAACTTAAGAACTGGGGGATATAGAGCTCACACCCTAATGTCAGAAACCTCTTTCAAATGGTATCATGTCAATAGGATAATTAGAGAAAATGGTCTTGACTATCATGTCGCTAGAGTCTCCGGTATGACCAAAAATGCCTGAATCATCCAGCATATCCTTCGATCTTCAATCATTCCTAAAGCAGGTGATAGGATTAATATTACCTCTCTCCTTTATGTTCTAACCTTTTTTATTATAGAATGTCATCCTATTGACGAAGCCCAACTTATCATAGATCATATCTATGGGCTTTCAGAAAAAGGACATGCAGAACAGAAGAGAAAAATGAACATTTCATTAGGGCACTTAGTCACATACATTTTGGAAAAGAAATACAACTTAGTGCATCCTGATGATGAATACGAAGAGCCAGTATACTATAATGATACTTCCTTTAGATTGCTTTTCAAGGAGGAAAAAGGAAAAACACATGCCAGTGCTTCAGAAGAGGAAGAAGAAGGAGAGCAAACATCTGCACCTCAGTCAGATTATCAGAATCTGATTGAAATATTTGATAGATTAGAGACTCACGTTGATCAAAGGTTTGATCAATTTGATGCTCAACTTAAGCAACAGCAACAAGACATTGGTAACATTAGAGATGAAGTACATGAAATTAATACCAATGTAATATTGATGGCCTCCTACTTCAACCTTTTTGGCGGCATTCCTCCTCCTCCTCCTCTAGAACAGTAGAGATGTTTGTTGTGTCAGTTTTTATGTTATGTGTTTGTTTTTATGTTTATTTTTTCTTTTAAGTTCAGTGTATTTTCTTACTTGTTTTTTAGATATTATGAAATGTGTAATCCTTTCATTAATATCAATGGATGTTGTACTTGTTTCAAATTTGATTTTCTTTTTGGAATGTGGTTAATTTTTATGAATTTCATTAGTGTTATTTAATATTCATAGTGCTTAAATTAGATTATAATTTGAGATTATCTATATTAGAAAATCTAGTCTTTCTAAATTTAAAAGTTGTTTATAACTTGTTGTAATTAGAACTTTTAAATTCATGTCTATTCATTTAGACTACATAAAAGTTAATATTATTATTGCAATTTAGATGTTTTCTTATTTCGTATTTCTATGCTCAAGTGATATTTATGCACTTAGAAATATTTGAAATTTTAGATTATTGATTTTGGAAAGAATTGGTCTCAATTACTCTTGAAAATTATACAAAAAGTACAAAAATCAAAAGGAATGCATAAAGATTTGCATTGTGAAAAAGAGGCACAAAATTAGCCCAATGTTAAAAGATGCACAAAAATGTGCCTAAAAATTTGAAAAAGATACGCAAAGCGCCACATGTGGTAATTCTCTTCTTTCCAAATTCTTTCAATCTCTTAATTCAAATTGATCTTATGTTCATTTATATTCCATTGAACTTTGAAATATAAATTTTTTTTTTACATCTCTCTTGTAATGATTTTCTATATTTGAATGTCTAAATTGAATCATGATTTGAAAAATTCTTCTTACGTACAATGTTATATCACTTCTTAAATTTTATGAATTTCTATGATTAACCTAATATTTTTAGTTTAAAATTACATACCTTATGTCAAACACCATTTAGATTAAATTTTCAAATGAATTTCATATAATTACTTACATTTCTCGTCTATTTCTTCTTCACTTTTTGTTATTGTCAAAAAGGGAGAGGAATTATTGTGTTGGTATTGATTGAATTATTGTGTTGTTATTGATTTGTTTTGTTTTGATTATTCTGTTTGCATTTTGCTTTTGTGATTGTTTGTGTTAAAAAATTTTGAAAAACAAAAATATTGTTCTTTGCTTCAAAATGGCTCCTTATTTTCATGTATTCATTAATTCAGCGAGAGTTTAGGAGTAGGGGATTTGTTGAAATCATACAAACAATAATTGTTTTGCCATCATCAAAAAGGGGGAGATTGTTAGAATAGTTGCTATTTAAATGCTTTACATTTGTGCAACTTGTATAGTTTTGATGATTCCAAACATTATTGTTCAAATGTGTAGTTATCTCCTAACAATTTTAGAATATTTGTATTTACTCTTGTGTGTACTAACATTTCAGGAAAATCAGACTCCAGACTACGAAAACTTCAGATCAAATTCAACATGAGATACTTTGTTAACTTGAAACTTGTATTTTTCTTTGAATTAAATTTGAAAGGGAATTATTGTAATTGAGTGAATAAAAACATACACACACACATAAGGAGATCATAAAAATTTTATACTGATCGTACGGGACGATATCCGATCGTACGGGACGATCAGACAGTTATCTTCTATAGAGCACATGGAACGAATAGGAACTTGATTGAAAATTTTTTTTCTAAGTCCTATTCGTCCAGGACGAAGTTAATTATCGTCTAGAACGATTGATTCACTGTAAAATTTTTGTCCAGACGAATTTTATTATCGTTCGTGGCGACTGGTTATCTGGAAAAATTTCATCCAGACGAAATTAAAAATCATCCAGGACGATCGGGTCTATGGAAAATTTTCGTCTAGACGAAAATGAATTATCGTCCATGGCGATTGGTCCTCTGGAAAATTTTCGTCCAGACGAAGTCAAGAATCATCCAGGACGGTCGGTTCTCTTTAAAAATTTTGTCCAGACAAACATATTTTCGTCCAAACGATTAATCGACTTAGAACAGTTTTCAGCAGTTTCTAGAACTGACATTGTAATAACTGTTCGTACTAGACGAACCTAAATTCGTACAGGACGATCAGCTGTACGAAGACATTTCGTACATATATTCAAATAGGGTCGTTTCAGATCATTTAAGTAAAATCGTCCAGGATGATCCACGATCGTACAGGACGATCCACTGCGCACAGAATTGAAAACTTGCAGTTTTTGGGTGGTTTTTCTTGTCTTTTTTATAAATAGTCCAAATTAGACTGCCACCCAATCTTTTTGTCATTTGATCTTCGTGCCTCTTGAGAGAATAGCCAAGGAGAGAGTGGAAGAGAGCATTCAAGGGAGGATTCCTACCACTGGAGCGAGAAGGCTTCACTTGGATTTCAAAGGTAAGAGTCTCTACTTGTGAATTTGGATTACTTCACTCTTTTCTTTCTTCCTTCTAGAATCTTGTGAGAAGATCAGTCAAGGAGATCCGGTTCTCTGCCAACACTTGGAGAGTGTGAACAGCCGAAGGGTTCTCTGCCTACACTTGGAGAGTGTGAACAGCCGAAGGGTTCTCTGCCTACACTTGGAGAGTGTGAACAGCCGAAGGGTTCTCTGCCCACACTGGGGATTGTGTAAAAGGACGACGGTTCTCTGCCAGCACTGGGGATTGTGTAAAAAGATGACGGTTCTCTGCCGCACCGGGTAGTGGTAAAAAGAGTGTGTTATAAAGGCTTCTTCGCCTTGCTGTGGGTGCAAAAGGAGAGTCACTATTGATTTTAGTGCAATACTCAGAGGGTGGCTCTGAGGAGTGGATGTAGGTCTGGTTATAGACCGAACCACAATAAATCTTATGTCATTTACAGCTTTTTTGTTTCCGCATTTTATTTTAATTGTTAACAACTCTGTGGTTGAAAAATATTTCTAGAAAAACCTTAAAAAGAAAAATTTTCATTTCGGTTCAACTTAATCTTCTAAGAGGGTTTAAAATTTTTAAACTACCAATTCACCCCTCCTCTTGGTAGCCTTGAGACATTAACTTAGGCATAACAACCTAATTACTAGACTCAACAGAAGGAAGGAAGACAGAAAATTATGGCGTATGTATAAGAGGGAACACCCATACAGGGGATGATTCTGAATACTACGGGGTATTACAAGAAATATTAGAGGTTGAATATCCCAGTCAGAGGAACACTGTGTATCTCTTCAATTGTGAATGGTTTGATCCAGTACCAAATAGAGGCACGAAAGTTCATCCAATTTACGGTATAACAGAAGTAAAGCAGGCTAGGAGATATGCAAAGTTTGATCCTTTCATCATTACTAGTCAGGCAACTCAAGTCTATTATGCTAACTATCCAAGCGGAATACGAGGTAAATAAGATTGGCTGGTAGTTATGAAAACAAAACCAAGGGGAGTAATTGAGAAAACCACCTCAATACCATCAGCACATCAAGAAGAGTTTATGTCTAATTTAAAAAATCTCCCAATCAATATAGATGACTAAATTAGAATTATTGAGAGCGAGTTGCAGTTAGAGGAGGTAGATCTAACCATAAAGTAAAGTAATGATGAATCTGATAGTAATGGGAGTGTATCATCTTATGCAAGTGAATCAACAAATGATGAGTTAACAACATAAGGTAACTTAAAAGTTTTTTAGCTATTGCACTGCATTTTATTTTACTTCCCTGCGTTTTACTTTACTGTATTTTTTTTACTACTGCACTGCTTTTTTTTTTACTCCCCTGCATTTTACTTGACTTTATTTTTTTTTATCTACTTCACTGCGTTATTTTTTATTAAATTTTTGTTATAACTCATATTTCTAATATATTTTTTTATTTATGTGCAGATGGCTCCAGGTGAGGAGCCTAGTAGAGGATTGATAAAAAATATTTTTAACATGCGCACTAAGAAGATCACTACAGCTGGAGCAGTACCTAGGCCAGTCCGTACTGAGGGGACCACCTCGGCTCAGCCTGCTACACAGCCTCAGCATGCTACACAGCCTCAGCATACTACACAACCTCTTCCTACTATACAGTCTCAACCTGATACATAGCCTTTACCCACTCATGGAAGCAGTAGCCCACAGTTTTACTCACCAGACCCCTGATTTCCTTCACCAGATCTTGGGCAGAGTACTCCTTTCTACCCATACTATACACCCCCACCGTATGCTGGTGCCCCTCCTACTTATCTATTTCCACCATATGCTCCACCATACTATCCCCCACCACCTCATCTGCCTGCTACAGCTGGTCCTTCGACAGCAGCTGGACCTTCAACAACAGCGGGACCTTCGACAGCAGCGGGACCTTCGACAGCAGCTGCAGTAGAGCAGGATACAGATGGTAGAATGTTGATAGCACCTGAGGGTGACACGTACGTACATTCTCTTTTATTTTTTTAAACTAACAAATATTTTTATTTTATATTTTATATTAATTTTATATAACTTTATTTTTGTAGGTTCTACCCATCAAAACAACCGACACATAAAATACGGGATATTATACGGAGAATGTTTGACGCTCCTTATATTTCTTGGAAGAAAGTCCCGAAAGAAGTCCGGGAGATGTGGTTCAGAGAGTTTGAGGTATTTTTGAGTTTTAAAATTTATGTTAAATGATTTATTCTTTCTTACTTAAGCTAATAATCTTATATATTATATATCATATATATTTGATTGCAGAAAGAGTTTTGTTGGCTGCCCCAACACAATGATAGGATTAGAAAGAATTTTGAGAAGCGTGAGTCTACTCGGATGCGCGACATGTTCACTGATATTAGAAAGTCTGGGAAGCGACCACTGTGGATTGGAGAGGTAATATGGGCTGAGTTAAATACAGCTTGGGGCAGCGAAGAGTACAGTAGGAAGAGGGATCAGAATCGACAGAACAGAGCTTCTGATGTTTGTGGGTTGGGAAGTTCACTTTATACAGGCAGCTCTGTTCCACATATTGAGCACAAGCGTCGTTTGGTAATGAATTTTAAATATTTTTTAAAATTATTCTTTAATCTATATTAATAAAATTCTCTTAATTCAAACAGAAAGCGATGCTTGGTAGAGAACCAACTCCTGTTGAATTGCATAGTCGCACTCATAAGAGACAGGAGGATCAACAGTGGATTGATGAGATATTAAGAAAAGCCTATGTAAGTATATTTTTATATATGTTTAATATTTTCTAAGTTTTAGTTTAATTATATATATTTATATTATACTTTCACAGGAGGATTATACACGGCTTCGAGAGACTCATGCCGCATCAGGTGAGGGCTCTTCAGGCGGCTCTATGAAGTATTCTGAGTATCGCATCTGGTCGCAGGCCGTCGGAGGAATGCAGCATGGTAGAGTATATGGCTTAGGTGCGCAAGCTCAAGCATACGAGGGGATGACATCCTCTACTGCATCCAGCTTCGCATCTAGTTCGCATGAGTCCTTACAAGCTCAACAAATAAGTGCCCTTCAAGCTAAGCTAGAACAAGTAAGGAAATCACAAGCTGACTGGCAAGCTCAGCTGCAAGCACAGGTTCAAGCTCAGCTGCAAGCACAGGTTCAAACAAGTATTCAGTAACACAATCAGTTGTTGGATGAAATGTGCAAGATGAGGGAGCAGCTGAGTGGAAAAGACGTAGCTCCACCTGAGGAGTCCACAGAGTCAGAGTAGTTTAATTTAGTTGATATGAACTTGTTTATTTCTGTGAACATATTTTATTGAACAGTTTCTTTTAATGAGATGTTTTTAGTTGATTGTTAGTACTGAACTGTTTCTTTTAATGTTATAAACTGTTGTGAAACTGTGATGAAATTGTTGATATGTTGTAATGTTATAATTGAAATGTTGTAGAATTTATATTTGTATAGGTTTGCAGGGGTGAAAATTTGATAGTTGGCTGGGAAGGAATTTTTTTTTGTCAATGCTCCAGGTTTCCGACGGATTTTGCGCCGGAAGTTTGCCGGAAAAGACGATACAACGAATCGTATCGTATGTACCGTCGTCTTTGTTATATCGGAAAATACCGGCGCATGTACCGGCGCAAAATTCGGCGGTAATTACCGGCGTACAATTTGCGTCGCAAACGAGTTCGTGGGGTTTCAACGCACACTTTGCATCGTCTTATTCGCCGGTAATGGCCGGCGCATCATGCGACGCTAATTACCGGCGGATATGGCGCCAGAATCAAGACGTTTTTCAACGTCAAAAACGATCCGTTTTTTCGCCGGTAATGCGCCGGAAACCGCGCCGGAGAAATTTCTGACACAAAATTGGAGCCGTAAATAATTTATCGACGCGGCCGAAACCGGCGTATGGATTTCCTCCGCAACGTGCGCCGGAAATGTATAATTTCGTCGGAATATCTATAATTCCCGGCTGATTTCGTCCGCCGGTAATATGGGATTTTTCTGTAGTGATCCTTTTTTTTCTAACAGAATTATTATAAAATAAAATAAAATTTCAAAATTTTTTACTTTTTTAAAAATTGAGATTGGCAAAATGCAACATACCTTGATCCAGACAACTTTCAAAATTGAGTTGATAAGTGAAAATGTACCAAAGTCACCCAAAATTAACTTTCTCTTCCTAAAAAATATTTCATTATTTTGCTAGTCGGCTACCAACATCGAATGATATGAATTTGATTGAGTAAAAACAAAGATATTTTAATGTTAAAATTAGGCTTAGCACAGTGGCGTCTAATCTTGCACATCGTAGTGCTCCCTCTAGGTGCCTACAGTAACGTAATATGAATTTAATAGCCAAATTCTAGAGGGCAGAAAGCCATGGGATCGTAAGACCTAGTAACATAGTGCTTGAGAAAAATCTTCTAAATTTCACTAAAACTTAATTTATGAATCTTGCTCTGATCCCACTTGAAAGTTCGTGAGGATTATTAAACACTAAAGAACTTGTCCTAAGGCTAACTAAGAGAGGAGTGAATTAGTTATTTAAAAATTTCTTTAACAAAAAATAAAATCTTTTTGAATATTTTAAAACAAATGATTTATATGGAAGCAACAACAATGTCACAATAACAAAATTCAAAGATTTCGACCACAGAACAAATCACAGATTAATACAAAAATTAAATACAGAAAAGTAAATAGAAAGAACACACTATATTTATAGTGGTTCGGTCAACTTTACATACGTCCACTCTATAGAAATCTCCTTTCCAGGTATTGCACTAAAAGTAGTGTCTCTCCTTCGACCCCCATAGTAAGGCGGAGAAGTTCTTACAAAATCTTTTCACCGACCGTGTGGGGCAGAGTACCTTGAATCCTTGTACTCCCTCATGGAGTAGGCAGATAACCTTAAAATCCTTTTACTCCCTCATGGAGTAGGCAGAGAACCTTGGAATCCTTTTTCACCCTCCTGGTGAAGGTTGAGAAACTAGATCTGATGTTGATGAAGATCTTCCTCAGAGCCACCAACGAACCAAAAAAACAACTTGAAGAAGACGATGAAAATATTGCTTAAAGCAACCTTTGTGAATCTCTCACAACTCTCCCTCAGAAGGATTTCTCTCTCTCCCAAGCTCTTTCTTCCTTTTCTAAGCTCTCTCTTAGATCTCTTCAATAGCAAAAGATTGTCTCAAGAGATAATAAGGGAGCTTAAATATAGAGCTTTAAAAGAAGCCCTAATTTTCAACTTGCCTTCAAAGATTATCCAGTACAATTGATAGATCACCATGTATGATTAGTACAAATAGCCTTTTCAGCCAGTTCGATCAGCTTTGTCCTATAAGATCAGTTCAAGTATTTGTACATATCATCCAATACAATTCGGTGATCAACCAAGATGATTAGTTCAAGATACTATATTAATCATCCAGTATGACATGAGATGATGAGTGGCAATTTATATATCATCCTTGTACCCTCTTGGGACATCTATTACTATATCATGGATGATTAAAAGAAAATTATGATTTTCATCTTGGATGATAGGGGATCGTCCTATGAAATATAATAGATCATCTAATATGATCTGAGTAGATCGTCTTGTACGATCTAAGAAGATCATCCTATATGATATGATCGAGCAATCTAACCCTAATTATTCTCCTAATCACCGGGTCAATTTAAGCATGATTGTTATAAATCATCTAGGACGATGCATATCATCCTGCATGATTACAATAAAATTTAAAAATTAAAATATTACCTAAATTATGATTGGCATATGTTTTTTCATAATCTGAACTGATCATCCTGTATGATACTTAATTATACAGTAAGATTAGTTTAACCACACTTAATTAAATTATGATTTACGACTATTTTTCATATTCTGAATTGATATTTCTATATGATACTTGATCGTATAGTACGATTAGTTTAATTACTCTTAATTATGAGGGATGCCTTAATTATGATTTTTATTTTTAATTGATTGTCCGGTACAATTGAAATTGTCCTGTACGATTAGGTCAAAAAATAGGAATTTTTCTAACTAATTAAATCACTCCCCCTAAATGTATGTGTGAAAGGTTACTTAGCTTGGGGTCCACCATATACATGACTTGACTTAATAAAGAGAAAAAATATATTAAAATTGAAATTATAGACATACTCAACCCTAGTCTACCTGATCTTGAGTTGATTGGCATTGCAACTGAACTTGTAGACTTGAAAAGTTAGTGAGTAGGGCATGCAAAAAGATATACAATAATAGTAGTAGTAAAGCAATAATAATGTTTGTTATGATCAAAATAAGTGTACTTGGGCCCAGATTTGCAACATGAATTAATCCTATCATACTATTCAATGATCATTCTAGACGATTGGTATTCAAATTTTAAATAGTCCACACTGCGATTATTTTACCCGTACAAGAAAAAAATAGGTTTTTGACCTAATCGTACTGTACGAACGTAGATCATACTGTATGAGTAGAAATGTCAGAATTGAAAATTTAGGATTTCTTGAAAGCCATGTATTTAAAGATTCTTATTAGGCTTTTAAAAAGTCTTTGGGTGCTAAGAAATCTCAATGAGAGCGCTTGAGAGGTTTTAGAGTTTAGAGAGAGAAAGAAAAGTAGTGTGAAAGGGAGAAGTAGTGTGAGGGGATTCACTTGGTTGCTCCATGTAAGCTTCTACCTTGGTTCCTTCAAGTGTCTTCATTGATCGTTTTGGTTGCCTTAGGGAGAAAGCCTTCAAGGCTGAAGATAATTTGGTTCTTTGCTTCACTAGGATGAAAATGATTCCATATTCTCTACCTCACTAGGACGGTGGAAAATATTCTTGTTCTTAGCCGCACTATAGAAGGGTGGAAGTAATTTTGTAAGGGCTTATCCACCTTGCGATGAGAGCTAAATGAGAGTCACTAAAGGTTTAGTGCAATACTCGGAGAGGAGGACTCTAGTAGTGGATGTAGGTCAAAGTTTAACTGAATCACTATAAATTTTTTTGTGTACTAAATCTTTTTATTTTTCATTTTTATTTCTTGCACATTTACTATCTTATAATCTAAGTTGAAAATATTGAGATTATTTTTATTCAACATTTATTAGAAAATAAGTACTTCGGGAACCTATCAATTCAATAGGATATTCATACTCAGAATTTACATGATGTATAATAGATAGAAAAAATATTTTTTGAACCTATCAATTCATAGGGCAATCATTAGTTTCTTGGTCCAGTAAGAAGAAAAACTCAGTAGCTCTATCAACAGCTTAGGTGGAATACTTAGAATTTACATGATGGATTGGATGAATTTCCACCGGCAAGAGATTGTTGGTAGTCAGTCACCGCCATACCCTCTGTGAGCAAAAAATTCACAAAAGGAAAATTCAAAATGAAACAAAGAAAATTCTCTCACTAAAAAACCCATTAGAATGGATCTTAACAAAACGAAGCAATATTGTGATCATCTTGCCGAGATGCATATTTTGACTACAAGTTTGCTAAAAACAAAATCATGAAATTTTTATTTAGGTCTTCTTCGAATCTGAATGGTGTAAGAGGCAACAAGTCCATGCTGGAACGGATGAATTTTTTTTGTGATGTATCAAGACTAATTATGTATATTTGATTAGAAGGCTAAGTTAAATCCATTTTTGGATAGACGTCCAGCAAAAGTCTGATAACCGGTAGAAGTCCGACAATAGAAAGAAATCCATTTTCGGATAGACGTCCAGCAAAAGTTCGATAACCGGTAGAAGTCCGATGTCACGTGGAGGTCGGGCAGAATTTCGGCGTCACTTTGAGGTCGAGCAGAATTCCGGTGTCATTTGGAGTTTGGGTGAAACTCCATCATTACTTGGGAAAAATTCCAGTGTCACTTGAGCGTCGCACAGAATTCTGGTGTCCCGTGGAAGTCAGACAGAATTCCAGTGCACCGTGGAAGTCAGGCAGAATTCTGGCGTCATTTGGAGTTCAGGCGGAACTCCGACTGTGGTCGAGGAGGAGGAGTCTCTTCCCTCTTATTCTTCTATTCTCCTCTTCTTCTTCTTACTTCTTGCTTCGGTCCCCCTCTCAAGAGAAATGAGGGGTCTATTTATAGATTTCCTGCAGTGGCATAGCTCGTAAATATGTGTGAGATCAGGGGCAAATAGAAAGTGGTCGAATGGACGATTGATATTGAATCCATTGATCATGCACCGTTCGTCAAACATTTGAAGGTCTTAATGATGTTGGAATTCAGCGATCTTGGGTTAGTTGATTCGTCTCGTCGAGCCGTTCGATTCGACTATAAGCTTGTTAAAATCGGAGACCGTTTGGTAACTCGAACTGTGGTAAGAACATTCCAACAGCACTTCGGGTGCTTGATTTGGGCTCAGATTGAGTTGAATTTGGTGTCGTTGGGTTCGTATTTCCGAGACGCTCAGTTTGACTATAAGTTTGTTGAAATCAGAGTTCAGGTGATCCTGGATTTAATTTTTGAAGTTTCCGGAGCCTTGAGATTCATGCCCGATCAAGATAATTTTTTGATGATATATCAATCATATTTATTTATATTTTTTATTTACTAAAATATAAAATCTAAATCAAACTAATTGATTCTTTCATTTACGCAGATCAAAATTATAGAGAAATTTGACTTTGCATATCCCATAATGAAAAAATTTGAAGAAATAGGGTCACTGTTTTATTTGTTAGGGAAATATGCCCTAAAATTTATTTCATATTGAATTATCCATTTTTTAATATGCAAAGTGCTTATTAAAGTTAGTCATGAATAAATTTAAATCAAACTAATTCTGATTTGAATTCAAACTTTGTTTAAACTAGGTTCTTACAAGGTTTGTATAAGGTTTGAACAAGGTTCATTCAATCCAAATTTGATTGAATCTTATTTGAACCTTTCTTCACATGCACAACTACTACAAATCCTTTCCCACCCAGTCTGTTTCACACAATTCGCCTTGAGCTTAGGTCCATAGCCTACCGCCAGTTTCAAGTATAGGCACAAGTTCCTTTTCACTATTCCTGCCATGTAATGCAAGCTCTAGCAAGCTTCGTCGATCTCCTCCAAAAGCCCCAACACCCAATGAACTCCGGTCGTGATTGACCCGGTTGTAAAATCGAGTCGGGTTCGGGTTAGGGTTTTCGACTCGTTTGTAAAATCGAGTCGGGTTCGGATTGACCCGGAAATCCGAAATCAATCCGGTTTGACTTGTTTTTAATTAATTTAGGAGTGTTTTAAAAGATTGTTATAAATAAGAAAATGATATTTCTAAAAAATAATAAACATTGTTGCCCAAATTAATTTAAGCTTGATTTATTTTAAATTGATTGAAGTAAATCTTATCTTAATTTGATTTATATTTGAATGAATCGAATTAAATAAAAAAAATAGTAAAACATAAGCGGGTTGGGTTCGGGTTGACTCGGACCCGAAGCGAGTCGGGTTCGGTTTCGAAAAATTGACTCGTTTGCAAAAACGGTTCGGGTTGGGTCGAACAGTGTCGGGTCAGTTTCGGATTGGACCCGAACCTGATCAGTGACCCGATCTTGACAGTCCTACTTTGCGGTACATCGTGGTCTCGCGATGTGTGCTCCATCGACCTTCATAGACACAATTTAGATCCACTTTTGAATCATTTTTTTATTAATATTCAATTTTTATTCAATTTGAACCTTTTTCTCTTGGATTATGGTCATGGGTGGAACCAACTTGATTTTTGAGGGTGGATAAATTTATTATATGAATATTCATTTAATAATTTGATAGACTTTAGTTGTTCATGTAAACTCTATTTGAGGCAGGATTTGACTAACATTTTAATTTAAATTTAGCAACATAATTTCACCATTCAATCATTTTGATGAATTTTAATTCAACTTTATTATAGATTAAATATAAAATTTTAAATTTCATTTTTCATATAATTTAATGTATTTAAACCGTAATAAATACTCAAATAACTTTAGAATTATATAAGAAATAGTTTCAAATTTTAATCTTCTCAAATATATTAATTCTATAATTTATTATTTAATTTGGCACTATCTAAATTAGACAAAGGATAATACTTGCTGCTTTGTATTCATTATTAATCTTTTCAAAATATTAATTTTTTTAACTATATTTATTGCCATATAATAATTAAATTTAAATACTCATAATGGGAAATTACCTCAACTGAATACAATTCTGTCCTTGAATGTGGTTAAATAAGCACTCCACTTATATAAAAGAGGGATAAATTAGTTTGAAATGAACCCGTAAGTCTATATATTGCTCATGTCGATCTGTTTGTTGGGAGCTTTGGCTATCAACTAATAATAGGACAAAGGTTTAGAATTTCGTACGTGATGTGTATGTGAATTTGATTTAATTAGCTCAAAAAAATTAAAAAAAAACTCATAAGCATCCCCAAAAGTGAAATAACATAAGTTTTTTTTCACATTTTTTAAATTATATATATATATATAAATTAAAATTTTGTTATATATATGAATGTTTTTTTTTTTCAATATCCCTGTCACTGGGAAAGGTTCTAATAATAATAAAATTAACTTCCGAAAATTTCTTCCCTGCAAACTTCCGCGCAGCATGTTAGTAATCTAAGATCGGCTAGCCTCGACTCACCATGCCAGCTCCCCTCTGCTTGCTTCGCCCACAAACCCTAAAGACGGCGGTGGGGTTGGAGATCTTTTACCGTTGAGGCGGAGATCCCAGCATGTGGGGGAGCTCCGACGGTCCGAGTTCTCATGAGCTCCTGTACCATGCCTGCGCGGGCGCCTCTGCAGGTCGGTGAGCTTAGTTTAGGTTTTTGTCTTTGTATAATAAAACGTTGATTCGTGCTCTTAATTCCGTTTTGTTTACTGGATGAATTGTTTGAGGTTTCCCAGGGATCATTGCGGCCACGTTTGTTTGCCCCCTGGATGTGATTAAGACGCGACTCCAGGTACACGGGCTGCCTAACTTGGCACCTTCTGCAGCCGGAGGTTTACTTCTGCTCTTTTTCTTTGTCCTTTGTGAAAGAGGAAACTTTCAGTAACGATAGAGGGTAATTTCGTGTAGAATGGAGTTTGAATTATTTTCTGTATGCTATTTTGTCGAATTTCGCAATTAAAATTCTGCACTTTTTGATGTGATAGAGAGAGAGAGACAACAAACGATTTATCAGGTTTTGGCAACTAAAAGACGAGTGATGACGCTTAGTTGTAGCAACTAGAGGGAAGTTATGAGCCTCAAATTAATCCATATATCCGTTACATTGAATAGCTATGCTTCCTGCCCTCTTTACTAATATTAGTGAACATGTACTTGCAAAAACTTTAGGTAATTTAAAATTTATGAGCTTTTTTAAATGCATATAAATTTGCAACCTTATAATGACTAATAATTTAATTTAATTTCATTCAAGAAATGTGACTTTATATGCCTCATCATACCTGAAATTGGACAAATATACCCTTTGTTTGTTTTCATTGAAAAAGTATGTCTAAAAGTTCATTTAAAATAAAAATATCATCACTTCACATAAATATAATTTGAAATGCCTGAGCAAGCATTTATTCGAACTTCTCAAACTAAAATATGCTCGTCCCTCTTAGTAGTTCCTTCTCTATCATCGACGATCATTGTTTGTGTTTGATTGGTTGCCAGAAAGACCCAAATAAAAGTTTCCATCTTTGTCTCCAGTTAGATGTATAAGGTTAATGATGTTATAAGATTTGGTTATTCAGATTTGAAAATATTGTCACTCTCAAAACCTCAAACCTAGAACGGCATTAGTCATCACATATTGATCGAACATTGATTGAACCTTATTCGTACTATCAAATAAGGTTCAATTGTTATTTGAAGATGGTTCGATCAAGTTTCAAATATGGCTTGAAGATAGATTGAACAAAAAGTTAACAAGGTTTGGATAATTTTTTGAAGGTCTAAACAACATTTGATGATGCTTTGAGCAAATTTTGAGCAATGTTTGAACAAAGTTTAAACAAAATTTAATATCATCAGAATAAGTTTCGATCACGATTTTACAAGATTCAAACATGGTTGGAATAATGCTTGAATAGTGTTCAATTAAGGTTTTAATAAGGTTAAAACATTGTTTGTTCATCGTTTCAATCTGGTCCAAACATGTTTTAATTTGTATATATATATATATATATATAGATGTTTGCTTTAGAAAGCTATTACACTGCCTGAGTCACATATAGATTTGGGGGTGTAATGGAGAACATAGTTATGTAATTTGAGGTTATTGACCAAATTGTCAATGTGGAGACATCCCCTCGCAATCAATTCCTTGAGTATCTCTAACAATAGTTTTCTTAGGCTCTAATTCATTAGCTGCTATTGTGGAAGGTTGTTGAATGATTAGAATGAGGGATACTCTATTGTTTTCAATATTGGAGTCAAGGACATGACATTTGACATAGTTGAATATGCACTGATCACTGGGCTGGGGCTTGGAGAATACTCCATTTAGTTGGAATTCAATTGGATGAGCATGGATGAACTATTGGATAAATATGTGGTTGGAGACAAAAATTTTGACTTAGAGAGCATTTATGGAGTGCATCAAGAGGTTTGATGTCTGGAAGCTTGTGTTATATATATATATATATATATATATATATATATATATATATATATATATATATATATATATATATATATATATAATATTTTCCTCAATCATGAAAAACTTAATATATTTTTTATTGAGATACTTGGATTGGTTGAGGATGAGAAAGTTTTTTTTAATATTCATGGGGTGGAATGCCATAAGAGAGGACATTGAGAGGACTGAAGTGGGATAAGGTGAATGCTTCATTCCCTGTACATTGCAACTAGATATACCATAATATTGTAGTACTAGGCTTATGAAGCTATTCTAGAATCATGGAGGAAATGTATAGAGTTCCTTGGAAAGAGAGCACCAACGATGTTGAGCTGAAAGATATCAAAGATTTTTTGCCATTGCTGATGGATAAAGATGCAAATGTGGGTATTTATTATTATTTTTGTGGTGGATCATTATTGTAAATTAAATCCTTATCGTTCATTCTATGTTGGTGCATAGAATTGATGGGAGAGCTCCTACAAGCCTGTTGTACCTACTTATACTCAGCCTGTTCTTGTTAAAGTTGTAAAGAAGAATGTAGGAGCCATTATTTTTTTTGCGAAAGTAAGAGGGACAACGGAAGCACAATCAGCTTCATGTTAATTCATGCTCTTTTACAAAGTTTTGAAGGAGCTTTTTGTTATTGTACAAAGATTTAAGTAGTGTTCAAATATGTTGGAGTAGAATTAAATGCTTTAGCGGAACTTATTCATAGTTTTGGACATTAGGATTGTTGGAAATGGAAGTAAAACACCACAACAAAACAAACAAAAAAAATAAAAAAGAAGTGAAAAGTAAAAGGACACTAGGGTTTAATGTGGAAAAACTCGAAATCGGGAAAAAACCACGTACCCATACCACACGAAGAAATCTCCTATGACAATAGGGATAAATAAGTACAGATCTATCTTCTTCTCAATTTCTCTCTTGCACCGATCTCACATTCTAAACACAAAAGAAAGTCAAGTTAATAACGCCAAGGGATGCTACGCTTAAGAAAAAAGAGAAATAAAATTGTCCAATCTGCCTCACTGTGCTGGGACGCTCAAACATGTGATCTCGATTTGTTTGGCAATGTCGCGACACTCAAATTTACAGCGTTGCGGCACTACACAAAGCTGCAGCGTCGAATGTAGAGTCCTGTGGTTCTCTGCTCCAATGTTTAAAATTGCGTATTCAGGTATTGAGGCGTTTTTCTTTCGTGAGGCGAGGCGTAAGCCTTAAGGCGTTTTGAGGCGTAAGCCTCAAAATCAAAAGATTGCGTAAACACAAAATGATAAATTTTTATATACTAATGAGTGAATAATATAAAACATAAAAAAAGCATAAGATATGTAGTGAAATCAAAATATCCGAATAATAAGACAACATGAAATATAGTTCAATTCAAAATTCTATCTTTCCCAAATCCCAGTATTCTTTTCATTAAAATATAATTCCAATTTCCAAAAATAAATAGCAATGACATATCACATAAGAACTCATAAGTCATCATCACTGTCATCACTAAGGGGTTCTTCATTTGAATCATCATTATGATGAACTGCTCTCTCCCCTTCTTCCTCTCCTATAGAGTCCAATGTCGGGCATTTACTTCAAGATTTATGTAAGTTTTAATATATATAGCGTGAGGCGAGGCAGGCCTCATAAAAAAAACTCGAGGCGTTTTTTACTGGAATTGCGCAAAGGCGAGCCTCATATTGAGCAATTTTAAACCATGTCTGCTCTTTATTATTTCTCTCAACAAACTTTGAAACACCGGGCCCTTTGGAATACAACACTGAGGCACTTGGAATACACAGGTCCGGGGCATTGTACGAAAAAATTCTTTCGGGTGCAAAGCAAGCATGGGGTGAGGATCCCCCGAACCCCCTCAATGAGCATAATAAATTGCTACTAAGTCAACCATTCACTCAATTGAGGTTGGGGATGAGGTGCAATAGGAGATGATATAGAAGGTGTAGGAGAGGTGGAACATATTTTGGAATGATTATTTGCCATTATGGTTTTGTTTGGGACAGTTTTAGACCATTGCTTTTTCCCTTCTTTCTAACTTTTTTTGTACTAAAAAGCATCTTTACAAAGCAATAAAAAAGCCGTTTCAAATGAAGCCTATATGTAGAGAAAAAAGTGTTCGAGAAGTAGGAGATGTTGGTTTATCTTTTATCATAGCACATAGGAGTTAGTCAAATTCTTTACATTATAAAAGAAGGAAAGCAAAAGAGTGAGAAATATTTGAGTAGATATTTCATAGATCCATTAGAAAAGAGATACAAGTTTATGAATCTATGCGCCATTGATCGTTTTTGCTTGATTTATGATATTCTTCTTGAAGTCTTAGTTGGCAGGACTAACTGAGAACTCAAAGGAGGAGATATGAGTGGGGAAGTAGATGCTCAATGTGATTACGAGCTCTTTATATAATTATATAAAAAATAAGAAAAAATAAGATTTCATAGCCACTGACATAAAAGAAATTTAAAGATCTGCTGGAAGAGAGTTTGGATGATGAAAAGTTAGGTTGCTTTCACACAAATAGGAAAGGTCATTGAAAACAATTAAATCTTAAAATCATGTGTAAGATAGATGTATGATCAATAAATATACCTGCAAAAGCTTATACAAACCAAGAATCATAGATTATAATGATATATTATTCTTGTTGGTGAGTATTATTTCAAATTATGTAATTCTAGCATTATTGGTGCATCTAAGTTTGGAGCTTTTTGAGATGGCTTTTAAGATGATATTTTTCAATAAAGAGTTAGATGAAAAAATTTATGGGACTACTAATTGATTTTGTGACCAAAGGACATGGACATAAAATTTGCAAGCTCAAACACTCTATTTATTAGTTGCTCAATGAGCGTGCCAAGTAATCCAATCAAAACTTTGTTAAGTTTGTCATTATTGATTGATGACACGTTATATGAATGACATGGAGATGATAGTCCCCACAAAGAATTGGCATTCTCTACATTTGAAATGGCTTTTATGGGTGAGATTGGCTTTACATATACATAAAAATTACTTGAGATAAAAAATGTCTTATGTTTGTCACAACATAGATATATAACAACAATAACAACAAGCCTTTATCCCACTATGTGGGGTCAGCTACATGAATCATTTTTCTCCATTGTGTCCTGTTAAAGAAAAAGACAAAACACGAGTTATTTGGAGGTCATCCATCCTAGTACTACTCTTGCCCAAGCATACTTAACTGTGAAGTTTTGATGGGATTCGGTGTACTGGTGCTGGTATGGTTGCACCCGTTGTCACAACATAGATATATCCCAAAAAAATCTTGAATGATTTAGAATGCAAAATTCTAAACCCATACCACCTCATTTTAATGATTTCTCCAACTTGAGAAGATATTACTTGTTCAAGGTTTATATAAAATAATTATAGATATTACAATTTAATGTATGTTATGATATATATATTATGTTTGATATTATATTAATGGTTGCAGGATTGGTTAGCCACTTCAAATAATTCATGTTCAATTTTTTTTTTCTCTATAATCACCCAAATATTTATACTTATAAAATTTAAACATATGTAAAAGCTTGAAATATTAGAAAATATATAGAGGGGTTGGTGTTGAGTCTAAGAAAGTAAATATGATTCAACGAATTTAATTTTCGTGTTCTATATAATAAAATAAATATTAAGGAGGGTAAAAGATGTATGTACAAGTTAGCCAAGCAAAAAAATTGGAGAAATAAGGATTTCATTCAAGTGAAGTGCATTAAGGATGAAGTAAAAAAGGTGATTTTCTTATAAGAGGATATTCAACATAGGTTGATGAGATATTATGTTAAACTTTTCAATAAAGATTGTGAGAATACAATTGAATTTAGTGATTTTAGCACCCTAAATGAAAATAAAGATTTTTATTTTTATCGTCATATTTATTAGATTTAAACGAGAATTTGACTTGTAATAGGACACAATAGAGAAAAATGATTCGTGTAGCCGACCCCACGTTATGGGATAAAGGCTTGATGTTGTTGTTGTTATTAGTAAAATTGAAGTTGGAAAGGCTTGAAAGAAAATGAAGTGTGGAAAAATAGTAGGACATGATGATATTCCAATAGAAATGTCGAAATGCTTAGGAAATTAAAGAATTTTTTGGCTTACTAAACTCTTTAATATTATTTTGAAGACTAAAAATATGTTAGATGAGTGGAGAAATAGTGTGTTGTTTCTTATTTTTAAGAAAAAAAACGTGATTTGCAAGAATCTGTGAATTATAAATGAATTAAGTTAATGTGTCATGCATTAAAATGATGGGAGAAAGTAATTGAGCATTAGTTACGATGTGATACTAAGGTTTCTCAAAATCAGCTCGGGTTCATGTTGGGTAGGCTTACTATAGAAGCTATACATTTGCTGAAAGTTTTTATGGAGAAGTACAGAGAGTGAGGAGGATCTATATATGATATTTATTAATTTAGATAAAGGATATGATAAAGTTTCAAGAGAAGTGCTTTAGAGAGTTCTAGAAAGGAACAAATTTAATAATGCTAATATTCAAGTCATTAAGGATACATATATAGGTGTTACTAGTATTCAAACACAAGGTGGTTTGACCAAATATTTATCTATTTCAATTGGATTACCCCAAGGATCAATTTTAAGCCCATATTTTTTTGCTTAGTCATGGTTTTCTTACTAGACATCTACTAGAGGATGTATCCTTGTGTGTGCTTTTTGCATATGATATTTTTTTATTGATAAGACTAAAGAGGGAGTTGATGAAAAACTTAAACATATGGAGATCAACTTTAGAGTCTAATGATTTTGTTTTGAGTAGATCTAAAACAAAATACTTGGAGTGTAATTTTAGTAATAGATCTAGTAGTGAGATTGTGATATTGGATGATCAAGTCTTTTTTAAAAAGTGCATGTTTCAGATATCTCTTATTTATTATTCAAAACGATGGTGAATTGATAGGGATATTATTAGTAGAATTTAAGTTGGATGGTTAAAGTGGAGGAATGCATCAATCCTGTTGTGTGATAGGAAAGTATCCATCAAACTTAAGGGGCTCTTTGGTTACCCATAATTAGCGTGTACTATAGAGTAAACATGCGCATTTGTCAAATTTTAGTGTTTGGTTCTATGTGAAGTAAATAGACAGTGAGAATGTATAGCATTTGACGAATGTATAGCATTTGACGTCTATTCAAATTCATTCCATGGTTCATTCTGCGTGTATTCAAAACCCGCTCAAATCGAGTGAGTTCTAAATACACCGTTTCTCTCTCGCGCGAAATGGAGTGGAACCTCAACCCTTCCGCAGCTTCCTCCTTCACCTCGCTAAATCCATCATGTCGTCCCTTCTTCAAAATCGAGCGCTTGTAGATGTTCTTCGCAGGCTATAGGGCCTTGCCCGACACTTCTTCTTTGTTGTGCTGAAGGTCGTGACTTACGTATTTCGTAGATGGTCTCGCCCACGACACATAACATTCTCACTCGTGACCTAAGTATCTTTCCTCCCAATTTTTAGTTTACTTTTTACCAAGCAAAATTTAGGTTTGTCCATCTCTTGATTTTTTAGCTTGTTGTTCTCTTTCTTCTCGATCTAAAGATGTCTAGCTCTGATGAAAGTCTTCGAGTCTTCCCTTATGTAGTGATTCAATTTTCTGTTCCCAGGCATGTAAAATCTATCATGTTGTTTGCCTGGCAGTACTAGTGATCACCGTTATTTCTTGAAACTATTATTGAAGCGATTCTAGGAAGATTTATAATAATTTCCTATCATTGTATTAGAAGACTTCTAGTTTTTATGAATACCAGATTTAGCCTTATGTGAAAATTACACCCAATGAAAATGTTATATTCTTCAAAATCGTTTATTTAGCTTAAGAATACAAAGAGCTTTGGGATATTCTTACTCAGAAAAAAAAATTGTAACTTTTAGAGGCGAAATAATTACAAACATGCTAACTGTTAGAAGCAAAATAGTTACAGTCTGTGAAGAACATCTACAGGCGGATGGGATACAACTTATCGAAGAATCCTACAATGATACAATCTTTCCTCTCAAATCTATGAAATCAAAGGCTAGAAGGATGCGTAAAGAGCTAGAAAAATGATTTAGGTTGTGGAAAATGTTAGAATTTTCAGTTGTAATATTTAGATAATTTTGGAGTAGTTTTGCATTATATATATAGTTTTTTTTAGCTTTAGTGCCTTCAAATGTATTTTGGATTTATGAAACATTAACGGTTATGTCGAGTATGTTTGTAGCACTATTAAATTTACTTTAGGTATGATTGCTCATTTTTAAGTTCCTGATTTTTATTTTCTAGTACTCCAATATATGAAAGTTTGACATTATTCAAATAATAAATATCTTATGTTAAAAATATTGAATAATATTAATGTCTTTTCATTTCAATTGTATAGTGCATTTTGATACTGAACATCATACCAAACAACACCAAAGTATTCAAAATACACTGCTTTTACTTTACATTGTATATACCTTATCAAAAAAGTAAAACAGTTCCTCTACATTTACTTTGCAGACAATCAGACAATTCCAAAGTATTAAATACACTATATTTACTTTTCACTACATTTATTCTACATTGCATTCATTTTTTAACCAACCAAACACCCCCTATGTAAAAAAATTATACGACGGTGGTGAGACCTGCAATGCTTTATGGTGCAGAATGTTGACCATTAAAAGAGAAGCATCTTATTGAATTTTTTTTTAAATTTGAGAGGGACTTTTCTATCACACAACAAGCCCGATGCATTCCTCTACTTCAACCATCCAATTTGAATTTTACTAATTATATCCCCATCTATTTCACCATCACTTTGAACAATAGACTTAAGATATCTAAAACATGTACTCTTATTAATGACTTGATCACTCAAAATCACAATCCCTCCACTACATCTATTATTACTAAAATTACACTCCATATATTCAGTTTTACATCTACGCAAACGAAAGCTTTTAGATTTTAAAGTTGAGCTCCATAATTCAAGTTGACCTTCAACTCCCTCTCTAGTTTTATCAACTAGAAGAATATCATCAACAAAAAGCATACACTAGGGTACAACCTCTTGCAAATGTCTAGTGAGAACATCCATGACTAAAACAAAAAGATAGGGGTATATATATATATATATATATATATATATATATATATATATATATATATATATATATATATATATATATATATATATATATATATATATATATGTTAAATTAAATTTAAATAAATATAAATCAAGCTTCATATGCCGTTGAAATTTAGAAAAACCTTGAAATCATAAATGTTAGTGCCTGGATTGATGCAGTGTAGTAACAATATAAGGAGGACACCTTACCATCATGTGCGTTGTGCACATGCCGCTCACGCTCAACAACCAAACATTAGATATTTTAAATCATGAATGTATCATGATATAATTTTAAAATTCAAGTGTAAGCACCTCGAGAAGCATATTGCGGCCTTGCGAAGCATGTTGTTGCATAAAAAAGTATGATATCACTCCGAGAAGTGTGCCATCATCTCGAGAAGCATTTCATTGCTTGAAGAAGCACGAGCAACTTTCTTGAGAAGCTTGACATTATTTTATAAACATGAAAATGCATCAGGCAAAGACATCGAAGAACGTTTAAGCACACAATGTAAGTGCACCAAAAAGAATGCAAGTGCATCAAAAAGCTTGCAAGTGTATCGTGCAAATGCATAAAAAATATGGAAAATACATAAAAATTGAGTTTGCAACTACATTGTGCAAATGCGCTGAAGAATGCGTAAATGCATAGCATTGAGCAATTAGAAGCACACACGTATATTAAAAGTATGCGAGTAAACTATACAAATGCATCGAGGAGCATGCAATTATATCGTGTAAGCACACTGAAAAATATGTTCATTATTCGAAAGACCTGACAAGTTAAAATTGAACTCTCCTGCACATACTTTGACCGATACATTGCAACAACAAACAACAACAATAACATTAAGCCTTTGTCCCACTACATGGGGTCAGCTACATGAATCATTTTTTGCCATTTTGTTCGGTTAAAAGTCAAATTCTCATTTAAATCTAATAAAGAAAGATCATTTCTAATATTTTCTAATCAAGTCTTTTTAGGTCTACCTCTATCTTTCTTAACATAAGTCAAATCTAATACCTCAACTTTCCTAACCGGGTCATCGGAAGGCCTTTGTTTAATGTGCCAAACCATCTAAGGCGTCTCTCGCTAATTTTATCTTCCACTGGAGATACTCTAACCTTTTCACGTATATGCTCATTTCGTATCCTATCTCTAAGGGCCAATCCACTCATCCACCTAACTACCTAAACATCCTCATCTCTGCAACACTTAACTTAGTATTATGCTTCTCTTTTAATGGCCAACATTTGGCACCATAAAGCATTGTGGTCTCACCACCATCTTATAGAATTTTTCCTTAAGTTTGAGGGAGACTTTTCTATCGCACAATAAGCCTGATGCATTCCTCCACTTCAACCATCCAACTTGGATTCTGCTGATAATATCCCCATCAATTTCACCATAACTCTGAACAATAGATTCAAGATATCTAAAACATGTACTCTTATTAATGACTTGATCGCCCAAAGTCACAATCCCCTCACTAGGTCTATTGCTACTAAAACTACACTCCATATATTTAGTTTTAGATCTACTCAAGCGAAAACCTTTAGACTCTAAAGTTGACCTCCATAATTTAAGTTTACCTTCAACTCCCTCTCTAGTCTTATCAACAAGAAGAATATTATCAGCAAAAAGCATACACCAAGGTACATTCTCTTGCAAATGTCTAGTGAGAACATCCATGACTAAAGCAAAAAGATATGGACTTAAGGCTAATCCTTGATGTAATCTAACCGAAATGGAAAAATGCTTGGTCAAACCACCTTATGTTTGAACATAAGTAATAACTCATGCATACTTATCTTTAATGATTTGAATATAAGTATTATTAACTCCTTTCTTTTCAAGAACTCTCCATAGCACTTCTCTTGAAAATTTATCATATGCTTTCTCTAAATCAATAAATATCATATGTAGATCCTCCTTATTCTTTCTATATTTCTCTATCAAACCTCTCAATAAATGTATGGCCTCCATAGTAGTCCTACCCGACATGAATCCAAATTGATATTGAGAAACATTAGTATCACGCCGCATTCTACGCTCGATAACTCGCTCCCATAGTTTTAAAGTATGTCACATTAACTTAATTCCTCTATAATTCACACACTCCTGTGCATCACCTTTATTCTTAAAAATAGGAATTAACACACTCATTCTCCACTGATCTGACATCTTTTTAGTCTTCAAAACAGTATTAAAAAGTTTAGTAAGCCAAGAAATTCGTTCATCTCTTAAGCATTTCCACATCTCTATTAGGATATCATCAGGTCCAACAGCTTTGACCAATACATTGAGCTCATAAAATTGAGATATGAGAATACTTTGCTAATTATGAATACTTTGAAATAAAATTTTCTCGTTTTGAAAAGTGCACAATTTCTTCATAGGGCCTACAATTATTTTAAAATTTATTAACTCCTTTTTTCAAAGTTGAGTTCTGTTGCATGTGCTTTGACAAACATGTCTAATGTCTTAACAAAAAGGTCGGAGAATACGGTATGAATTAAAATTGAGAAGACATGTAAGCTAACTTTACTATTGAAATCATGTAACAGTCTTTTAAAAAATAAGCAACCATTTTGAAACCTTACAAAATGACACTATTAAATTACAGTCATAAATATAGCCCGTATGTTCTCTAATGGCCCCAAATCCATCTAGTGGTGAATTAAGTGTGTACTTGATAAGGGACATGCACAAAGCTTTATCTTCTCTGATTCAGTATAATATAGTCCATGATAATCCGGGGCGATTAAACCATGGAATTTTTATCTGATTTATCATCATTCTGTCTTTAGCCCACAATTCAGTTTAAATGTAAAATGATAAATTTCAAATCGTATACCTAATTGTTGTTGCTCTACACTATTCATTTAGCTTTTAATTATTAGCCTTAATCGAAAGTTCTCTCTCTTACCAGGAGAGATCATTAATATTGCGCTTATGGGAAACTTATAATCAGATCATAAATTATTTGTAAAATAAGGGTGAAATCTCTGGATAACTTCTTATCTACAATATACTTTACCTTCTAAAAATTTATTGGAAGCATACAAAAAATCTCTCAACAGAGGTCTAGGCACAAATTTTTGGAGCCTACAACCACAAGTCATCGGTTGCCACCACCTTCATTGCCGCTAGCTACTTACTATCATCTACCGCCCATCCATTACTCTTAGTTTTTGCTTGTCACTAAAAACAACCGCTCTTCATTGGTCACAGCTGCACATTGCTGACCGTTATCATTGGCCTTCACCCACTATCGCTGGTTGTTGCTTCCATCGATTAGCTGTAATCTCCTCCTGCCACTTTACATGAATTCATTATATTCCAAAAAGAATAAAAAATTAATCTTGTGCATTTATTTACACCCAACCAAACAACTTTAAATTAAGTAGCTATTGTATATGTAGTCTAATGAGTACTTTACATCTTATTTGCAACGATGACTATGTAGTGTATGCAATACAGCACATTATATATATGATTTTAAAGAGAAATATTCTAGAAGTTACCTCTGATCAAATATATTTCTATATAGACCATTTAATAGTAAAATAGTAAATTTACAATGTAGATCCATTAAAATGTACATTGCTTTCCTTTTTTGTAAATTTTATTTTTTTGTGTTATGGATGTTATATTATAGCTCTTGAATTTTAATTTTTATGTTATGTTTGTTGTGTTATATCTCTTAAATTGCACTCTATTATATTATTATTGTTATGCTATATCATTTATAATATGTTGTGTTATAGCCATTGTGATTGCACTCTACTATATCAACCTTGTAGCCTGCTACATTGAAGCTGTCAGAATGCACTCTATTGTATCGACATTAGGTAAAAAATATTCAAATCATGCTCAAACCTTGCACAAACCATCCATATTTGGACCATGTTTAAACGTTGCTTGAACCTTGTTCAAATAGTGTTTGAACCATATTCAAATATTGTTACATCTTTGAACATGGCCTAAATTTTGCTGAGATATGATTCCAATCTATGTAGCTCGAAGCATAGTTTAAATAAATAATTAATGGTAAAACATCGTAGTCTGAAACTATTTTTTGGTCACATTTCCCCAAAAACAAACATGTATACTTCTCCAATTACTGTTATTATGAGACATGTAAAGTCAAATTATTCTTTCATTATTGGTAAATTTATTTAAAATTTTCCCATTTTATTTTATTTTTGAACATTATACCTTCATTTTATGTGATAAAAATCTTTCAACTTCAAATTTCTTAAATGTAAGTATTAATATTAGTTTTATGCTTCTAAGACACCTCTAAAATACTTATCTAATGAGCATTAACAAAAGATTTACAAATGCTAATAAATTATTATTTTTTGATAAAATGTTATATATGCATTATTCAACTTGAAGTTATCAAAATTTCTTTGTTAGGATTAATTTTCTTAGAAAATTGGAAGATTGGATGGAAAATAAATACATGATGAAATATTTAAATTCAACTGAATGCTTTTTAGCCTTTAGCATTAGCAATTTTTCTTAAAATATGTAAAACATTAAGGTTAAAATATGTAAAACATTAAGGAAATACTAATAATGTTAATTATAAGTTTCAAATATATAATTTGCTAATTGGATAATTCAAATGGCGTGGATACAAATTTTCAAACACATGGTGAAACTATTTGCGTGATAACGTTTGAAGATACTATTTTAGTGGTGCTAAGATTATTAATGTGCATGAGTATAAAATACATTTTGTTTATCTAATTTTGCTCTTTTTTGTTTACAGTAAGGTATGATTTCTGTTGATTTTTTTTTTCAAGCTAGAGAGGTAGCATGTGCACGTCGAGGCCATTATGAAAATATTAACCTTATTTTGATTGAAAATGTTAGTCATCTCCTAGTGTGGTAGAAGATGAGCTACACCTGTCTCTGTCATATCATTATCATTAACCTTAGCTCTTTTTATTCGTGACTGGTCTCATTTGGCTTGGTTAAAATACAAAAGTATGATACTATCGTATTATTAAATTCTTTCCTGTGCGTGGAAAAAATGGTTTTTAGAAATTTCTGTATATTATAGTCATGCAAGCTCTAAAACTCCATTGGCATCACTTGGTACCTTGCAGAAGTTAATTCTGAATTTTCCCTGTTTCTTCTGATATAATTCTAATGTCTGCAGAGAATGCATTTCTGCTGTAAGAATAGTCTTGTAAAATAAAATTCCCTGAAATTTACTATTACGATTATAAATTTAAACCCAGTAAAATCACAATAATGCCTTGTTTTAGCACGTGTTCTGATATTTGTATGCGTTCTTTCATCAAGTGCTGGCTGTTTCATTTCACACAGAAGAGTAGATTGATTTCTACTGTGCTTGTAGTGCATAAATTATTGATATGCTATTAAAAATAAATAACTTGTCTGAATTGTTGCAAGAAACTGTATAACCATGATTGTTTCCTCTTTTACTTTTGCTATTCTCAAGCTTTGTTTGTTCTTTTTTTACTAATAAGAATTTTAGATGCAACATTGGCTTTTATCATCTGTAGGAGGTTTAACAGTCTGAATCTTGTTTGTTAATCTCTTGCATGGAATGTTACCAACGTGCACGCATTTTTCTCCTGAACGCTGATCTTATTTTACTTTTGGTTCTTATTGTTGACTGTAAACATGGAATCCCTTACTCAAGGTTGAGATGAACTAATGTTAAGCCATGACATGGTATGATCACTACCCCTCTTAGTGCACAGTAGCTACTCCATGCGAGATTGGGATCTAGGTTTGGATAGTCATTATGTGAACAGTGAATGTTTGGTGCATCACCTGTGATTTTCACTGGTGACATGATTGGTTGTAGGTTTTATGATGCACCGATATGAACATGGGGATATATGTATGTTACGATATGAAAAAATTACATCTATTTTTGAAAATATTGAACGAGACAGGCTTTTAACATGATATATATATATATATATATATATATATATATATATATATATATATATATATATATATATATATATATATATATATATATATATATATTTGAAATTAAAAACCCTGTATAGAAATTGTGCAAATTAAATAAAATTTGAAATGAGCTATAAAATTCTAACAATATGTGGATGTAAAAATCTTGATATTGAAGGATGCAAAATAAAATAACATAAAAATTTCTCATACCTCATAAACTTTATGTGCCATAAAAAATGAAAGGGAAATGAAAATTGTCCCAACAAAATATAAAGGTGATAGGTGAGTTTCAAGTTGCGGCGCTTGCTCTTGGGGAATGTGAGCCAGATGCGGGCACTCATGTGATGGGGAAGTGAATGAAGAAAATACAATTAGGACATGAGCAATTAGGAATTTAAGTATTTAAACTCAGTCATTTAAGGACATGCATGTCTGTTTTTAATGGAGTCTTAATACGTTTCAAAGGTGTTTCAGGTCTTGTCTTGTCCTGAATTTGTTGGATACCTCATACTGTTTTGTCACGAAGTGTAAAACATGGAACTGTAAACTGTAGTATATTAATTCTAGTTATTGTACTGTCTTAAGAGTTTTTTTTTGGGATTCCTGGAATCCTACCTATATTCTTTTCTTGTTGAGATGGGTTTTCAGCTCAAATTTTTCTGAAATTCCTAACATAGTAAATTATTTTCCATATTCAGGGAGTGTCATTGTTTCAAGCCTGAAACAAATAATTAAAGATGAAGGTTTTAGAGGATTGTATCGAGGTCTTTCACCAACAATTTTGGCGTTATTTCCAAACTGGGCTGTGAGTTTTTACCTTCATGAATTCAATTACTTTGACTGGTGTTATATGTAACTTTTATGGGTTTGTTAATATAGTACAATGCTTTAGAGTAAATTTCCTATGAGTTGTTAAAATAGTAGTTTCTTAGGTCCAATTGGACGATTGCTAAGTATGATTGCTTGATGAAATTTTGGAAGAATGCCAAAACTGAGATTATTCTGAATTAGAATTTCTCCGAAGAACTGGTTTCAAAGAATTTACAACTCATCATCAGCATCATCAGCTTTATCCTAACTATTTGAGGTTGGTTTTATGAATCCTCATTTTTTTCATTCATCAAAGTATGTATAATTATTCTCATAAAAGCATTGTATTGTGATCTTTTTTATGGAGGCAATTTTGGAGCCAACTTAGGATTTTTTTTGCAACAGTAACATGTAATTTGCAACTTGCCTTTTTTGAAACAACAAATTGACTGTTTATTCTTCAGCATTTTATAATTATCAGATTTTAATTCTGATGCCGAGCTGTCATTTTACTTGAATAGAGAGTGTGTAGCGTGCATGCTTTAAAAATAAGATTACTCATAGAATAACCATATTTTGTGGATTACCATGTATAAAAGCAAGCAAATGCTCATTTCTAAAAAAATTATATTTTTTGAAGGAAAAAAATCCAAATGTAATGGCACATCTTTTCTCTTATTGGATTTCATAAAACCTATAATTACAATTTAAGCACAACTGCATGAACTTTTGGCTATATTTTAAGTGTTAAAAAAGAAAATAGCTCACAGTTTGAAAAAAGGAAAGAAGATCGAAAAGAAAGACAAAACTAGAGAGAGAACTCTGCCCACCTTTCTATGCCATTTCCATCCCATTTTCCTGTCATGTACCAATTACTTAACAACCCTGTAAGTTGCATTGCTGCTTAAATTGTAATTTCCTTGTTGGATGCTTTTTGCTTATGATATTCTTTTGTTGATAAGACTAGAGATGGAGTTGATGAAAAACTTGAATTATGGAGGTCAACCTTTAAGAGTTTAAAAGTTTTTGTTTGAGTAGATCCAAAGTAGAATGCATGGAATGTAA